>VXAU01001985.1:301794-454963 GCA_013399695.1 Formicarius rufipectus | reverse complement strand
TTTTTTTTTTTTTTTGTGGGGAGTGGAGATGAGAGAGCAAAATACAGCTTGAATTCAGAGAGCTTCTCCTTAAGGACAGGAGGCAGTTCAAAGTTCTTCTCCCTCAACCTCCTGTTAATAGTTGCTGGGAGTCCACAGGCTGAATCATGTCTCAGGAGGGTTCATGCAGCTCTTCATTTATCATACCACAGTTCAAGTGCATTTAGCCCTCATCTACTATATATAAGGCAATAGGATTTAAGAGTTGGTTCTTTGATTTGGATTTTGGGTTGTTTGTGCAGGTTTTTTTGTGTGTTTTTGGTATTTTTTGCTTTTTGGGGGGGGGTTTTGTTTGTTTTGGTTTTGGGGTGGTTTTTGTTGTTGGTTTTGGTTTTTTGCTAATTCTTTCCATAGTTTTCTTGTATGTTGAGAACTTTGGCTTTCAAATTTTCTCAAAATGTGGGAGAGCAGTGGCTCTATCAGAGCAGGGAGTGTTCTGGATGAAACTTAACCTATGTCTGGGGGCCAGTGCAAACTGCACTGCACTGAAGGCATAGGTGGTGACACAGGTGGCAACACTGGTGTCAGGCTGGCTGATGGCACCTTCCAGAATTGGTTGGATGTCTGGGGAATGGTCACAAAGATGGTTGCTGCATATGAAATCCCAGAGTTTGCTGCAATCAAGCATTTTGAAACATGTCTTTTTACCAGAATGAAAAAATTATGTGTGTGTCAATTGGATTCAAAATCATTTATCCGTGAATACAGACAAATGCTAGATGCAAGTGTTCTGACTTGTGACTTTACTTGAGAGTTCTAGCACCTGTTTTTTTAATTCACTTCCTCTAAGAGATCATCCTGACTTGCACTTGTGATTAGTCCAGAGGAGAATGCAAAATGGCATCTAAAGCATTAGTGTATTGATTAGAATTAATCAGGAAAATGTTCCTTCTGAAGCTACATGCTGTACGAACAACCAAAGAGTGTCTAAACTAAAACTATCTCTCAGAAATTAAGTCTCCATGAAACCAGGTTTCAGAAGCCATAATCCGGTTATCTGGCAAACTGAGTCAAGGATGGGAGGCTTAAGAAACGTTAGATTACAGAGAAATATTTTGGCTTGTTTGGGATATAACACCTCACCTTTGCAGGTCTGAGTGAGGCCAAAAGTGGTTTCTAGCATACTTTCAAGTTAAGGAGTGTGAATTAATATACAGAAGGTAATTTGAAAATTCAGCCCTTGTACACCAGTGTAAATCTGTGTTCAGGTTCTGTCCACAGCATTTTGTTTGGAGAAGAACCTTGTAAGAGGAACTCTGGGCGTTGTCCAGACTTTCTTTAAGCAACAAATTCTTTCTAGATAATATATGCAGGTCTTAACTACTTTCAAGTCCGGAAATAATTTGATCTAGGATGCCACTGAAGACCACAGTGTTGTTAGTTTCTGTCTAAATTGGTGCATATTGAAGACTCAAGATATCTGAGCCAGCTTCTTTCTTACTGTAGCTTCAGTGAAGGACCTGTTGATGGATCTGGCTTGCTGTATCAAGACACTGAGCTGTGCCTAAACAAACTAATACAGTGTGTTGCTTTAGAGCATGAAGTTTTAAATTAAGGTGTTAAACTGAAGTATTTTTATATTGCTTAAGGCAGCGCCTAGATGGGTTATTACGGCTTTTATGACCAATGTTGTGGTAAAAATAGGCTGTGGTGTTGAAGGCTGTGCAGAGATGATAGCTATATGTGCAGAAACTGATGCCTTTGTCCTTGCAGTTGTCAGCTTACAAGTCTGATTCATCCCCCTCTAGAGTGCTTGGAGGTTATGCAGAGGAAAACAGGAGCAATCTGTTATCTGCTGTAATTTGCTTTTGGGACCTAAGTTTCACAAATTGCAGAATGGTTGAGGTTGGAAGGAACCTCTGAGATTGAGTAGTCCAGCTTCCCTGATCAACGTAGGATGAGCTAGAGCAGGTTACCCAGAGCCATATTCAGTCGCATTTTAAGTGTGTGGAGATGGAGTCTCCATAAGACTTCTGAGCAACCTGTTCCAGGGTTCAGTTACTCTTAGAGTAAATTAGTTTTCTCTTGTGTTTAAGTGGAATTTCTTGGTTTTCAATTCAGGCAATTGTGCCTGTTGGATTCCGCTTTCCAATTCTGTCTTCTTTCCATATTTCCATAACATACACACATTGACAAGATCCTTCCTGAGCCTTCTCTTCTGCAGGCTAAGCAATCCCAATTTTCTCAGCCTCCTCTTGTATGTTAGATGCTCTGGTCCCTTAATTGTCTCTGTGGCTGTTTGCCAGACTCACTTCAGTAAGTCACTCCTGCCTTATGCTGCAAACCAGTGCTCCAGATATCTCCCCAGTGCTGGAGGGAGGAGAAGACTCCCTCCTTCAGTCTGCAGTTCTCCATGCAGCCCAGGAAGCTATTGGCCTTCCTAATCACTGAGGTCACTTTGCTAGCTTATGCTCAACATTTTCTATAGCAGGATCCGCAAGTTGTCTTCTGCAAAGCCACTTTCTGGCCTGTGCAGAGGCATGAGGTTGTTCCCTCCCCACAGACAGCACTTTGCATTTCCTTTTGTTGAACTTCATGAGGATTTTGTTGACCCGGATTTCCAGGCTGTCAAGGCCCCTCTCAGTGGCAGCCCAGCTGTCCTGTGTATTAATTGCTTTCCCCAGTCTTGCTGGAAGCTTGTTGATGGGGTAGCCTGCCCCATTTTCCAGATCATTAATGAAGACAGAAAACATTATAGACCCAGAGGTGTACTCCAGTGACTGACCTCCAGCTGGACTTTGTATCACTGATGATAGTCCTCTAAACCTGGCAGTTCAGCCAGTTTTCTCTGGAGAGTTCACCTCACTGTCCAGTTGGAGTCCGTACTTCCATCAGTTTGTCATCAGTTAAGCATGACTTCAAGATGAAGAGGTTCCACACATGGTGTTCCCCCATCTGTCCCTAAAGATGACTGACTTTTCTGTTACCTTGCTAAAATGCTTTCTGAAATTAGATTCTTAACATGTTGGCTGCTGATAGAAATTTAATAAAGCTACTAAGTAAGATCTAATATATATTGGTTACATTGAAGTAGATTTTGCTGCTGCTGCCAGTCAGTCTATAGTACAGGATCTGCAAATGAGTATGGGTCTGTGAAATACAGCATGTTGCACAGAAAGGTCTGGAGATCCTATTCTGCCACAGAATGATGGCAGAACCAATTCCTGCCCAAATTTGCCACCGGTGCCTCTGCTGACCCAGTAACTATTTTTAGTATTTCTGATACATCCACCAGTTAATATCATCTTTAACTCATTTATTTTCATGTCTCTGAAGAAGAGGCTGGTACTTGGTATTTCTTTTCACATGAATCTTTGAATCTCAGGCAACCTATTGCAGGAATTTGTACCATGATGTATGAATATATTTGTAATGAATCTGGGCTTGAGTGAGTCTGCCTTTTCCAGTCTTGCATTGCAAGGATATAAAATACCTGCTTGGCAACAGCTCTGGGACTTCATAAAGTTTCTGTGGTAAACTATGAGAGGCCTGAGAATCTCAAGCTAAAGTTATTACACCTGTAACTCAGAAAAGCAATTCCTAAAATTCCTGGCACATTTATCCAGAGGGCTAGTGGTAGCATGGAAATGGAAATCATTGTTGAGAGCCACTGCATACTTGGAATTAAAATCCATCAGTCTTCTGAAGCTGAGGAAAACAATTTTCATGACATACAGATGCTTTTGTATTTCTTAATCAAAATTAATCTGGAGTAGGTTTTGACTCTATTTGTAGGGAAATTTGTATCCTCTCATCCTTATGATATACCTAACTTGAGATGACATCAAGAGAAATAACACGCACAGAAGCTAGGTATTTAAAATACTCTCAATGCTTTATTCTATTTAATTTCAGCAAAACCAAATTTTTCTCTTGGGGGAGTGGGACAAAAAAAAGAGCAAGAACACCAACATCCTCTTCTCAAGCAGGAGCCTCAAGCACAGAAGTTGGTAGATGAGATGTAGAAATTAAAATAATTGTAAACTAAAAAGGAAATCTAGCAGTCTATTTTCACTCCTCTTTCTGGAAAAGGAGGGACAAAGACATGCAGTAAATCATTAAACACTGTTTGTGTTTGCTTTTCTGAGTTGCAAGTTGAACTGCATTAGCTGTCAGGAGAGTCCTTATGCAGCCCTTGCTCAGGACTTTTCTTTGGGTCCTCATCATACCTGTTGTCAGCTTCCTTGCCTCCTGGAAATTTTGTCCAGTTCACTGGAGCATAATGACTCTGTTGTGTCCCTGACAAGATGAACAATGTGCCTGTCTCTAGAACAAAGAAAATATCCTACTTGGTCACAGTGTATGGTTTGCATGAGAGACTGAACAGTCATAGAGACTGATCCATGCTTGTAGCAGACATAAGTGATGGTTGGCAGGTGCCAACATCATACACACATTGTTACATTTCCTTTCAGAAATGTCTTAACTTCATAACATCCAAAGTTTGGCATACTTCTGGAGAAGGAGATGCTTGTTATGGATGCCAGATAAACTGTGTAGTTTCTTTTGCTCAGGACATCAGTTCTGGTGGGTTCCCTTCCCCAAGAAAAACGTGTTTTTGTTCACAGCCCATGGGGAAGCATAAACACATACAGTGAGGGGTGATGGCTCTTCTTGATGAGGAAATACAAGAGCAATAAAAAAAATGGGATTTTGTGTAAGACCAATGAAAAATTTCTGACAACTGGAAATAGCTGCAGTGTTCATAAAAAATGCTTAGTATTGGTGTTTAAAAACAACTTGAGGAAACTCAATAAGTTTTTGTTCTAATATTTTAAAAACTGCAGCTGGAGCTGTAAAGAGCAATTCCTAATAGGCTTTGTTAGACTCCTGTTGGCTTGCTTGACTCCAGCTGACCACTTACAGTATGCTACAAAGAGATCTTTTTTCCTTGATGCTGTATTTTTTCTGTAATAAAAGAGAAATGTGAAAAGGGGATTAGTAGTGACTGAATGACTTCACAGAATCTGTATCTATTCATGCTTATGATTAGTGAGCAGGCACTGAATAAACTGGAGTGAAACAGGTGATGGGATCCATATTGCTGTTGAAGTGATATGTGCCTCTTGGGAAGAAGCCCTTCACAAAAGGCATCAAGTGGTTTTACTGGCAGCCTTGTGCCTAAGGATGAAAGGATATACGGGCCAGGCCATGTTACCTTAAAAGGATTTAATTACTAAAAGTTTTTCTTACAGATCAGAATTCCAGGACATTGGGAAAAGAGAGATACTTGGATTTTTATTGCCTAACTTTGGACTTGTCTTGTTGGATACAGAATTGGAATTAGAGGGTGGTATGAGGGTCTAGAAATACTTCTTGTGCTGTCTGGCTGGCAACTTATTTCAGGCAAAGTAGCAGGCCCAGATGATCAGTGGGGAGGAGGTGGACATGAAAGATAACCAATCCTTGATGTCTTCTGACATCTCAGAGAATAAATTAAGCTCATACCGGCTTTTTGTTCTCATTTACTCTTGGCAACAAGCAGATTAAGTTGAAACAGTCTTGGAGAGAGAATGCTAGTCTCCAGAGCTCCTAAATCAGTGTCCTTATTTACTTGCTGGGACTTTTTGCTGTTTGGAAGTGAGGGAAGAAGGGAAAGGGAGGGAGGAAGTGAGAGAAGAGCAAATGGCATGTTTTAGTTGTTGTTCTTCATGCACATATAGACCGCCCAGCCAACCGCTTTAGAAGCAAAGCATGTTACCTCAACCAGTGCTGCAGTGCTGGGAAGTACAGCTACTGCCCAGCCCCGGAGACTGGCTTATTGCCTGAGTGACTAAAAGACTTTGCCAGTGAGAATCAGGAGTGATATTTAGAGGGGATGTGCCTGTGTGTTACAGATTTCACAGCTTGCTTTGCACTGAAAGTTTGGCTTCTTTTAACAATAGGCTGGAATCTGTGAGCAATCCAGGAGCACAGAGGTGTAACAGAGCAGAGGGATAAACTGCTGTTCAGCTGGATTCCCACATCTTAGCTGGGTGGGAATCCTTTAGCTTAGAAGCTTGCTTTTTCAAAATCCATGGGAGGGAAAGGCCCTGACCATGGGGCACTGTGAGGGAAGTGAGGAATGGGGTGGGAGTCACAATATGACTGGCCATATGTGGAGGTGCTCCTCTGGGAGATTTGGTCCTTGTACAGTAGCCTTTCTTATGGCTCTTCTCTGTTCTTTCCTCTCTCTGTGTGACGAGACCAGATGGATGTTACTTCAAAGGAGAGTTGGACACCTAGAGAAACCATTCCGGATCTCACTGGAGTATCTTGCTAATGCGAACAAGAGTGTAGCGGCTGTGGATTCCTTCAGGATGAAGAACTGCAGTTCAGGTAACTTTGTATTTTATGGCTTTTAGCTCATAATCTTTTGATGCCCTTTTGGAGAGGAGCATTTCTGGCTGCTACAGAAACTTCACAGAATGAAAAGTTCTTGCCAATCAATAATTTAAATTTAAAAAAATAATGTCCTTTCAAGGGAGTTTTTAGTTTTTCTTTGTGTTTTGGTTTTTGTTGTTGTTGGGGTTTTTTTGGTTTTGGGTTTGTTGTTTTTTTTTTAATAAAACCTTAGAAGTTTCCTTAGAGAAGATAAGAACAAGTTTAGTGGTTTGGGGTTTTTGTGGTTTTGTTTGTGTGTTTGTTTTTTGTTGTTGGTTTGGTTTGGTTTTTGTTTGTTTGTTTTGGGGGTTTTGCGTTTTGTTGTGGTTTGTTTGTTTGTTGTTTTGGTTTTAGTTTGGTTTGGTTTGGTTTTGGTTTGGTTTTGGTTTGGTTTTGGTTGGTTGGTTGGTTTTCCATTTGGAAAGAATTTCTATGAAATTTTCATTTTGGGAGAAACAAAGCAACATTCATCCTGGTTTGTCAGATGCCTACCCTGACAACTTTGCTATTCGACAGCAGAAAGTAGAACAGATGAGGGGTTCCTAGACAGACATCTTGCAAGCCATCTTTTTTATGCTCACAGTTACAAATTTCAGAGTTGTTTTTTAAACATCTGTGGAAAACTTGATTCCCATAAAGTGTGCATTTATTTGGCAATATTCCAAAGCAGTTATTGCTGAGTAACCTCTAATAGCTCAATGTAATGTGTGGAATTTTAATAATGGGCAACCTTAATGGGGGTTACTTTTTTAAATATAAGCTCTTTTATCATCCAGGTATGTAAATTTAGTGCTCCATGCCAGGAGCAGCTGCATATTAGTTCTGCCAGTTTTATGGACCCTGTGAATCATACTGAAATCTTTAGGTGGCATGTCAGTGAAGAGCATTACTACTTATAGCTCTTAACACATTACTTTTTGACCATTTTATTTACTTGGAGTACTGCTGACTTGAGCTGCATGTTCTTCTTTTCAACCTGCCTAGGACAGGGAAATGTGCTGGGGAACATACCTTATCTTGGTCATTTAAGTTGCTCTCCACAAAGGCCAGCTGTATGAAGGGATTTATTGCACTGTTTGTGCATAAAGGTGCTCTCTAGGCTCCAGAAAGGAACAGCCTGACATTGTGCTGAAAATACAAGGCATGTTCAGACAGAACACACCTGCTCTGCTGCTGGTGTGCCGACAGAACTCGTTCACACCTACAATGCTTTGGGAATTCATTGCAACAGACTATGGCCACATAAACCCTTCTTTTGGGAGCACGTGAAGGTGAGCCATAGGGGACAGGCTGTGAGCTAATACTCACACCAGGCACTGCTCTGTAGGTGGAGCCTGTCAGGTGCCGAGGCCAGTAAGACACCTTGTGAGGAAAAGAAGGAACAAATCTCCCATTTTGTCTACAGATTCGTAGCAAATGGCCACTCTTCTGCTCTGCTTACAAGACGTGGTGTATGAATAATACCGACAGAGGATAAAAATACTTGTTCTTTTTTCTCAGTGGGTTTAGACAGCTAAGCCTTTTGCATGCAGATGAAGATGTAGTACTGCATCCTTTTACAAGAAAAAAGGTGGTGATGAGCAGCTGAGGGTGACACCCTAGGCTTGGAGGAAATAGGGAAAGTAATAAGAAAAGATTAATCTAAATCTACTCTTTCTGCAGCTGTTAGAAGCCTTTGGGCAGCTTAGCTACTTGGATAGCTTGATGTCACTGAAGCACATAAAGCATGGGTGAATTTAGGAAAGAAACATCTGAGAAACAGTAACATGCCTTCAGCCAAATTTTTCTAAGCCTTTTGAAGACCATAATGCAATTTAAAAATAAATTAAGGTGTATGGACAATCTTAGGAAATTAGACTATCATTTCCACTGGCGTGGGTTAGATATAGAATCATAGACTCATAGAATCACAGAATGGGCTGAGTTGGAAGGGACCCACAAGGACCATCAAGTCCAGTTCCTGGCCCTGCACAGGACAGCCCAAGAGTCACACCATGTGCCTGAGAGTGTTGTCCAAATGCTTCTTGAATTCTGACAGTCTTGGTGCTGTGATCACTTCCCTTGGGACCCTGTTCAGTACCCAACCAACCTCTGGGTGAGGAACAACAAGGGCTTGAAGAAAGTAGAAGTTTGAAGTTGGAATTTGCTTTTGCACATTGGTAATTCTTTCTTTCTTTCTTTCTTTCTTTTTTTTTTTTTTTTTTTTTTTTTTTTTTTTTTTTTTTTTTTTTTAGTTCTTTAATAGTAGAAAAGATTGTGCCTAGAAAAAATGATTGTATTTGAACTGAAAAAAATAAATCTATATGGAATTGAATGAGGAATTAGAATTAAAAACTTAAATAGATTCAAATGCTGATCAAATTCTGAATTTTTAAAAATTCTGGACTCATATCCTATCTAGTTAAAAACAGTGGAGTGGAAACATAAGTCTGTCATTGAAGTGTCTTAACTGTGCCCCACACTCCCCTTTCTTCAATCAACATTGTAGCAGATTAGAAAGTCAGAGTGACTTGTCACTTGAATATCGTTACATTTCCCAATTTCCATTAGAAAAGGAAAGCTCTTACAGTTTTTATCAGTCATAGAATTATAATCCAGTCAGAAATTCCCTACAGTCAATAGAAGGGCTGCTTTTACTTCTATAGGTTTTGGCTCAGGACAACTAAGCCCCTCATTCTACAGCCAATTGACTTTCAATTACTGAGTTAAATGTGAAGCAAATCATGTTTGTCAGTGTGTAAAACCTAAGCTATTGATTGCCTAATTTTCTTTCTTACAACTTAGTATTTAAATAAGTACAGTAGTCAAAGGAAAAAAATTACAAATTGCAGAGAAGTAATATATTAATTTAATAACATCAGTTAAGAGTTTGTTCCTTCTACATGTAAAGTAATTGGTACAGTGGCATTTTACAGTTGATGGTAATTTCTAGCAATAAAAATAGAGTTCATTTCCAAAGTAATGTATTGACTTATTTATGATATTTAATGTGTTTCTTACTGATCTTTTATTGCAGCTGTAAATTAATTAATTTGCTAACTTATTTCCAAAAGTCTTAATTAAAGTACTTAGTAGTAAGCACAAGTAAATGACAAGACATTGTTTTACTTGGCAAGGTTTGATTTACCAAATCTAAGTAAATTTTTATGTAAGGGGTGTGGAGATCAAATGCTTCTGAAATGTGTTAAAGGTTTAATGATGCTCTGAGGCTGTTAAAAGCAGTTATTTCAGACACTCAGCCTGTCCAAGAGGAAGCACTTAGCTTTCAAGTTTTCAAGCTCAGTAAGCAACATAAAAACCATTTATTTCAGTGAGAGGAGAGACTCTGTTGTTGATTAAGTTAATGCTTCTGTCCACTCAGCAATAGCTTTTTTCAGTAGATACTGAAAGCACATAGAAATACACTCATTACCTTCAGAACTGTAGGCAGTTAGTTCTGTAATGATCTCATGGTTGTAATAATGCAAACTTCTGAAAATTGAAATTAAGATTGTACTGAAGGCGAAATCCCTGTGTAAAACAGAGGACCTCTCATGAAAGGAAAAATTTTGAGGACTAGGAGATGCTTTTACTGAAGGAAGGGATAGCAAGGAAAGAGTAAGAATATGGACTTGCAACATGTATTGAGAAATACAACTGACTGCCAGATAGAGTTTTTCATTATTCCATTTGATAAATAGTCTAGCAACAGATTTATGAATCAACTGCAGGAGATCAATAAGGGCTTTCTCCAAACAGGATTGCTTATGTATCTGAATCGTTACTAAAATGATGGGTTTGTGTATTCAGACAAAACCTGAATATGTATCATTTCCATTTTCCCACGTATGCTCACTTCTTGCTGTTTGTCTTATAAATTAATTTCATGACAGGATGTTGTGGTTAACTGAACTTAATGAGATACCCGTGAGCCCCTTTTCAAAATGAGTTCTTGATGCTTCCTACTGGAAAATTGCATTGAAAAGTTAACCTCTTCCAAACAGGAGACTGAGATTATGTCTGTATGTGATAGAATCACAGAACAGCCCATGCTAGAAGGAACCTCAAAAGAGAATCTGGTCCAACCTTTTGTGTGAAAGGAACTCTACGTGAGATTGCCTAGAACCCTGACCAGCTGCATCTTGAAAACCTTCAGTGACAGGGACTCTACTATATCCCTGGGGAAGTTGTTCTGACAACTACTTCTTCTCACTGTAAAAAAATTACATATTTCAAGTTGAAATCCCACTTGACACACAGATAATTTAGATGTTAATAATTAATTCATTAAAATAATTTTGTATAGCATTTAAGTAATTTTCACTTGAGTAAAATTGCAAAATATTTACAGAAATTTGTTAAACACCTAGAGTAATTGTGACTATATCATATTTTTAATTATTTACTTAGTTGCAGTTGTGAGTTGGGAGAAAGAAGATATGCACCTTCAGTGGAACCAACCATGTTGTCTTGTATAGTCTGGAGAGCCACCCCTGTCCAGAAATTCAGGGGAAAGGGTGAACAGAACAGTGAGCACAGTCAGTTCAGTGCTGTTGTTATACAACTGAAGAATAGACAGGATTTAAAAACGAAAAGCAGTTGTAATTTCAAAAGCAGTTGTCTCTACTTGAGGTTTAGGACCAACACATCATAATACTTACTTGGCCTGTCCAGATAATGTTTGTTTAAAGGAAACTGGAGAATTTCCTTTGGCATTGATGCCATGGTTAAACAGCTTACCAATACAGAGAAAAGATGCAGAGTTTATTGGAATCAATGGGAATTATTCAGTATGTTTGGATTAAGTTTCTTCATTAGAAAAACCTTGACATTAGGCAGATTGACTGCATTTTCTGTGGAGTGGCCTATGCTATTTATACAGTTCAACTGAACTGGTTTTCCTGAGGGTCTAATTTCACTAAGTAGGCATGTGGAAAAGCCTTACTATTTTAAGAATATTTGCTTCCAAATGCTTTGGCAACCACCTTCCTCCCTGTTCACCTCTGCTCCCCCATGAGGTATGACTGATTATATTGACTTCAACCTGTGTGCCAAAAACTATCTCTAACCTGTTAGTGTTTTAATCCTGTAGGGACCTTGTCTTGGAGAAAAAACTGCTTTACAGAGGAGTGTGGTGGCTTCAGTGAAGTTAAATACTTTTAAAGTCATTCCAAAGTGAAAGTTATTTCACTTGTGGTTTGTGCCAATTTAAGTAAAATAAATTTAATGAACTTGTTATGGGGCTTATCTTTGTTTTCACTTTCATCTTTTTTAAATTAAGTTATAGTAAGGCTAGGAATAAAAAAAATTTAGCAAATTTAGTTTTAATATTGCTTCTAGAAAAGGCACAGTAACTCAATTAGTGGTAGAGTAGCTTCTTGCAATAATGAATTAGTGATTATGCATTTCTGTTGCTGATTGTGAGCACCTACTTCTTGCAGAGCCAGTTTTAGACAGCGAGGGTTATGTTAAATAATTTAATCTGCTTAGAACATTAGTGTACTCACCAAAGGGGCAGCAGGGAGGAAACTAACCTGAATATCTAAAGCATTTGGTTTTCACAGGTCTGGTGTACCAGTTTGTTGGCAAAAGGCAACTAAATTATTTTGTTTGAGTTAGTAATCAACTGACCATATATTTGGGTTTTAAAGATATGGAGGAGGCAGCTATAAAGAAATGTTTTAGATGGAGTAATAATGCACTTAAAACTGGTGTTTAAAATAGATGCTTCCACAGAGAAGGCGGAAAGGCTGGAATCTGCCAGAGCAGCTCTAAATGTGTGTGTTTCTTGGGCAAAGTTACTGTCTTACCTGAGTAAGCAGGTTAATCTGCTCTAATTCATAAAAAGTTAGGTGACTTGGGTTAAGAAACAGAATTGAGAAATATCAGCCTTTAAAATCCAAAGCTTTAATAATGCAAAAGGAAGGACTCATTCATAAGAGGTACTAGGAACTGCTTGAGAGACACCGCAAATGTTGGCACTTGTGGGTCTTAAGTACTTTTTAACACCTTGAAGAATTGGCCAATACATTATCTTTTTAATGCTGTATATGATTTTTATCCTGACCTTCTCCCTTAATTAAGGCTTATTTCAACAGGGGAGCCATTGATTCAGTGAAAGAAAATGAACTCTGTAATCTGCTTTCCCCAAATTGAACTTATTTTTATTACTATTAATTGCTGCCACTTAGTTCTTGTGATGTTTTAACTGCTTGGATTTATTAAAACAATCATAAGATTCGCTATTATCACTTGAGAAATGGGAAGGACAATGATGATTTACAGATGACCCAATGATTTTAAACCAGTATTACTCCAGATTCAAAGATTTATGCAATCTGACTCCACCGTGTAAGGAGATTACAGTCTCACTCTCCTTTTTCTCTCCATAGTAAACCCCTACATTTTCAAATGACTGCTGGTCTGTAACAGGGCATGTGGATCTTTGATTTTTGCAAAACCAAAGTTGGGATAGTTTTGCTCTGAGATTTGTTTTGCATTCATGACGTTCCTTATCAGCAGTAGGAAAGTTCTTTTGGTTTAAATAGGAATAGTGTTTGAAGTTGTTAAGACCTGGCTATGCAACACAGTTCATGTTTGTGAAGAATTACTGTGGTCCTTATGAAGAAGTCTGAACAGAAGAGAGAGATGATCAAGCAAAAAGGATAAAGTCAGACTGTTTGAGCCAAAGAATAGAACCATAAAATCATAAAATTGATTTGAGTTGCAAGGGACCTTAAAAATCATCTAGTTCCAATCCCCCCTGCATGGGCATGGACATCTTCCACTAGACCAGGTTGCTCAGAGTTCCATCCAACCTGGCCTTGAACACTTCAAAGGATGGAGCATTCACAACTTCTCTGGCTTCAGCACCCTCACAATAAAGAATTTCTTCCTAATACCTGATTTGAACCTATTCTCTTTCAGTCTGAAGCCATTTCTTTTTGTCCTGTCACTACATGCTCTTGTGAATAGTCGCTGTCCCTCTTTCTTGTAGATTCCCTTCAGGTGGTAGAGAGAGAGAGATGAGGAAAGGAGAGATGATCATAAATCAGTAACACTGAAAACAAATGACAGAGTACCAGGCAGGACTAATTGGTCTAGATAGTGGAAATGATTAAAAAGTTTGACCAGTTAGAAAGTGATTGGAATAAACATTTACAATCCAATTAATTAACTTGAGCAATCAAACTTAATCAGATAGCCACTCAATCAACCAGACTGAACTAACTACATGGATAATCTGTTGAAGCGGCAAAGACACCAAGTGAGGGAAATTCAATGAATTGTCAAAATGGAATGAAATGCAGAAGAATTAATCAATTAACATTTAAAATTATCAAAAGCAAAGATAAGTATGTAGTATATTCAGATGGAAACTAGTCCCTTGTTGTGTCGCATCTCACCAGAGCCTGAGGGACTTTGGTGAGCAAAATAGGTTTGGGAACATGAGGAACAAGAATGAGGAAAAGATGGCACAATAAGGAAAGAATATATTCTGTGTCTGCCTGAACATGAAATAATGTCAACAGCAAGAACCTGTCTGTCTAAGCATCATGCATATTAACACTGGATTTTAGTCCAATTGTAAAATTTCATTGCTGTAAGATTGATAAAACAGTGCAATTTCTCCTCTTTCTTCACCACAGGGAAGAGGTTTTTAGATTTTGGCTCAGGACACTTCTATACCTCAGGGCTTATCTTCTGAAGTGCTCGAGTTCATCTTGTTTTTTGTGTCTGAGGTCTCACTGCAAACCTGCCTCAGTCATGCTGTGGGACCCTGTTCAGCTCTTCTCTCTTCTTGTCCAGAACCTTGCTCTTTCTGCCTCAGGGAGCCCAGCTTGCTTTGTCCTGCTGTACTGTTTCTGCAAGGTCTGCTGCAGCCAGTTTTCATAGCAAACCAATTGCTACACCAAACCAGGGACCTTGTTCAACAATTCTGCATTGTATCCAGTGTGGGAGAGGTGTGACATGTTGGCGATGGATGCAGTGAAGTAGATGCTCTTCAATAGATCAACTGAAATGAAAAAGCCTCGACCTTATAATTCCAGATCAAATCCATAATGCAGAAACAGAAATGGAAACTGACTAAACCTAAAGCATTGATATTTTTTTCCCCTAAAAAATTTAAGAATCTGTAAGGGGGAATGAAGTTTTCTGAAAAGCAGTGCATGACCTTCCAACAAATGAATGTCCTTTATGTTGTATTTAGAAACAGTGGCTGCACATCAGAATCTCCGTCAGGATCATTAAACCTGTGTGTTGCAATTCTTTTACTTTGAAGGTGTGAAAAATGTGGGGAAAGAGAGGAACTTTCAAAAGCTGCCAAGTGATTTAGGAACACAAATTAATAGGAACCACGGTTCTTAGTCCCCTAGGAGTTTTCAAAAATGCCATCATTACTGCATTGCACTGAGGCAGGCCTTCCACCTGAGAGGATGAGAAAGGACAGACTGTGCATGGTGCCTCCATGGAGGCAGCTTTATGGAGTACCTCCATAAATGAGGCATACAGGGTTTTTATGAATTGAGCCTTTGAAAGCCCTGCTAGTATGGCTTATTGATCCAGAAGTCACACACAGATGGCAAGATCTTAAATTGTAGTCAGGTTTTATTACAGGAAAGAAGTTTCAAGAATACCTTTTCCCCTCCCTTCTTTAAATGACTACCTGCTGAAGTTTTGAATAACTGGGAGGTCGCAAGCACTTAAATGAGTCAGCTGGATCCTGAGTCCAATTGCAGACTGAAGTGTGTTGTTCATGGGACATGATTGATGGAGTATCAGGAAATTTGTAAACAAAGTGTTTGGAAACGTTTTTCAGAACTAGAAGGAAACATAATTTAGTCAACTCTTTAAGAGACATCACGTTCCAAAAATATCATCAGTGGTGGAACTTTCATTAGATATGAATAGAGATAAACAAAATAGCTATTTTGATACCTAAAACCTTTCAGGGTGGAGAGGCAACTTGTCTGGTTCTGTGAGATCATAGGTTGTGGCACACTAGGATCTAAGCTGTTTTTGTTGAACTGTGAGCCACAACCTAGAGTAAATTATTTTTTGGAGACTACAACAATGAATATTCTATGCACTTAAACCTAAATTATGTAGTGTTTTTTTAAAACATCATTTAGACCTGGAAGCAGCAACTATGTAAATCCAACATCAGATTATGAAGTCCCAAAAAAAAAAAAAAAAAAAAAGGTGAATTTTCAATATTTCTGTAATATTATCAGTTTTGCAATTGATTTGTAGAAAGTCACCGGATAGACGGATGTTAACACAACCATAACTAAAAGAAAGTAGTCGCTGTAAGATCAGAAACACTAAGTGCAGTTTTGCCAACTGTGTTCACTCATCAGGCTCTTGTTGCACACATCAGTAACAAAACAGTAGCAAAATGACTCACCTGTTTATAAAATTTACCAAGTGGCTTAGGCTGTAAAGTAAAGGAAGTTTTTATTGCACACAAGCTATTTCCCAAAGTAAAGAAGTGAGTAATTATGCAGTTACTCCTAAGGAGTTTCTGCCAGTGAAATCTGTAAAGAACATTATGCATCATCCCAGTAATTGTTAGAGCTTTGACTGTTTTCATCAGCTGAAGATCTGTCCCTAGATACATTTACCAAAGCTGTTGAAAAAGGAAGAGCCTAACAGTAGGTTTGATAGGAACATTGCTGATTTCAACTGCAGTTTCTTCATCATTGCTTGACTCTTCACAGAGAACAGTAGAGTTAGTTTTAAGTTATAACTGTTCTATCATTCTAGGTAGACGAGGCTGAAGCTGACACTTGGTGTTTGCCATTATACATATTACTATAAAGTTATATAACAGTGTTTGTTTGGTTTTTTTTAATGGATTGCAAAATACAAAGCCTTTTTTGCTAAAAATATAACTTACAACTGAAAAATGCAAATAACCTTTTCCGTTGTGTGTTGGAAAAGAGGTGTTTAACCTGCTCATGTTTGCACAGAGTGCTTTGCAGTGGTCTTCTGTGCTTAGAGTGTTTATCTTATGTTTTCTTCTAATTTCATCTTTGGAGCATCTCCAACTTCCTCTGCTCCCAAGTGAAATCAGGCAATTTCTCTCATTTTGACAAGCCTATCTCTCCTCTTTCCCTTTCGTCATAAAACATTCCTGCCTGTCTAATCTCATCACAAAACCTTTAGGGCAATTATTGCTCCATTATAAGTTTCTACTGTAGCAAGTAGTCTTCATCTTACTTGTTGATTTGTAGAATGTGGGCTTCATGTAGCTCCCCTCAATTTATAATACATGTGCTTCTCTTTGCTGCTTCTGTTACTAGCAGTACCAGTCAGCAGCAGCATCTTTAATGCATTACAATTGTCTTTCTCAAGTGTAATAGCAGCCAGAGCATTGTCTGGTTTGTATTGTTTTTTGACTTTTCAGTCAAACACTTCATTCCTTTCCTGGACAATTAGGGTAACTGCTGAAATGAAACCAAAGTGTCCTGACCACACAGGATGCCTCCAAATGGAAGTCATGCAAAATTCCTCTTCCTATGCTGCAAGCCCACCATGATACTGTTCAGTAAAGGCTATGGAGAAGTTTATTATCATTTCCATTTGTTCATATTGTGATACCATCTCGGAGCAGTACTCTCAGATGAGTCTGGTCTGTACTGTGCACTGAGTACAGGCAAAGGACAAAGAAATTGCACTGTGAATTCCTTAGCATAAATACAAAGGCAAGTGGCAACAGATGAATAAAGATGAATAACAGATGACCAAAGACCTTTGGCTGGGCTGACTGGATGACAGACTGGAATTAGACTGGATGACACCGGGCATGGAATTCTTTGGGAAGAAATGGAAACAGTTTTATATGGTCCTTTCATCTGTTGTAGCAATGAAAGAGAAGTGAACAGAATCAGACCATTTGTGGCATCAACAATAACTAGCAGTTTATGGGTGCATCTCTAGCAATAGGAAAGAGACTTGCTGTCAGCTTGTGGTTTTAATTATTGCTAGGCATTGCCTAAGATGCAACCTCATTGGTATGATTAGTGTTGTCTCTGTGGACTCCTCTTTAGCAAATTGCACTAATTCCAAATGCTATGGAGGCAAAGCTTGGTCATGGCAGAGGTTCACTAAGGAATCTTACTGTTCTTGTGTGGGTTTTACTATGTGTCAAGTTTTCATATAGAGCGCACAGAAAAGGCACTAATGAAATGACAGTTTCTTTTCCAGTGTATAGAGCCGAGCAATGGACTTGTCCCTTTCTACTTATTTCTTTGTCTTAATAGTGTATGAGACACCTCTTTTTTAGCACATGTATACTCTGCTGATGCTGCCTGCTTTTTTTAGCATTTGAACAAAGGCCAGAAAATATTTTCATTGGATAAGAGACAAAAAAAGATCTTCTGCTAAACTCCAACTTGCAAAGTTAAGTCAGTTTACAGTTCAGCAAAATTCTCAGTCTAGACCTCAACTGACCTGTCAGAGAATAAAATCTGTATAATAAACCAGTCATCTAATTCACAGCATCATGAGATTCAATCTCCCTAGGCAAGATTTAGCTCAGACATTCAGGTGCTTTGTTGTATGAAGTTAGACAAGATGGTATTCATCTTTTGTGACTTCAGCTATCTGAAAGTAAGGCATCATGTCAAAGCTAGTCTCTAGAGTCCCTCTGTAGTCAACAGAGAGAAAAAGAGGCACTTCAGAGGGCAATTCATTCCACCTTTAACATCATAGCATCATCAGAGTGTCAGAAAGGGGACAATGCTTTGGTTGAAGAATTGTTGTCTGGGTTTTCTAACAGCACTATCCTTTTAAAGCCAGTGGATACTTTAATACCCACAATCTATGAAGCCTGCTCACCAAATCCTCACTTGTGAATGAACAGTGTCAGGCAAGGAATCCTTAACAAACAGATTCTCTATTGAACATTCTCAACATTTGCTGGTTACCATGCCAGATTAATCATTTTATAGTAATTCATTTGCAGGAGTTTATTCAGAGTCTGTTAGGATAAACCCTGGGAAAAAAAATGAAATTACAGTTGAGTGCAAGATTAATCGTGCTATCCAGGCATACTTTACAATACCAGCATTAACAAAGTAAGCTTCATTTGTGCAGCGTTGACAGGGTGCTTCCAGTCAAACCTAGAAACATCTCTGCAGTGGGAAACCTGTATAAATTATAAACCAGAAATCAGCCCTGTGTTTTTCCTCTCTCTAGGATTTTTATGAATGGGTCTAGTAAAGAAGGTGTATTTCTAGAAAACAACAAACCCAGTTCTTTCACACAGAAGAATTTTCAGGTATAGAAACTGTGAAAAGTAGTTGTTGGTAGAAGTAGAGCTCCAACCCAGAGCCTTCTACGGTAGTCCTGTAGTTAATATTTTCTTCTCTGCATACTTGCAAAATCACTCTTATGTAAAGGCTTTGATTATTTTTTGTTGTTGTTGACCACCTCCTTTATAGCCCTCAATGAAGGCTTTTTGAAAAATCTACTTAAATTGACTTGCATTTGAAGATTGGATCCCATGCTGCTTTCCAAAGACTGGTAATAGAAGATGCACATTAATTTTTCAGCTACTCCCTTACCAGTAGGTGCAATTTCTTCTATTGCATTATCTTGTTTATTTTTATTACCCTTGTGAATGACTCTGTCACTTCGGTTTAAGCAGAAGTGGTAACTCAATCCCTTTATGCAGCCTTAAACAGCATTGCTTCCAAATGAGGTTAAGATCTATATTGTATGCAGCATTTGTCTTCAACCTTAATTCATCCTACTTGTGAAGGATATCTCATTACATTTGGGAGTAAGTAATTTCAAATCTAGTTCCTGGAAATCATTGAGTTCTAGACTAAATTTCAACTAACAGGACTTCTTAAGCATGATACACTTCTAAGATTCATGTCAGGGAATTTCTATTCCGTTATGTTAGTATAATCAATGTTTCTTCTTTATCAGGAAAATTTAGACCAAAAGAGTTTTTTCTGAAGAGAAAGTTGTGTCAAGAGTGTGTTGGTTTTGTTTGGGTTTTTTTTTATTATTATTATATGTGCATTGTGGTTCAATAATTTTAAATACTATTCTGAAAACAAACAAACAAAAAAAAGAAAACACCAAAAAAACCCACAAAAACCAAACCCAAAAAACCTACTGTAATAATTTCCTGCACATAAATACATCCTTTTATCTCCATCTTTGATTTAAAGAGAGATCCCTCTTGTGCAGTTCTAAATTGAGACAGAATTTCATCTGAGCTTGAGCACACTTTCAGTTACTTTTTTGCATTCCCCGTGGTTTAGAAGCAGATTTGAGCTGAATATCTCAGATAAAGAGCAAGCTGTGTTTATGAGTTTTCCCAAAGCTGCAAACATAATGGGAGCTAGCATTCCGATGTTCCACAGTATGTCCTCTTTAAAAAAGGAAAGGGAAATACTCCCTTTTCCACAAATTGTTTTTGCACAGAGTATTAAGAACATTATCATGTATCAGAATTATCTCATGTATTAGAAGGATGATTTTTAAAAGTGACTAGATCACTGCCACTGAGTTGCTCCCCTACCTTGTAGCACCGCTGTATTGTGGCTCTGCTCCTCTAGCCTTTTAACAGGTCACAAGGGTCTGTAAGATATTTTCATGCAGCCCAGAATGGAGCTGTCACTTGGAAATGAGAGAGGTTCACATAAAATCCTTGAGTAGGTAAGAACTGTTGTTCTGGTGTCACCTGTCTGACTTTACCTAAAATAAATTAGGGATTACTTGCACATACTGCTTCATCAGTGGATCAGGAGGGAAAGCAGTTGTGAACAGATGGAGGCAATAACCTCTCTTGCCAATGCAGCTGGGAAAGGATGTGTACCTGTAACCAAAGGGACTTACCTGCACCACAGCTACAAATAACCCCAGGATCTCGTCACAGTCCAATTTAATTCATTAGTCTTGACATCTAAGAGCTGAAGTGTTGTTGCTAAGGCTAGAGCCTTGCCCTGCCTGGGATTTGTGGAGGGGAATACCTTCACCTAGTGAGTGTGACCATGTAGCTGAAAGTACTTGGAGAGTAATATCTATAGAAAGGCACAGAAGAGGGACTCTGCATTGTTTGCAGTATTTGGGCCAGGTACTTAGATCTTGGGGCCCTTCTAAAGCATTTCTTGCTGCAGTCTTTTCAAGCAAGAGACCAGAATTGTATCAAGTATTGGCAAAACTCAGAGATGAGTGTTTTATGAAAGCACCGTTTTGGAGAAGCAAATGATGGTTCTAATGTGTGTCCCCTAAAAAGAAGTTTGGATCCAGACTTGGTGCTGTTAGCTTTCTTTTTCTGTTTTCCACTACAATGGAAAGCCATTTCCACTTGAATTTTGGATATCCAAGCTGTTAAAATAACATCAAGTCACTTTGGTCAGAAATTGCAAGTCTCTGTTCATAATCTCATCCTAAAACTGTAACAGATACTCAGTGCTTCATCTACAGAAAATTTAATAACTTACACAGCGTCAGAAATTTTTTGACACCAAGTATGCATTGCTGAGTGAAAGTAGTGATTTATAACATTGCATGAGAGATGTTAGTATCTAATTTACTGCATTAATCAGTGAATGCCAAATAAGTTTGCAGATTGCATGTAGATCAGTTTAATCTGTCATCTTAATTGTCAGTGAAATTTTTAATGTTGAGTTTACATTAGCTGTTTTCCATGCTGCTTCTCACAGAGGTAATAGCAGCTTAACACCTCCTTAGTGCTCATGTGAGACAGTGCAGGCTTCATGGCTGTTTTTCACTACTCTTCAAATCTGAGGTTCCCTCAGCTAAACCTGCATTTTGCTAATATTTGCATGTTTTTATTCATGTTAAATGGAGAGAAGGTTGTCAATCCTGTCAATATTAACATGGTAAAAAGTTGTCGCTTTGGTACAGTGAGTGAAAAGATTTCTGGGGACAGGACCAAGCTGAAACGACCCAGAGCTTTCTCAGAGAGACACAACTTTAGCATGTGGTACTTACTAAAGTGATTCTGTGACCCTCCATGCTGTTCAAATTGCAAACTTAGTAACTGTTTTGACAAAACAAAACAGAAAATATAATGGAAGAAACTAAGTTTTCACCCCTCTTCTTGGACTTTAAGGGTTTTTTTAGTGGAAACTGTGTTAAAAGGCATAAAGCAAGGATGAAATATATGAACTGAAAAAAAAAAAACTTTGAACAATAGCAAGTTTCCTGGAGCTAACCAATGTTTTATATCAGGTCAAATAAAATCTTTTGAAGTACTGCTGAGCAAACATTTTCTTCTACAAGAGACATTTTCATTTTAGATAGCTCTTAAAAATGAGATTTTTTTTTCTGTGAAAAAAATTATGCTATTCTAAAAAATAACAAGGCCATATATTCCCCACAAAGTCACACTTTTTCTCTGTCATGGCAAAGAGACTTAGCCAAGGTCACAACATGAGACCCATTTTGGAAATCCTGTCCATCAGAGCCCTTTTTTGATAGGCAGCATTCCTGGAGGAGATTTGCTAGCAAAGCAAAGCCTCTGCACACACAGAGGGAGTCACAGAGGGGTTTGAAGTACCTGAAGAAATGATGTTGGGCTGCTGTGTTTGGACTGTTTTGTTCTCAGTCCTTGATTATTTAATTTTTTTAAAATTTTGTTGGCTATTGGGAAAAAGATGCCAGGCTTTTCTTTATGAGAATACCCTGGATGTCTGATAACTTGGATTTTCCACCCTGCCTTTTCCAGGTCTTAGTTTGCTTAGCTGCTCCCCTGTTCTGCTGAACTTCTTTCAGAGAATGCAGCAGTTGTTGCCCACAAAGTCCTGGCTGATGTGGACCCAGAGGCCCCAGAGCTTCCTGACTTAATTTCCACCAATGGGACATTGAATCATTGTTTTTATCCACATTAGATTCTAGGACAAAGCACTTTTATCATCTTTGTGATACATCATTGATAGACTGTTTAAAATTATATTGCTCTCTAAAAAGCAGCAGTAATGACCTGTGGGATGGGAAGGAAGGGCATGATCCAAGTAAAGGTGAGAGCCTTTGCAGTAACTACTGCTGCATAAGAATCCTACTGCTGCTTCTCACGAAATCCTGGGAAAGGAGGCAAGGCATTTTCCTGGTTTAAGTACAAATCCGGGACAGTTGATTTTGTTGTTGGTATTTCACTAAAGTTTCCTCATGCAGATTCCCCAGGCCCTATGCGTTGCATTCCAGTCTTTGAGATGCTGCAGTGATGTGAGTAGTTGGCCAGTGACATTCTTTATGGCTGGTGAATTGCATCCACATCCCATTAAGTTAAAGCCCTGGGAGGGCTGAGAGTCAGGTATTTTAACTGTTCTCTTTGTAAAAAAATATATAGTGGATATATAACACCTTTGCACTCCGTATAACTTTACTATACCACAGAGAGGACCATGGGCTGCTTATGGTGAATGGAAGATCCAATACAGAGGGACCAGTGGATCACAGTAAGAAAGAGGAAGGGTTTCCGTTCCCTGAGATGGCTGCCCTTGTCATAGATGGCCACTGTCAGAGAGAATAGTTGAAAAATTAGTGAAAATTTACATTAATTGTTACTTGGGCTTTTAAATTGATACTTCAAAACCAAGTGTAGACATATATAAAATAGCTTTAGATGTCTCCTAGTGCATTTCATGGCCCAAAGGAAGTTTGGTTGTTCTTTTTTTTTTTATTTTTCAGTGTGTTTGTGCACTTCGTGCTCTCAATTAAGTTCTAATCACTGCAGCTTTTTAATTGTAACCCTCTCCTAAACTCATGGATTTTTTGCCAATACCTTATTTGGAACTGCACCATAATTCAGGAGGTGTTGGGTGGAGAGTATATGGAATTTCGTTACTTCCTGTAACTGGTAAATTGGTTTATATTTCTATTTTCCAAGTTGCTCAATCAAAAATAATTTTTTGATTGTAAGTCAATCAGAATACTATGCATGTATGACTGGCCTTGGTTCTGAGTGTCATTTCTACATGCTCTGCTCCTCTTTCTGGACCTTTGCATAATTTTTGTGGGTCTTGTACTTCCCCTGTTTGCCACAAGACCAGACTAACTCCATTTACTTTGCAGTTGCACTTGCCATTTTATACTCTTTTTGTTACTTGTTTTGTACCAAAATGTTTATGTTTCCCAGGACTTTATGAAGAATGATTTGTAAGCTGTGTGTACTTCTGATTCTCTATTTGATATAATGAATCATTGTGCAGTTGTAAAGGACTTGCCTGTCAGAGGCAGAGGCACATTTGCATTTTATAAATAGATTTATCTAGAATCAACAAGGTGTTACGCCTTGCTGAAACCTACCGAGATGGGAGGAACATTTTGCATAATAACAGCAGTAGCAAATTTGTGATAATTTAATACTGTTGCTGATGGTATTTTAACAATTAATTAATGGCTAATTAAATCCATTAGCAAAATGGGGGTAAAGGGAGTTTGAAAAATCTTGTAGGGGAGCTTGCACTGAACAGAAAACTTATTGACAAAGAGGATATGAAGTGGTATTTTGAGTTGGCATACATTCTGTGGTGCCAAATTTAAAGATAAGAACTGTTAAGAAAATGACTATCCATTCTGCATCATTGTATAAAATCTCCTGAGAGTTGATTGCACAATCTGCTCATAGAGGGGTAAAGATCTTAAAGGAAACCTAGAGTCAGAGAGGGCGGGATAAGACACGTTCTGTCTCCCTGATTTGTCTTTGCTCATAGCAACTTTATATTAAGATTCTTCTCAATGTATTAAAAATCATTTTTAAAGCCATTTTAATATTATTTATTCTACTGTGGCTGGCAACCCACAAACATCTCAGCCTCAGGTCATTGCAATTCTTGGCATTGGTCAACTCTTGCAATTCTCTCTGCACCTCAGTATATACTTGAGAAAGAGGTCTCACATGAAATGCGTTGACCAGAGTGCCTCTCAGCATGCCACAATACAGTAGAGAGACTGCCTAAAATCTGGGTGGTAATCTTGGTATTGTAATGTTATCCCTTCTTGCATTTTTTCTTAATACCTTTAGTATGTACCTTGGCTTACAAAGAGATAATCACTGTGTTATTCACTGGTTTGTTTTTTTTTATTGCAAGCATTCACAATTTGTAAGTTTTTAGCATGTTCAGGAGTTAGCGGAGATCCTTCAGCAGAGACATTGGACTCCCAGAAGGAGTCCTTCTACAGGCTTTTTTTAGTGTTGAGGACCATTGACCTTCATCAGCTTTGCTTCTGGGATAGTGTCACTCAAGTGCAGCAAGGCCTTGAAGCATAGCCTGATACACCAGAGCAAAGAACTGCTACTTCTCCATCCCTTTGGACTGGCTTCAGAGCACTGAGATGTAGGCAGTTCTTGGTGCATTCAGCTGGAAGAGTCACCCGTGAGTCATGGGATTCACCAACACACTGGCGTTCAGCGATGTGTGGAGGTAGGGTAACATGGCAGTTTCCTTTTTCTTCCCAAAAATAAAAGCTGGATAGCCTCCATTCACAATAAGTCCCTCCCAGTGAGTGTTATATGTAGCTATTGCTCCCCCTCGCAGCCAGTGTTCACGTGCAATTTCATTTTGCTTTTTCTTTTTGATATTTTGAGGTATTGTTGCTAAGTTTTCAAACAAAGTGGAGATTATCTCCTTGATGACAACTTCCTGCCCTGACACAACTGCAGAGGTTGGCCCACTGGAAAGGGCACAACAGGAAACTTTCTTCCCCAGGCAAGCTTCTGCTTCTGTGTGGAACAGCAATTGCTCTTCCACTGTAAGGCCACTGTTTTGTGTAGTAAAGCATTGGTTGTGACGTGAGGATGCTCACTGCACCCTGCTGAAAGGGACCACATAAGAATGCTCAGCAATGGGGTGATTTGTGACATTCCACCCTCCACCCATAGCAACTGATCCGTAGTAAGGCCATAAACCTCAGTACTGCTGACAGCTAAAGGAGAGATAAACAGATATAGAAATAGAATTGCATTTTGGAAATTAAAAAATCTGATTCTTATCTAAAATGATATTTGAATACAGTTAACTATCATGCCTAATACCATTTGTGTTTTTCATGACAAGGCACACAAGTGTACCTTTCCTGTTGGGTGGATTGGCAATGTTAAAGTGCATGGCAGAGGGATTGCTGAGATGTTACTATTGCGGGGTTCAGTGAGTGGTTATATCTGACCTGCATGGAATCAGCTCTTGAGGAGCCAAGCAGTCTTGTCCAGTGTTTCCTTTCTGCATCTTATTTCTTGGATCTAGGCAACTTCAGTCCAGCTGGGAGAGGTTGCAGCAGAAGTCAGAGAATTAGTCTGGTCTGGGTAATTTACAGTCCTAGTAATGTAATTGAAATTGGTTGATGTGTACATCAGTTTTCTCATCTTTAAAATGTTACTGATGTTTGTGGGTTTCTGTTGTGGTGTTTTTAAGAACCAAGAATTGAAAAAAATCTGCTGTGCATAGTGGCAGTGGTGGTTGTACTTGGAACTGAGGAACTTGAACAGGCAAAGATAACACTTACTTTAATAATGGAAAATGGATTTGAACTAAGCCTCCTAAGAAGCAAAATGTGGAAAATTACATATATTTCCTATCTAATCAGCTCTCACAGTTTACCCAAGGGCCACACATGAGGTTTGGAAGCACTGTTTTCATGTCCTTTCTCCAGTAGACTTATTTTATTTCATATTCAGTTCTGTGTCTGATGCTGAGATTGGACCTCTGTTAAAGCTGCTCCTGTTGTCTATAAATAAGCTGAGAGATCTTAACCACCTCATGATTTTGTCAGTGCCCGCCGCACGTTGCAAGCAGCATTCATCTTCCACTGAGCTAGCAATCAGTCTGGCCTGTGTTTCCCAAGGGAAAGGTTGCTGGCTGATAAGAGCTGTGCTCCAAGCCTATTCAGACCCAGAGAGGTCTGATGGGAATAGCAGAGTTAATAATAGAAGTTGGACCTTTTTATTTTAGCTCTACAGGGTATGTATTTTGAAAAATTCACAAAAAAGGGGAATCTTGGCCTTTTCTTTTTCTAACCAGTTGCTTACTGTTACAAATATAGTATTCACTGCTTTTAGGAGAAGCATGAAACCTGAGGAGAGGGAGGGATTTTTTGTTGGTGTTTTTTTAATGTCACAAAGATGCAATGTTACCTACAGAGATGCAACGGTACTGTAGAGAAAAGGATATCAAACATCAAGTGCAGTCTGATACTGAAACAAGGCATAAAAAAGCAACTAAAAGGAATGAGATTTGGGATTTTAGTAAAATTACTCTATCCCATTATATTGTTCTAAGTAAGAATGTTGACATTTCAGGATTAAAGATCTACTGTGTTAGATGAAATAAGAAAATGTCCGATGATTATGTATACACAGTATTTCATAGGTATTTGGGAATAAGTATTTTCCATCTCTTTCGGCCCTTTTAAATTTTAGAAGATGCCACAGAATATGTAAGGATCACTGCATGATGGAAAATTACACTTTCTTTGTGAAGGTCACTGGTGCTGTTTACATGTTTACTGTTAATTTTTGGATGTGCTGTTGGAGATGTTTATTCATTGGTAAACAAATCACAAGAAAAATACATATGTTACCATGAACCCTTACAAAGCCAAAAAAGGGAGCTAGATTTTGTGCAAGATTAATAGGGGAAAACATTATTATGTCATTTATTGCAGTCAACAATTTTTTACTGTTTCAGGAGCTATGAAGAACCTCAGCCAACTTTCCTAATTGAAAATTGAGAAAGTGTGTAATCCATCTAACTCTCTCTTTCCACATTCTTATTTCATTATAGTTTAAAGAAAGCTAGTCTCTGCTTTAAATTCAGGGAAGCTGCATCACACCAACATTAATGTTGGGAAGTCATTCAATCAAAAGGTAGGAAAAGTAACTACACCAGATCAAAAACACCTTGGAGAGAACACAGGGCATCTGAATGCTGCATGACTCTGGAGAGAGTTTGTGATACTGAAATGTGGCAGGGAACAAGTTCCAGCTCCTCATACATGCTCAGAGGCTTTCTTCTGTGTAGGCAATCATGCTGGCATTAGGCAAGGCAGAAGGAGTAGATGTTTTAAAATGTGTATTAAGCATAGCATCCCTACTTTGAAGCAGCAGAGAGGGAAAGCACGCTAGAACTGAGCTGGCTGAATTATTGGCATGAGCCTGTTCCGAAGCATTAAGTTTCCACTTGAGTTTCCTGCCCAGCATTTTGGTTTTGACTGAATTCAAGTGTTGTCAAGTTTCTTGGGTTTATGACAGTATTACTTAGGTGTTGAAGCCTCCAAAGTCAGTATTTCTAACTCAGAATTGATTTGAATCTTTTGTTCTATAAGAACTTTTTTTACTTTATGGTTAGATACATTTTGAAATGTTGACATTTTCTGTGAGGTGAAAATTATCTTTCTATTGGCTCTAATGAGCAAGTTTTCTTGTAGCTCACTGTGGAATGCTGTGCCCTTAGCATGCAGGGCAGGGAGTGCTCCCTCAATGAGAAGTTATTTCCTACCCTTTGTGCCCCCTTCATCAAATGTAGGGCCCTGTTCATTTCATACTGTAAAATATTCAAACTGCACCATGGAGACAGAGTAAATTATTTCCTTACAGTTTTTTCATGATTTATCATAGCATCTTATTTCCTTACAAATGTTAATGAAATGAACATCACAGAGCTCTTGTGATGAGTTTATTCACATTTTATGTATAGGAAGTGAAATAAGAAGATTAAAGGCAATTTATGTAACTGGAAAAATGGACAAGCTTTCAGGCATATAGTAACACAGGCTGTTTTTTCTGCCTGTATCAGGCAGTCTAATGAAAAAGAGAACACTTTCTCCTACAAATGTGGCTTTACTTACATCCTTAGGCAGTGACAGTAATGGTATAATGCTGTTACAAATATTAAAGTGAGAAATTATGAAGTGTTGACCAGTTTTTGCTGCCTAGTGTGATAAACCTGCAATCCAGGGGTTTTTTTCAAAATGTTTTTTAAGGACAATATGTTTTCCAAGTATTGCTCTCACTGGTCTCATTTGCAGTTGTGACCACTTGGCTTTCTTTCTGATATGAATACAGGTGTCCTGGGGTGTGTGGCCAGAAAACCAGAGCAGTGTAACTCGATGTGAAAATTCTGATTTATGTGATCAGCCCCATATCATGGTGGAGGTTCAATGGCCATTTGCCACACCTGTCTTCAGTTCCCTCAAACATGAATTTGTCTTTCACTTCTCTCACTTTCTTACCTCCTTTATTTCATACGTTCCAACTTCTCTAATGGTGAAAGCAAAGGTATTGATGACTTGTATCAACAGAAAATGTATTTTGTCCTGGAATGTGGCTATAGTCAGCACCAAATGAGCCATCAGCCTTCAAATGTCTGCACTGCTATGAGCTGGAGGATTGGAGGTGAAGAGTGAGGAAATGATGTGCCCATCAGAAATGGCAAGTTATAGAAAAATAAACAATAAAAAACTCCCCAGAATTCTCACTGTCATTTTTTTACCTGGACAGCAGCTTTTCTTTTATCTTTTTTTTTTTTTTCCCCAAAACCTTTCAATGTCCCAAATACTTTTAAATGTCTCTGAGTCAAAGCCTTGAGCTGAAGCCAAAGAAGGGCCAGGTGAAATTGAGAACTTAATGACAAATACTTGTGACAGATAGACATTGTCAGTGAGGTTGCACAATCCCAAACTTTTAGTGGCATTTAATGGAGGAACATTAGACTGCAGCACCAGCCCATCAGAAAATATTTTTTAAGAAGTGTAATTATATAGTAAGAAAGGTTGTCAATTTTTTGAGAGGTAGAGCATACAATTAGATAAACATGGCGAACTTCCATGGAAAGGTATTTCTTACTACCTATATGCAATTAAAAATGGAAGTTTTTCACCTTGTGGGCATACAGGATTTTGCCTTGAGAACCATTGGAGTCAACTCAACTGTGTCCAACTCAGGTCCTCAAGGATAGCCCAGAGAGAAGCTGCTTGTTGCTAAAATGTGCACAAGGCTGACATTCATCTCAGGTCTTTGGAATTTTTGCAGAGTACAATGCACATAGGTTTTTTTTAAGCAACCAAGTACTGTCTTACTAAGCTTCCTTGTTTTAAAGTGTGCCGAGTGAGAGTGCTTCACCTGACTGTGTTCATCCCAAAAGCTTTTGGTAGCATTAAAAATTAAGGTCTAAGAAGTAGAATGTAGTATGTGAAGGTATAATTATGTTCAGCTTGATTAATCCTACATGATATAATTAGCAGCGTAGCCAGTTTGCAAGACAAGAGATATTTTTGTGTATGCCTGCAAGAATTTCAGTCTTCCATCCCACCTGGCCAAGTGTGGTGGCAGTAAGTTGAAGCTTCCCATTTTGCAGTGATCAAACATCACAATCTTCCTGGCTGTGTTCCTCAGACAGACTCACGAGAGCCTGCCAGCACACTGCCTTTTCTCTGGTAATCAAGGGACAGGGAAAGAGAGAAGGGGCAACCCCAGTCAGAGAAAATCTGCCAAGGATTGAAATACATTCACTTGGGTCCCACAGTCTGAGCAGTAAGTTGCTGACCCTGCATTAGTCTAAGCCACATTTTCTTCTTTCCATCCTGATATATGAAAATTAAGTCCAAAAACATGGACAGTAAAAATCCCTGACTGTCATTTGTCTCCAGGATCTGGTACTGGATTTGAACACTGCCAGGTCTGGAATGTGTTCAGGAGCAGAACCTGAGAGGTATAAAGTCAGCACTTGTTCCCCAAGGAGTTGTTTGTTTCTTCTTTCAATTTAGAGCCTGAAATGCCATTTGTTTAATGCTGCTGTTTAAATAATGATTTATAAGCCTCCAAGCCAGCCATGGTACAGCTTAATTACTGCTGTAATTTATGGATGCCACTGGCTATATAAACACTGCTGTAAATATAAAGGATGTCTCCCACAAATTTTACTCTGATACTTATTTGATACCATTTGTTTTCTTTTCCTTACACATCTTCTGTATTTAAGTTGAGGCCACTTCACTCAGCAATCCAGGTCATTCTGCTTCACTTTGCCATGAGTGATTTGGGTTGGGAAAAGATTAAATGTCTATTTTTCTTTTAAAGTATTTTAATTAAAAATTGAGTTTCCTTGAGCTGGGATGCAAACATCTGCGTGAAGTGGCCCATTAAAGGGGTTATTTGTATTTGGGCTTTTTTTGGTTATCTATTTGTTTTACTAGTTAATCATCTCCTTTATCCAATTCATTTTGCCTTTGTGCACACAGTAAGCAAGCAAACAAGAGACAGGAATAAATCATGCACTTTTACAGAACCCAGCCATTCCCCAGGCTACAGCTTTGCTATTTGTGTTCTCTAACCTATATAAGGAGCATGTATATACGTGTCTAATGCAAATCTGAGCTAATTCAAGCCCCATCTCCACAGAGATGAATAAGCATGCAAATCTGCTGCTTTGTTTTGGAGGAATAGCTCCTGGAATTGCTTGGTTTCCGGTTGCAACTAACATCTATTAAATACTACAGTCAGTTGACTTCAGGAGATTTGTGCTCCTGGCCTGCAACAAAGACACCCGGGAAGACAGTATGTTCTCTTGAATGCCTTGGATCCATTATAATTAGTGTTAATGCAGTCATGTGCTTGAAAAACTGAGTGCCTTTAAAAAGTTATAATGAATTGAGTAAACAAAACAACTCCATTGCTTACAATAACCACTCCTCTAAATCTCCGTGTAACTCTGCAGCTGCTGGCATAAAATATGGACATTGATGAAAAGATTGCAAATAAACTGAGTAGGACATGAGAGCTGGTAATAAACATGGGTTCAGCACCATCTGTGGGATAATTCTGAGAGATAAGAGTACTTCTGAATTCGAGTAGAACTTACAGGTTTTTGGGAGTGTCATGATGTTGCTAATCTCATGGAAGTGTTCTGGGACATCTCTTAACTATTCTTTAGGTAGTGCTTCAAAAACATGGTGCTGTGCAGTTTCGTTGCATACTCCTAGGAGAAGGTATCACCTACTGGGTCACCAGAGTCACTTCTTACAGGTTTCTAGCATCCATTTGCACACTGACCTGAGCCCACCATGTCTGGCTTGTGGCATGTGAAAAGCTTTGCACCTCACATAGGGGAAGTTCTCAGGGGCGTCTCTTAGAGTGCATTTTTGTAAGAAGCACAGGAAAACCAAAGAAGATACCATCTCATTGCCTTAATCCCTCACTAAGGAGTCCATAGATATTCTCAACAGCCAGCTTTGAGTTACTTGGTCTATTTTTAATGCAAAGCTCTCCTCTGTAGTCATGCCTTGACCCTGACTGAAATGAAAGGGCATTGTGTAGCCTGGATGTGGCAAGACAGAATTGCTCTAAGGGAGACAAAAAAATTGAGCTGACAATAACAGAGAGCACCCTTTTCAGGAGCTGTGGTCCTTTATCAAAAAGGTTTGGCATGTATTCCCCCCACTCCTGAATTGATTTGCGCCATAAAATAAGCTTGAAGGCAAATAGTGGTTGTTTTCCTACATGCTTCATTAATTTTTAGTTTTGTCAGGCAATATAAATAAAAGTATCAAGTGCACATCTAATTGAATCACCAGTGATTCCCAACTCCCTGTAGTACCAGAGAACATGATGTAGCTGCACTGTTTAGTGAGCATGGATGAGTTAGGCAAACAATGGCTCACTCTGCCCAGAGGCTTTGGTTTAATCCTGATCATTTACCCATTTAATATGAGACAGGGAAGTTATTGCTGCAGTGGGGAATTGACAACACAGGTAGTGACTGGAAACACATCTTTGCAGAGCCAGGAAGGTGTCAGGGAATTGCATCTGCAGTCAGATTTTTGTGAAAGAAACACTGGCATTTTTCAAACTTAGCCTCCTTCATACATACTGACTGCAGGATGTTGTTGAATGAATTCCTGCCTCCTTCAGGTGCCTGATCTAGAGTATGTGCCTCTTAAAAAAAAATAAATTGGAAAAAAAAAAAGAAAAAGGCCTTGTCCTGAGTATCTCTTTTGGCCACAAACAAAGAACTTAGGATGAGAGAATTCCTGTGGTAAGGAAGATGGCAACTATTGGGCTACCTACATGAGCTCTGACTTCTCAGCTGTCAACAGAATCAAGTTCCTCCAGAAAAGAATGGTATTACAGGGCAATTATTCAGGTTCGTTTTGGCATGGATGATACTGACCTCTAATTGTAATGGTCAGTAACCTCCTTTCATAAGAGACAGCTCCTTTGTGCATTGCTGGTTGTCTTTTGCTGCTTAGTATGAGTAAGATGAACTGGTGATTTTTGTATCTTGATGGATGTAGTCTGCTGTGGGCTCCCTGACACAAGGGAAGTGCAGGATACAGGAATAGGAGTAGGTATAGAAGAGAAAGAAAACTAGAAGTAAAGATCAGACTTTTTCTTTCCTGCAGACAGAATATGACAATACAATACATCCAAAGCACAGGTAATACATGTGCACGATGAAAGCTGGTGTTGTTTCCAAACCCCGTAGCCGTATTATTCCTGAGATAGGTGGAGAGGATATCAGTCTTCAGGAATGTCAGTGTAGCAGTAAATTCACACACAATTAAAAGCCTATCATGTGTATTGTGTTGTTCTTGAGAAGTGCCACAGAGCAGGCTTCCGGATTTCAACCCTTTAGAGGTCAGAGATGTCTTCCATGTTATAGCACCAGAAAGGCCTGGAGAACTGAAATGCAGTCTTAGATGGACCTTTGGACATATGACAAGATTAAACAGGTCAAACAAAATAATAATCAAATAATTATTGTATTGAGGGGATTTCACAAGGTGTTCTTCCCTTCAGTGTTATGAAGGATCCTATAATCTGTTGATTCAGAGGAAGGCAATCTGATAATCTAAAGTAGTTGTGGGTTTGTTTTTTTTTTCCTTTCTTTTTTTTTTCCTCCAGGATCATCTTCTCTCTCAAAAATGGCTCTGGAGGGCTCCTTCAGCTGCTGGAACGGAACGGCAATCAGGTTGGGGCAGGCGTGTGACTTCATCAGGGACTGTGCCGAGGGAGAAGATGAGGGAGATATGTGCCGTGAGTAAAATCCAAACTCCCAGCTTATATCATCCTTTTCCAAAACCATTGATTGCTTTGAATTTTAATGCCTGAGACTTTAGCACTAATAGACTCATTTGGTACTATCAAAAGACCTGTTTCCTGCATAACCCATGCAGTTTATCTGGATGTTTGCCTGGAGTGTACCATTTGATATGTTTCTGTACTTGCCTACATTAGTTTCTGCAGCAGGTTCTTAGCATGCTCTCGGTGCTTCATCTCTTCCAATATTCTGATCAAAAATGCAAAGGAAGTAGAGCCTGAATAGCTAGATGCCTTACAGAATTCTGAAATGGGTAGTTGGTTAGAGCCTTTAATCAAAATGTAGCACAGCATGTGGCAGAAGGGGGAGAAAGGAGAAAATGTCTAAAATGAAAAATGAGTAGAGCCAGTAGCTTGTCTTTGACCAACCCCCGAGTCTTTGGAATTCCTCTGGTTTTCTACCCTCTCTTCAACAGTCAGTAGTCTAATAAAATACAGCAGAAGATAGATAGCAGTCTGAATTTTCTGAAAACTTGCTATGCCTGAGTACTTTCTAAAGTGTGCTTTGGAGCATAGATTCTTTAGGACCTTCCTTTACTGTCTTGGAGATGCATTATCTCTTTTTCTATACCTCAGTACATTTTGCCTCTCCAGCATCTTCCCCATTTGTCAGTCTACAAACAGGAGTGGTGGATTGTCAGTTTTATGATTGCCTATAGGGCAGATATATCAAGAAAAATAAGGGTTGGGAGTTCATTATTTAAAGTGTATGTGTCACAACTGATCTAGCCTATGAGCTGTTGACTATAGAACTGCATTGATTTGGTATGTAAAAACTGTGTTCCCTGATGAAAATACCAGTACCAGCAAAAGCCTTTGAAAAAGAAGGGGTAACTGTTCCCAGATTAGTTTTCATATGTGGCAACTAGAGCAAGGGAGAATCTGTGTAAGGTAACTCAGACAAACTGTGTTGGTATGGGTGATTGTCTAGACAAACACACCTTTACTGTTTCTAGCAAAAACTTAACATAAGAGTGGCACAAAACTTCTATCAGATTTCACTTCCTTGCTGCTAATAAAGAAATAAAGTAACACATCTATAGGTGTGGAGAACATTGGTTTGACCTGGAATCATCTAGTTAACTAGTTAAAAGCTTGAAATTATATGCTTCTCCATCAAGTTAGACATTGTTATAATTTGAAATTATGTTCATTAATGACACATTCAGTGAACATTAAATTCCCGGGAACAATGTCAGCACTGTGGACTTGCAGCACCTTAGAACCAATAATGCTTCATATTAGTCATATTGAAACCTTATTTTTCACCTAAGAGCTTCAAAGCAGAGCTCAGAAGCCTCATAATGGTATTTCTATTGTGTTCTACTTGGTAACCTAAAAAAAAGTTAAGTTGTTATAACCAGAAGGTTGAATGCATTTTCATGTCATTGGAAGTAGAGAAGTATTCTTTACCTTCCGGTGTATGTTCAGACACACTGTTGTGTCAGTGTGCTATAGATGGTTCTGCCTTGTGAGAGTAAATCCTGTCTATACCAGTGGGAAGAGCAGAGCTCACAAGGTGGAGTTGTACCAATCAGAAGTGTAAACTGTAAAAGTGTAAATACCACCATGAGATTGTGTTAACGAAATACCACCACAGGATGGGGCAGGTCCAGAGGAACACACCTGTCATTTCAAGCACTGGGTGCACCTGTGGCTGGTGTGTTGTCCATATTCAGGTATCAGGAGGCTGGCTCTGCTTTTGCCCTTAGCTGCTACCCTGTCCCCCATAGTGAGTCCAGTTGGTGACGTGGGCAACTCCAGTCTGGCATGTGTTACCCACAGGAGTGGGTTTGGTTGCCTTTTCTCCCTCCATGCAGTATTCATCTGTGGCTATTTACAGGAAGCAGTACACCACTTACAGTTGTGTTGGCAAAAGCATGTACTGAGAATGTCAGTGAGAAAATGTAAAAAGCAGAAGATGTTTAGCTGAGCATCACTTTCTAAACTCGAGGAGAAGACCTCATGGCTTGTATTCAGTCACAGGCATTGGGAATGAGAGTTTTTACTTCCAGCTAAAAGGTCCAAAAAACACCATCTTCCACTCAAGCAACAAAACAGAGTGGCTTTCCTGAGCAAGAGCCTGGGTTATGGATGTGTCTGCTTACCCATTTACAAGCCTGTTCAGTTCCATGGCTGATTTCTCTGCTTTTGCCTCTTTACTATGTTGAATATTGTTGGCATAAGGCTTCTTACACAAAACAGAGAAGTGATATATTTTAGATGTCATTTATATCTGCATGGCAGCCTCACACAAAACATATGTCAACTTTCAACATTTTAGTTGTCATTTTCCTCCTGAGCAACGCAGATATTTTCATCAGCTTTTTGCAAGTATGGTAAAAAGCGATTCAGATTTATCAGGCAGAGAAAGGGGTTTCCCAAGTGGTTCTGCTTACACAAAAGAGCTGTCAGAAAAAGATGTAGTTATGCTCAAAACTGAGGGAAGAGCTTTTAAAATTACCATTAAACAAAGGCTTCTGTCTTTGAGCTTTAAGGAGATGTTGGGGTTTTTTGCCTTCCACAGTTGTTTAGCTATGTAGGTACTGATTGGCTTTATTATGAATTAATTTTTTTTCCTATTCATTTGATTTTTGTTCCTTTCTTAGCTGAAAAACCAAAACCCAAAAAAACTTCTCCCTAAAGCCAGCAGTGTTTGTTAATATCTCTTGACTTACTAATGGCCAATGAAATGCCATGGTGCTTGTTCTGCATTGCAACCAATTAGTCTGTGTAGAGAGTGTAAAATCAGAGAGGGATGACCCCTAGAGTAAAGCATGTTGCTGTTTGAGTCATAATCAGATATTCTTGCAGGAGTAAAAGACAGCTGCAAAGAGGCAGATATGGAATTAGGTGCCAAACTGTGTGTGTGTTGACTCGGGATCAGAGATACAGATTTAACAAAATGATGGAAGTGCCACACTAGAAATTACTTTGCAGAGCATGCTTTGCAGACACACATTAAGTCTTCAAAGAGCTGATAAATTCATGCTTTTATGCGTTATAGAAATTACACACGCCAGCCACCGTAACAGACTTTGACTCTAGGTTTCCACTGAATTGATAAGCTGAAAGATAGATGCATCTATAAAAGCACTTTTTTTTATAGTTCAGTAGCTTGAGCTAGGTGTCTCCAAAGAGGAACACTGAACAAAGAAATCCCTGAACAAATAATTTATACACTTACAATCTGAATTTCTCCCCTCTCACGTGACTGTTGGGACCAGTAGACCCTGATATGAGGGTTGGGGTGGTCTTCCCATTCTGCATTGGGTCTTTTCATTGTCTCTAGGTAGAATGTTTAATATTGCAGCTTCTGTTAATGAATGTAGCTTCCTTATCTTCTGTCTTGAACTGGCTCTGGAATCATCTCTTACTTGGATGGGTGGAAAGTTTAGCATACCCAGTGAAAGTTCACAGCTTGTGCCTAAGGCTTCAGCAAACTCAGCTATTAATGCTAAGCAACAAGTTCTATCTAACTAGTGTGCCAAATTACTCAACATTTGCATGTGGCTTACTGAAAAAAAATTACTACTTATTGAAGTAATCACATGAAATAGATCTGGTATACTACTAGACAGAGATGAAAACTCAAAATTATTTTCTAATACAGATTGGCAGAGCTTTGCAGTAAGGGTGAGTTTGTTTTACTATTTTTCTACTTCTCTTTTTAGTTAATGGTGTCTTGGATTTTGGTTCAATAATTTTTTGTTGCAGGGCAGCAAGTCTGGGCAAAAATTAAAATTTTACTGGGAAAAAAGTGCATATAATGTTGGGTAGTCAAAAATTACTTTCCTTTCTGTCACAAATACATTAAAAAATTCATCTTGGGAAAATACCAGTTAATAATTCCTAGCATGTTAGGAAAATAATGGATATATTTTTAAAAGCCTAATAAAATTTAAAAGAATGGAAGTATATCATGTGTATTATCTAGAGACCCAGAATTCAGAGGATTTATTCAGGATACAACTAACCCAGGAGTGATTTTTTCTGCTGCTTAAGTGAATATTTCCTGTTTCCATGTAGAGTTTCCAAGGTTGTGGTCTGGAGTTTTTGAGTGGTTGAGAAGAAAATAGTTACTCAGGTCTCTCCTGGGGTTGCTCTTTTACAAATTTCACCTAGAACAGAGAAAGAAAGTAGTGCCTTCCATATTTCAAATCAATCTCATAATCACTGGGTTGTAGGGCAATTTTCACTCTTTGCCTCATTAAATATTTAAGGATGTTAAACACCTTACCAAGGGAGATAAAGAAGACTAGTGTCTGATTCCCAAAAGTAGTGACTCAGGCTATGTGGTTGGAGGACTACATGCACACATCTGTCAAAAGACCAAATGGCAGCTAGAATAGGAACCAATAAAGTTTGAATTTGTGATAATATAGACAAGTGACCAAAAAAGCATAGATAGTCAATTCTACAGCAGCCAGTTTAATATCCAGGTAAAAATGCATGAAGAAACCACTGGATTCATTTCTATCCAGATACAGTCCAGCAGAGTCTCCCTGCAAACAAAATGATGAAGTAGCAACTTGTTGCCATGCTACGCTCTCTTAAAGTTCCTGTCTTGTATACACTAATCCTTCTGCTTCTTTCTTGATCAAAAGCTGTACTTAGAGCAACAAATTCTAACCTCTGGCACTTCTGAATTCAGCAAAGCCATCTGGCATTAAAGGATAACTCTTTGTCAGTGGTTGAAAAGTATTTTCCCTTTTTATGCTTCATTTCTGGTAGAATTTGGCTGGCCAGCTTTGCTAGTGTAAAAGCAATCATTGAAACAAAATCACATTTAAGATTCATGTGCTTCTTTGAATTGTTTGAATAGCTGATCTTTTTGGCTTCTGAGATTTCCACCTAAATTTGGTAGAGGTCCATATGTACAGAGTACTCCTACACTCTTGTTCTTTATTGTAACGATCTAGAGTTTCACCCAAAAATTTAAACTGTAGTATCTGGTTGATTTACACTTAGTTTTGAATCAAGAGCCCACTCTATCTGCTTAATAAGTTATTCCAGTTGCTAATTTTTCTTGCTACTAATGGATGAAAAATCTGAGTTAAACAAAAAGAGCTTGAACTTAATAAGATTTTCCTTGAAAGGTATTTCATTATGGAGACTTGAAAATATTTGTTTAGGAGCAAGTTTAACACCTAACAGGTTTTTTCTACTTTATCACTCAAACAAAAGCAGAGACTTATATTCTCCAGTGCATCCATTTCACTGGACTACTCTGTTCTCCGTCCCATACCCACAAGCTGCATTTTAATCTTACTAAAGTCTAAATCTGAGATTTCCATCACTAATGATAATATCCAACATCCCAAGTTTCAACAGGACACTTGGAATCTTATGTATATTCAAAGTAAGAAACAGCAGCAGAGAAAATGCATCCAGGGCACAGGACATCTGAAAACTTATAAAAAATTAATTTGTGAGAGGGGAGTGAAATATTCTGTGTAATAGCTTCTTGTTTATACCCTTACTTGTTCATCAGCAGTGAGATTTTCCTGGCCTCCAGGCAGGGATTGCTACTTAGATGACTCCTCCTGCTGCTCTGACTTGTTTACATCATCCAGGACAGCAAATGACCATGACATGAATTCAGTTGGACCCCTGAGCCAAGCTGTTTCAGTAGAAATTCAGGGCACATTATAATTTGTCATTTTCTTTGTATCCCAGCCTCAGGCTGCACAAGGAAATATAATCATGTTCTGTGGAGAGGTAAAACACAAGGAAGTAACTCTCTGCTGAACAACTTCACATTCAAAGACCAGACTGAATGAATATGAAGATTTTTTAAAGGAAAAACTTTTAAAGCCTTAACTTCAGTTCAGGTTTTTAACTTTTCATAATAGATTTCAATGTTTGCAGAAAGTAACACTAAAATGTGGCTCTTGCTTCAGTGTCAGCTTCCAGGCGCAGAATCGGCCCCACTAAAAAGCTACAGATAGAGGATTTGTTTCAGTTTCCTCTGCCAAGTGAATTGTGATTCGGGCTCGTAGAAAAACCAGTGTTTCTGGTCTAGATGCTGCACCTGTGGTGTTCCCCAGTTGTTTTCTCCAGGTCCACCAAGAAGGGCATGAATGTGCCTCTGATTGTGAATTGCCTTTTGAGGTATGTGAGTCAAAGCTGAAGCCCTGAGAGCATGTATTGACCTGAAATCTCAAACACAGGGATCTGCTGGTATTTAGACCTTTTGAATGATCTGGAGCTTGAATACTGGTGCCTAGGTGTCTGATAGCCACTTTATAGTTATAAAATTTCAGGGGGGAGTGGAAAAAAATTTAATAACCATAACAAAATGAGTGTTTAGGAGTCTCTTCTTCTCATAGAGGAACTAATGGAATTACCAGTATCACCTGACTAGCAGATTCTCTTGCTTTAGGCATTTGTTAGTCTATCCTGCATCTTGTAGGTGAATAAATTTTTACTCTGATTTCATCAAGCAGCTGAAAGGAATAACAAATGTCCTGGGTATGTGTTTGCGCATGAAATTTCATTTTTATCTTGCAATTTAAAACAGATTTCTTGTATAATTTTTTGGGGGGCAAAGGGAGCACCCTTTGTAAGAAGAACTTGCAACTGGGGGTAGAGAAGTACGTGGAAAGCATACCTTCTGCTTTGAATGAGATTACTGTTACTTTAAAACTGGTTCATTTCAAGGCAACAAGGTAGTGGAACTCTATTTGTAGCTGTGAACTTGCCTAAAAATACTAAGCTAGTGACAGAATGAGTTGGCTTCAAAACCTGAAAGTATGGCTTAAACTATCCTCTTTTCAGCCATTCATCTCTCAAAAGAGAGGTGAAAAAACTGAGGTACAAAAGGATTCAGTGCTTTACTTGAGACCACATCAGTGCTCAGAGAGAGGAGAGATCATGTTGCTGAGCTGGCCTGAGTAGAAACCTAGACTGCAAGGGAGGGAATCTTTTTAGGAATTTATCCCTCCCCACGATTTCCTGCTGTGGGGCTGCAAAAGCAGAAAAGTCATCCCCAAGATATAACCTTGAGTGGGCTTATACCTGTGGACCTCAGAGGCCAAGTATTTAGGAGACCCCATAGTCTAATACTGAGATCTGTCCTCCCATGTGAGTTATTTGAAGTGTGTGGGGAGTCACTTAGTCACAGTCTGGGGGCTGCTTCCCTTTGCACCACCCTCCCCACGGTCAGGCACATACACGACTCCCCACAAAAGGACTGGATAGCTGGGGAGTGCCCGCATGCCCTGGGCAAACCGGGTCAGAATAGCCACTGCAGCTTCTCTGTGTGCCCAGGAGCCTCCTCCTCAGCTCACCTGGATTCTTCCCTCTGTGTGTCTGTCTCTTTTCCTCTTGCAGGAAATCTTCCCTCTGGCTTTTACTGTTCATTTGAAGAAGGGAACTGTGGCTGGATGCCAGGCTCCTCCACATCCCATCCTTCTCCATGGCGGATTGGAAGCCCGGAACACAATCGTCTTCCTTCAATAGAAGGTGTGTGATAGTAAATAGTAAGTGTAGAGCATAAAGAGCAGAGAGCAAAAAACATGCATACATGGTGAGGAGGGGGAATAAAACACAAGGCAAATTTTTCTGTGTACTTACCTATTCAGCCTGTGGTGAAAAAAAAAAAAAAACAAACCCCATCTTTCTACTCTAAGTGCATTGAGTAAAAGACTATCCTGTTCGCTTTTTGTCTTGAGGATAGAGTGGCACCTCAATCTCCACCACTGACACCAGATACAGATCTTGACCCTTTCTAAAAGACTTCAACACTACATGTTCATCCACATGACCATCCTCCATATTGACCTGTTATTTCCTTTCCGATTTTCCTTTTTACTTTCTCCATTTCTCTGTACTGCTGCTATTTTCCCCTACTCAGATTCCTAATTTTTCTTCTATTTGCTTCATGATCCATTGAGTTGCACTTTTATGGATAATTTGTTCTCCTATCTAAATGCCAGTCATTTCTAATCGTTCTCGTGCAAACTGTTGAAGGTTTATATTCTGGGCACTGAACCTACTGCTGGGTAAGTTTTGGCAAACAGGGTACCTGCCAGGATAAGCTTTTTCCTAATGAAATATTGTAAACCATTGCAGACATTTATTGCTGAGGTACAGAGCATTTAAAGGGATACAATATAACAGCAAGTTAATGATATGTAATATCAATATTGTTTTAGAAAGGTAGATCCAGATTTAAACATGAAGAGTAATATTCTCTATTTTTGAAGTGTGTGAAGTGTGCGACTGTTCTGATGTGATGGTTTAGCCTTTGGTAATACAGACCACAGAGTGATGGAAGCATAGGTAAACACAAAGGCCAAGAGCCGTAATGGGGGTACTGTGGGGAGCTGGCAAATGCTGCTTCTGTGATTTGTCTGTGCTGCAGAATGAAAGACCAAATAACTGGATTCTAGGTAGGGCTACTGTCCTGAGCTAGAGGGCAGAGCTGAAATAGGGAAAACCCACACCTTTTCATGCAAAGCTGCCAATGGAAAACCGCAGTGTTTACCACAGGCCTTGTTTCCCTTGTTTACAACTAATTATTAAATTAGCAAAGAGGACTCCATCTGCATTTAATTTTACTCTGGTGGTATGTTGCTATAGCTGTATTTTTGTTTGGCTTTGGTCAAGACAAATGCTTTTCTTCCAAGTTACTTTTTGTTCATAAAATATATACTCTATTATTCACCCTTGCAAGGAGGATGAATCTGAAGTCATAAAACACAAGAAGACATCTATAGAGGTAAGCCAGACAGGCTTTTTAAAGGTGGTTCCTGAGTATGTTTTTTGGGTAGGTGAAGCTGCATTCCTAAGAAATTCAAAAAGTCTTCGCTCCCTGGAATTCTGCTGTAGCAGGAGTCAACTAACATAGATTTTGGGGAGGTTAAACAAACCCTGAAACCAGAAGGTGAGTGCTGCAGTTTGACCTTCTTCCTTCTCTTTCATCAGGTTGTGTACTCCTCCTTAACACCAGCAAAGCACCAGCAGTAGCAAAGACTGTCATGACTAGCACTGCATTTCCAGCTCCTTTGAGGAATTCCCCCTGTGAGGCAAGTCATAATGTTTTCTTTCCTTTTGCAATTTACAGAGCTTTTTTATGTGTTTGGCTCAGATTTTCAAATACAGGTACTAGGTCAGTAGCAGAGCATCCACTTTCTCTGATGGCTTTCCTGTAAAATATATTTATTTATGCCCTCTCTGCAGGAAAAAGATATGGTTATCTGCTTGAATGCCACAAAATGGGGTCAGAAGAGCTTATAACGTCCTATCCTCATTATATGGTCTCACATGATGTATTACAATCTCTGTAATTAGGTGTGTGTGCTGTAAGTAGGCAGCATTACATAAAGAGAGAGGAAGAAGCTTGTTGCATGAACAAGCATTCTATTTGCAAGATCCAAGAAAGAATAGGCTTCAGGACTACCCCTGAGGCATCCAGAAAATACAGTGCACGCTTTGTCTAACACAGCTGGGATTTGAGCTGGCAGGTCTTCATCCTGCTGCACTTCAAACCTACCAATCCTCATGCAGGCCTTGTTCATAGGAGTGCTGAAGTTAACAGCAGCAGAGATAAATTCATGTGGAATGTAACCAGGATCATATTCAAGCCGAAAAGCTATTGACATTCATAAGACATCAACTTAAGCAAGTATATCAAGGCTTGCCAGGTAACCTTGCACATGGTTGTAATTTCTGAGTCAATCGTACTTAGTCTCTAAACTGCAGTTTACAGAAAGATGACCTCTCTGCATCTTTTTACTCTGCCTGTGTCTTCACAGATTATGTTATCACTGATAGAATTTATTTACGAGTTATGATTTTCAACCAGGCTAGTGACTTTGAGCATTTCACATCTTGCATGGTCACCCTGAAATGTCACATAATCTCCTGGATCCTGAAGAAGAGGGATTTGGGAAAATTAATCCTAGCAAAGCACAGTTTATTGCCTTTTCCTGTTCCAATGGTCTTAAAATCCAGAAAGGACAAGAAGGGACGTGTTAGAAAGTCCTCTGGAATACACCTTCTCAGAAGAAGGTGTTTCTTTGGCTTAAAATTTGGTTTGGCTCACTTCTGTTGGATATCTCAGTTCCTAAAGCAAAGTGCCTCCGTTTTTGCTGTCTTGATATATTCATGCTCTTCCTCTTTGAAATATCTTCTACCTTGTTTTTCCTCCTGTCTGTGACAAAGGCGTATGTAGGTTCTGAATATTTTAAGACCTTGCTCTGCCGTGGACCAGCAAGAGGGAGTGTTTTTCATAATCCACCTGACACAGGAATCACAGTGAATGATTTCCCAATATCTGTGTATTTTTTTCTTGTGTATACAACACTGGAAATAATTAAACTTGCCGTCGGGAGAGAAGCTGCCATGTATTTCATCTGCGCACATGCCTTCCCACCTCCATCACTCCCCTTGGCTCTTAAAAGGCATCCGGACGCATCCAGCATTGCAGCTGTCGGTAATAAAGAGTGAAGGAGTTTTGGCAAGGGTTTTGTCTCTTGCCTTTTCATATAGTGTAAAAGCTTCTCTTCCCAGTGGGTCCCTGGTGGCTTCAAATTCTATTTTACTGGAACAATCTGTCTGTGCATGGAATAATTTAATTCCACTTTTCAGCATAACACAAGAGGAGGAAGGAGATATGCTCCCCCACACTTATTCCTCCAATAGGTGCCAACAAACTTCCTAATAGTGAAATTATACTCAGAAAAGAAGTTGTGAAAATACTGTAATGCTGTCTTGTATTTATTCACCCTCAATCACTTTCCAATTGAACTGGCTCAAGTTCAAACACTAAAAGAGGAGTTTTCTTTTACCTGTCACTGCTGACAGCTCCACCTGGCATGTCACAACCAGAACAGATTCTCTGGCAACTGAAATCCCACAGACAAAACTCAGAATTCATGTTGCAAAGGGATCTCAAGAGTGTGTGTGAATTAGACCCATTTATTCTTCCACTATCAGATCAAGCCATAAACCTGCCCTCCCTGTGGTATTTGATCCAGTTCTCATGTTCCTTTAGGTGTCTGCTTGCTCTCCCTCTGTGTTCACTTGCATAGTGGATTGTTCCGACAGACGCATCCAGTACCCAGAGAGGTTAGTCTCAGATACACATATGCGTTAATGATGGAGGCAGTCCTTAAGCCTGTCACTTAACATCTGTCCTCCTCCTTGTGTGCCTACCCCCATATAAACATACCCAGCTCAGCTGAAGTCCTGGGGGTGAGACAGAGTGTGCCTCTTCACCTGCTCAAGTCTCTTGCCCTTCTGGGTGACTGACCTTCCCCTCTGCTCGGTGCATGGGGCATTATCAGAGGTCCATGTGCTGCACACCCTGAGAGCAGCAAGGAGGCCAGCAGACATCCCGTTTGCTCATCTTTACTCCCCTCTCTTCTCTCCTTGCTACATTGAAGCTGTGGCACACTACTAGACCTGCTACTTAAGCTACTATTTTTTCCCCTTATTGCTAATTTTCTTTTATCCAGTCAAGTTAGACCAATTACACCCACCACAGCACATGCCAACACCCTACTTTTTAGCCTGAGGTGTTCATATGAATTAATTATTTCAGCCTCGATATGAAGACCTCTACCTGTCACAGTGCTGTTTACTGGGATGGAGGATTCTGGGTTTTGGCCAGAATGTCCATGGTACCAGGACTCAGTGCTGATAAGGAAACAATCAAGCAGTCCACAGTGGGTGGCAGCCACAAAGACTGCTAATACTTCAAGCTTTTACTTTTTTTTTTTTTCACTCAGCCTGGCTGTTTATTCTTCCACTGTAATAGGCTGGCAAAGGAGATAACTGAAAAAATAACTGCTAGAGACTTGTGGGGTGTCCTGGTCTAAACATCTTCCCCGCTGAGGTTCTGGACAGCTGTTTACAGCATTGTTGATGCTGGCACTTGGAGACACTAGAGCCTGGATGATCTTTGGCATATGTATTGCCACTGAGTGCAGGACTAGCATGATCCTCCATTTTTGTCCTCCCTCCAGCTTGAGGTCGGTCACCAGGAGCGTGCTGGGCTGCCTGTCCTTTCCATGCCCTGCAGGAGTCTCCTTGTTAACTCAGGAAGGGAAAAGTCAGCTTGACCTACGCTGTACTGCCCCACATGCATCAAAAGATGAGAAGAGAATAAAAATGCATGCAGGAGATACCATAAAAAACACGGCCTATGCTTTCCCACACATGTTTGAGATTGGCCCTAATGTGCCTTGCACTTTATGTACAGCTTTGTGTATTGCACTTTGCTCCTGTTTGTTTTGAGCAGCTTTATATTTTCATTTTCTTTGTTCTTCAGTGCTTTTGGCAGGTCAAAGTGGCTAGTTTGTGATGCTGCCCTTTGTTCTTGGTTCAGTTAGTTTTTCTCTTTCCTTTTGTTGTTTTATTAAATCTTGGCTGAAGTATCCAGGCTTCAAAGAATCTCTCATGTTTGCAGTCCAGACAGCCTTTGTTATCTTTTTCATGTTGCACATTCAATAGAGTCCTTTGCCTGTTGACCCCTTTAACTGTGTGTTTAAAACCCAATTTATATGGAAGAGAGAAACTGTGGCACTTCTACTAAATCTTGGGTGAATGCAGGTAGTGGTGCGCACAGTCCATGAAGAGATGCTCCATTACCCTAAAGTAGCCAGAAAGGACAGAGGCAACAAAAAGCTCAGGAAACGCTTCTAGAACCAAACTGAGTCACTGTAATCAAGAGTGAAAATCTTTTAACCCACATATAAAAGTTCATTGGAAGAAAAGCACGTGTAATTGAGCATAGGAATGCACGTAAAGTGCAAAGAATTAAGTGAAACAGTGGCCTGATTTAAAGACAGAGTTTATAGAGCTCAAGCAGTAAAGAACAGCATTATTTGCCCCTTCTGTTCACACTGTGATTCTCTGCCTCTGAGTGGGAATCTGTTGGCCTGCACAAGGCTGACAGAGCACAGAGGATCGCATTTCCTCATTTTGAAGAAGAAATCCATATGCATGTCATTAGTAACTGTACCACTGCCTGGGAATCTAGGAAACCACTTTGCAATTAAATCCAGGGGAAGTGCTGTCATCTCAGACACCACCCATGGCAAAACTAAATTGCTTTGCCAGAGCTGATAGCCCATAGGTGTGCACAGTTTCCAGACTGTAATGACCACCTACTTCTCAGTATTTTGCAAAGATGTCTAAGAGCTGACAAACGTGTTGCAGGTGTCCAGAGTGTGCTGGCCTTTGTGTGGAAGGTGGAGACCCAATTCTGTCCCCCCTGTGTCTAGACAACAAGGCAATCCCATCTCCCTCATTCCCAGTATTATTGTACAGGTGCAGTTACATATGCTGACTTGCTTTTCATCCCATTTTTTAGAAATATTCCCTGCTATCTGCATCCCCAGGCCTTGAAGGATATTTTGGTACCTGTAGATCATAAGAGTCATACTTTTGTCTTCCCAAAGTGTTTGGGTTTCTGTCATAAAAATATGCAAGACCAGCTCCAGGACTACTGCATTCTGTGAGGCTTGGTGCAGGGTGTCTTGCATACATCCCGCACAATTTCATTCTATGGTGGGTTGTTGCAGCTTCTTCTGTCTGAAAGTCGCTGCTGAAAGATGAACAGCCTGGATACTGATTTTTAGAAAGGCTGTGCTTTGCTCAGCACAAGAAAATCTGCAACAGAATCTTAGTGCAATACCTGAGAAGTAAAAGCTTTGTTGTGGGCCATCGTAGAGATGGAGAGTAACAGCAGAGGTGGCATTGCCTGCATGGTGATGAATTTGAAATAAGCCTTAAATGTTATCACATGCATCTCCACAGAGTAAGGTGACCCTTTGCAAGAGAGACAGCATTGTGATTAGGAACTAGATTGTTTCATTTTTCTGTTAGGTCCTGAGTCAAACATTTTCAAGGGTATAGTTTTGCTGGAAAACTATGAAGACAGGTTCCCGTGATAGTAAATGTGCTTTGTCCTTTTGGCTATATTTAAAATAATGGAAATATTTTCCAATGATGTTTCGACATTTCAACTAGCCGTTTCTTGAAAGCCACCATTACGTTACGTAAGTCAGTACTAAACTGAGCCAGATTTCTTTTACGCCTGAAATTAATTTTTAATGCAAACATGCTCTCTAGAAAATAAATATGATATACTGATGTAAAAAAGTATGGTTAAGTTTGCCTTCTCATTCAGGTTTACAGATATAAAGATGTTTTCATCCTCTGTGGTTATTAATTCAGTTCTCTTTTCTATGCAGAAGTGTTTTATTTTTTAAAAGCATGTAAATCAATGATATAAATCATTCCTTGAGTGCATTCTGAGCCCCATGCTGACACCTGCAGAGTGTGTCTCCTTTTCTCCTCTATTCCTTGAGCTTTAAATAACTTAGAAGGGTACATAGTAATAACATTGACTCTGAACATTTATGAGCATGAAAAATGCAACATAGATATGCCTCTAGCACAGCCTTTCATGTGTTTTATTTGGCAGAATGTTGTTAGCATCCTTTTTTATTTTAAAGTGTTGTGTTTAAAATCTGTACATTTTATTCACTGTTACCTGTTTTCTCTTACTTCCTTTGCCACTTGTCTTCTATGTCATTGGATCAGAGGATCTATAATATCTAACATTTCTTGAAGGCCTGGTCATTCCAGGTACTCTGGAAGGGAAATTCTGAATATTTTCCCTTTCTTTGTCTTTTGCTGTAGTTTTTAGTTTTCTGTTTGTCTGTTTTCTGAAATCAGGTAGAGAAATAAAGTGAGAATAAATAGCAGGAGAATCCGTTCATATACAATACAAACTCTTTTTGCCTGCCTAGATATTTTAAAACTACATGATCAGAGCAATTAGTTATAATTTTATGATTTAAATTACGATTTCACTTGCACTCCTGAGTCCTAAGCTAAAGCAGAAGTGTCAGCAGACTAGGAAAGAATCTGATCATACATAGTTGTAGATCTGGCCAAAAAAACAGGAACAAGACCTTTAGGTCCTCTTTGTTATTTGTAAGAGTCCAAGTCTAAATTGCTGAACAGTACTAAGAGATGTCTTGCTTGCATTGTTGTATGCAACCATTTCTCCTATCTAGTAAGAAAAAAATATCATCAGTGTGATAAACTTCACATGTCAAACATAGCTCATATTCATGTACCAAGCTTACTAAGACTTGGCAAAGTTGTCTGCAGCTATTGGCTAATTCTGTGTAAATCATATTCCAACTCATAGCTTCAGTTTCTCTGCAACAATGAGATGTTTTCCACTCTCCTTTAATGCCTGACTTACATTTACTGGGTCAGTGCATTCACATCTGAAAACAATTTCTACTCTTTCCCACCCGGTGAAGAAGACCCAAGACAAGAGTAATGTTTTTCAGGAGAATGTGTCTGCATTTCAAGAACCTACAGTTCTTTGTCAGGCTAATTTTGAGCAATTCCTTTGAGCGAGTATCCTGGATGGAGAGCAAGGACTGAGGGCATGAGAACTGTGTGCTGTCTCACAAGATGAAAGACCTTGGTGCAGAGTTGAGGTGTGGGCAGCCAGATAGCCAATAGGGCAATCCAACTGCTGTAGTTCCCTGGGAGAAGAATGCCTGTAAACTCTTGTCTTCTTAAAAATACCTTACTCCAAGCCCTGTTTCAAGTATGTTTTTCTTTTCCCCTTTCTTTGTTTACTTGTATTAAAGATGGACGACTAGATCTTCCTGCCAGGTAGGACTGTAATGCTAATAGTCAAGGTCATTGCCACTGAGAAAGGCTGGGAAAAGAAACAACTCTCCAGGGTGTCGCTGTGGAATGTTTTATTTATGCTGCTTTGAGTGTGTGTCATTGGTCCTCAGTCAGACATCTCAAAGCTAGTTTATGCTAGAATGTTTCTTGCCATTGAAGTAGACACTTACAGGTGTCAACAGCCCCAAACTTCACTCAGAAGATTCTTGGTATTTTATTTCTTATTTTGCATAAGGAAATAGAGTGCAAGTCACAGTCCTCAAGTGATCTTGATATTATGCAGCTTGTGCTAGAAAACCTACCTTTATTGTTTTTCTTCACCTGTCAAGCCTGACTGGTATTGATAAGGATTAGTTTTTTTGGTTTTGCTTTTTTTTTTTTTTTCTTTCTGGGATGAATTGAGTTTCCTGTTTGTCTGTTCAGGAATTCCACCAACTCAGAGACGGAGGGGATTCACAGAAGGCATCTTTCCAGATGGTGTTTGCAGTACAGTGCATGTAGCCATCTGACCCCGGTTTTACCTCAATATGCTGTGTATTTGCCATGGGCTCTCTCTGCCTTTAATTTTCCCCAGATCAGTTTAGAGCATTTCATTTACTGAGTCAGTGGGTTTCATATGAACAGCTGATCAGTAGCCCTGGTGGGTTCTAAAGCCAGAAAACAAGGTGCCACTGAGCCACTGTCCACTTTCTACGCTTAATTAATTTCTCAGTCATGTTTTTATTTTCTCAATATTTTGCTGCTAGTTTAACACAGAGGGAGATGTTTGATGCATAATGTTAGGGGTATTCCACCAACAGCCCAGATTTAGATTTTTCCAAATGTGCCACTGCTCTACTTGCAGGACGCACTGTGTATGTAGTACCATCTGCCATCATTGATGCTGTATTCTGTAGAATCAATGCCAGCCCCATTCGGAAGTCTTTACTATGGTATCCAGCTTATCATCTGCTCTGGTTCACTTCAGCAGGTGTGGAAAGACCTGGACTGCCCTGCTGTGAAGCTTAGAAACCATGGAAACTACAGCCAAAAATGCCCATTTGGACACAGTGCCAGTCGATTCACTCAGAGCCAGTTCATTAGAGTTTGCATATTGCACTTTGCCAATGAGCTGAACTCCCACATCTATTGCCAGCTACTTCTTTCCTTCAAACAGCTGACATGTGTGCAAAGGCATTCATTCCAATTCATCAACTGCTTCAGCTTTTGCTCTAGTGTTACGTTAATAGCTATCAAAGGCTCACTCTTTCCTCACTTTTGACTGTGTAGATGTTGCCTCTCACTGTCTGGCAGATCTCCAGAAGAGACAGCTCTGAAAGCTTCTGCCTAGGAGGAGTTTCAGGGCTTTACCTCTCAAATTTTGAACTGTCAAAATGGCACAATGAAGTTGCTCCAACTCACCTATGTTAAAAATTTCACATACTGTGTTTCACAGTGGAGTTGGCGTTAGAGTCCTAAAAGTACTTCGGATGTGGACCCTCAGTAAGAGGAGTTGCCTTCTCTGGTGTTGTTTGAGGTTTTTAAATTTCTACTGGCATTCCAAAGTTATTAAAACAAACAGTTTAGTCCTTATCAGTTTTCTTGGGAATTTACTTTAGTTGGTCTGAAAGGTATTTCAATAATACTTAAGGGAGAGCAATTTTCAATTTAATTTCAGTAGCCTCACTTCATAGGCACTTGAAAATACAGAATACCCAAAAAATTCTTTCAACTTGATTGTCACCTGTTACGAGTAGCCATGCAGATACCAAGTTTGAAGGCATCAGCCTCCTACACCATGAGCATCTGCCAGCAGCCTCTTCCACCAGTGCTGGTTCCAGTGAACCAGTTAGTGGATATGAACTCAACCCTCCTCAAATGCCTTCTTGGCCATCACTTTGTTTGGTACTTGAAAGAGTTCCTGGCCGTCCTGTTTGACTCTCTTTTTTCTCTCTGGTGTCTGCAAGGTGAAAATCCTCACACTTAATGCTATGTTTTCCACTGTCTAACATTATGGATAAAGACATGGGACTCCATGAGTCCTTTCCCGGACTTGAGGTGAGAGTGAGTTGGTAGTCAGATTTGACCAGTGACCGGACTCAACCAGCCTGTCCCCAGAAGTGCTGTGGTCTTGAAGGTGCCTGTGATGGTTTGCTGAACCACTCAAAGCCTTAAACATCAATTTTGAATATATTGTCAAAATAATGTAACAGAATAGATTCACAGACCCAAAGTGACAGATCTGTTTGTACATTTACCAGTGCTTGGATCATAAAGTGCAACAGACCCAGGAGTGATTCCAAGCAAGTGGATTTTTGGAGTGGAGAAAGAGAAGAACCACATCTAGATTTTTTAGTCTCTGTCATAGTTTTGCAGTGTAAAGTCACTACTTTCTTCCTAGCTTTGGAGATAGGCAGATGAACTGTACTGTTTACCTAAATTTAGTAGTAATAATTAATATAAGCTATATCCAGAATTTTGTACCACCGACCCCAAAATTGTGAGGTTAAAATAGTAATAATAGGAACACTTCTGTCCTCTTGACCCTAAGTCCAATTTGGCTGTCAGGACAAACTTACACCATGAGATAGCAACAGCAAGCAAAATTTAGTAGTTGCATTTTATGCTGAGAAATGAATATGAATGCTCTGTGTTATCAAAGCAAGAAAGTAATGTTATCAGGTGTTCCTGTGTAAAAGATAAACTTAATTCTTAGACTCCTGACTTCGGTGTTGGCTTTGAAATGCTTAAAAATAGAGGGCACTTTTTTCATATGCATGGATCCTAGATACTGTGCTGAACTTGTGTCCAGAACATCCATCATTAAGGTAACTTTAATAAACTCATTCCTTCAGCATTCTCACCTCTACTAGTTATTGAGATGAGACCCAGCTCCTGCATGTAATATATATGTATATTTTATATACGCTCTTTATCAACAAGGGGCTAGGTCCTATTCTTCTTCCCAGGAAAATTAGAAGATTTATTAGTATATATTCACATACTATGGATTGTGGAACTAGCCTGATGTGAAAGGAATTGTTTTTCTTTTTATACAATGAGGGAAAGTCATAAAATGAGAAAACTATGTGAAATAATTTTACATACAGGGATGAATGCATAAAAATGGATTCAATTACATTATCATAACAAAAATGGTAGACAAATGGTTCCCTAAAGTATTTTAATTAATTAAAAAAAATCCAAATTATTGCTGAACTTTAATTGGAAAGTCTGTAGAAACTTCAATGGAAAGTAAAAACTGATTTTTGAAAAGGGTATCTGGGGGATGAGGACATGATTATTAGTGATGACTGCTTATTGCTGCTCCTCTCCCTGTGTTTTTTGTTGTTGCTGTTGGAATATAGAAGTTTATTGCTGAAAATGTCGTTATCTCAACTTGAATCTCTTAGGTGGCATTTTAGTTTTTGTACTGCAGACAATAGAGGTATTAGCTTATCCCTTTAAACCTAGACACACGTGAAAGTTCCAATGTTAAATAACATATACTGAGTATACGTTCCACATCTGTGGAGTTTTCTAAAAGAATTACATGAGTATAGGGGAGGAAGAATCGAATGAAAGAAGAATTGAGAATTTTGTTAAATTTCTAATGTTTCTAATGGTTGATCTCATACATTCTGTTTCTTCTAGCTACGAATGTCATGGCTTACCCGTGGTGTCTTGCTGGGAAATATATCCCTGGTTCTGGTCGAGAACAAGACAGGAAAGGAACAGAGCTGGACGTTCTGGAATTCTGACAACAGTGAAGGTTTGGGAATATGGCAGGGGATGATCTTACCTCTCCCAGATATATTGGACAGGTATGAGTCTTCTCAGCATTTTCTTTTGTGGTGATCTGTCACTTCATCACTAGCTGCCTGGCAATAAAAATTGTCAGCATAGCTCCTGGAAGCTGTTCCTTCAGGGAGGAGTGCTTTGTCCCTGTGAGGTATCCTCTGTTAGAAGGGGAGAATAACTGCGTATTTTGAGCAAAGCACACAATTTTACAGCTCCTGAGCTGAAGTCTTGGTTCATAGACTGGGTCAGTGGACAGCCTACAGCAAGATGCATAAACTTCTCTATCTCCATTTCGTTGACCAGAAACCATACACTTTGCATAACATTCTGTGTTGTATGTTTGATCCACTAATGTGGTTTGCTAGAGTTGCACGTGAGCTCCACTGTTGATTTTTTTAATCTGGGTATTGAAGCCCCCAGTGCTCAATGTGTCTAGATCTGAGGATGAAAGAGGTTGGAGAAGAACCTACTGCAAAATGAGGCAAGGATCCATCTGAACACCTTTGTGTTAGCTGTAGCTATCACTGTAATAAAGGGCTGTCTCAGTTATGGCTGTATTCTGTCTTTAAACTTGAAGGGTTTATCTGGTAGCATATGCTTAATCCGGTAGCATATGCTTATTTAGAGTGTTGTTTTAGCTGTTTCTTACAAGTCAGCTTTAAGGGAATGTCCTTGTTCATTGTTTACTTTTTGTGTGTGCTCTGGCTTATATTGTTTCTAGAGAAGACACAGACATACTTTATTTCCTACTGCCCTGGCCCTTAGGCTGCAAGATGCCTCTACAGTCTGTGTCACGAGCACTGGTTCCCTTTGTCTTTTTGGGATTCTGTGCCCTAGAAATAATGGATTTTATTAAGGGATAGTTTGCCTCTTAAGAACTTTGCACAAATATGGTATGAATATGTCTTTTATCTTACTGGCTCTTGGGGAGGCACGTAGGCTGCAAATACAACCAGGACACTGCCAGTGCTCTGGTCCTGAATGTGTAATTAATTTATGTGCATCAAAGATTTAAAAAATACCAGCATTAGGCTTATTGTGCAGTCACTGCTGAAGCATCATTTGTAAAAGTTGCTTCATTCCTGTTTGCTTCATTCCCTTCAGCTGTGTTTCCTTTGACGAATGGTATATTTTGCCATTATTATTTATGTGATTTATTTTCTAATGTTGCCAGGGGAATGTTTTGTACCTGAATTATTCTGTACCCTTGTACTATTGCTTTCCTTTAAATTTTCTCTGGTTGCAGTCAGGCAGAGAATACTTTGATCTTAGGAGCTGGGCTAGGAGTGGTTCATGCAGAATCACAGATTCCGCTGATAACGTGGTGCTGACTATTATGTATAAGGTGCTGACACCCTTACTTTCACATTGCTTACAGAGAAAGACAGATGGGTTCCCTGAAGGAAGGTTGGAGGTTAAGACATAAGCATGGAAAACTTTGAAGATTTGGTGTCTCTTGAAACGTTTTTGTGTCTATTTATTCACAGAAAGTGCACTATTTTAATGACTTTTTCTTCTAAAATTGATTTAGTTGGAAGCAGTTCTTACTGGGAAGAAAGAAATCTCCCATGAGACTTGGAAATACTGCAGGCATATTTCTCACCATCTTGGAACTTGTTTCGTAGGAAATCTGGACTGATGTACAAAAATTAGGAAGGAATTCTATGGAAGTATACACCAAAATGGTACCAGTGAAACTCAAGCATATAAATGGAGATAAAGGACAGTTTTATTGAACTGTAAGAAGTGCTTAATTGTCATGAATGCAATGCTGATGCTGCTGAAGGCTTGTTGTGTCTATCTTTTTCTAATGGGTTCCTGTGACAGAAGCTGTGAGGGTCTGTGCCAGAAGAACCATGATACTGCAGATATTCCTATAGCAGAAACTGAAAGTTTAAATCACTTTGCAGAAGTAAAGCTCTTTAATAAAGCACACCAGTGTACCAGTTTCACACAAAATTAAAGCACATTCCATTGTGATTGGGAAGCTGAATGGAAAGTGTTATTAATAACAAGATAATATGCTCTAAAACTGCACAGAAGCATACTTGTTTAAAAGCTGCTTAGCCATAATTTCCATGTTTGGCTTATAACACTTCAAAGAATCATTGGGAAGGCTTCCAAGAAATTAGATCAGCTCTATCTTTAGAAACAGACATTTCTTAAATGTTTGATATCCCTCAGGCTGTTGGGAGAAATTATATTTTGGCAGAAAATCACAGCTAAAACATTTCAGGTGAATTGGCAGTAACAGAAAGGTGGTAGGAATAAGACAAAGAAGCTAAATTGGGACTGAGTGATGTTAGATTTCTAGCACTGGATTAACCTGGGAAATCCTGAACACATGCTTAATTTCCGAGAATATGATGAGGAGAGGACTGATTCCTTGCCTTACATCTGATCCTTAGAAAAGCATCCAGTTGCAATTTCACCCTGTGTGAGGTCATACATTTTCTGTGTGGACTGGCAAGAAGGCAGAATGCTTCTTGTAAACTTGGCACTTCACATCCTCCTAAAATGACCCATCCATCCTTGTTCTGGAAAATGCTGGCAGAACAATCTTGAGAGACAACTCATGTGGTGTGTGGATTAACAGAGCTGTAGCCCAATTCCAAGTTCTTGGTGTCTTCTCTGCATGGAGGAGGAAGGACAAAGGGCCTGGTGAAGGGTATGTCATCAAAGCAGGTACAATTAAGGAAGTTAGTTGTGGGCAAGAGCTCCTTAAACTGTTGGATAAACAGGTTGCACATTCAAAAGGCAACATCCCCAGAGGTACTGTATTTTGGATAGACTGGAGTGAACTAACAGTCCTTGCTGTGATTCCTTTAACCTCTACAGAGCTACTTACCCATCTCTGAAGGATACATCATCTGCAAATCAAATAATCTTCATAGACTAGTGAAAGCTAGAGAATTGGTCGTTTTTACTTACTGGAATTTACACATTAGTGCTACACTAACCCAACTACTGGGTTGAGAGTAGTGTAGAGCACCATGTTATTGATTTATTTGATGTAAAATTGCAGTTTATTTTCAGTGAAAAGTGATGAGTTTGTTGAGGATTGTACTTTTTTAACTTTACAGAAATGGAAGTAGGAAACAGTCTTGAAAGCTCTGTTATAGCTGGCAGCTTGGGCTTGCTTTTTTTGTGCATTTGCTTTTAGTTAGTACATGTGAGCTTAAATATTAATGATATAGTTTTGGGAATGTGGCAGCAAGAGAAAACAGAAGCCTGATGTAATTGAAGATGAGTGATTTGTGTAGCTAATAATTAGACATTCTATTACTTAAACAGTATGGCTAAGGTATATCACACAGATAAAATACAAGCACGTGTAACTAAGTGGTTCTCTGGAGCTGACTCTAGGCTGATGCTCATTATCACCAACCCGCGTAGCAACTGTTTCGATACACAGTGTGAAAAGTGGGAAAGGATTAACTCTATTAGACTGAAGACTGGCTGCAATATTAATGCTTTAAGAAACAAATTCCAAATCTCTTGATTTTTGGTCCCTTGATGAATCTGAGGCCAGCTGTGTGGAGCGCCATGTCGACTCAATATTCTGTGGGTACCTCTACCACCTGGCTGATCTTGCCTGGACATGGACTCCACATGAGCCAGGCCAGCCCAGCTCAGATCTTTTAAGACCTATATTCTCTATTAAACTTGTCCTTTTCTTTAAAGATTTCCCTGTAACCTCTGTGAGAGGAACCTGCTAAAAATGGCTAGCATTAATAGCAACCTGCCCCAACTCAGTACAGTCTTATGATAGAAGAAGATTGTATAGAAATATAAAAGGAATTTTTTGCTTTTTACTTGTTAGAAAGGTTTCCCTGGTTTCTTTTCTTTTTTCTTTTTTTTTTTTTTTTTTTTTTGCATTACAAAGCCTAAATTTTTGGGCAGTCTTAAGTAGAAGTGGCCAGGTGGGGAAAGGAGGAGTGAGAGGAATATACTTGAGGTCTCTAGAAACTACATTTCCAGTCATAAATAGCAGCACCATTTGCCTTGTCACTGATAGTAAGGCTAGGCCCTGTGTCCTTCAAACAGGGCTGCATGTTCAGAAAGTAAAAAGCAATTTTCTTTTCATCCCATTGTGCTCAGAGAGCTTCAAAATTATTTTCTTGCTGATGACCTTCTCCTGAACACAGACTGAGGAATTTTATTATGTTTGAAGGGAAAAATATGGCTAACTTGAAAGGTGAGGATGAGACCTTCCTGAGAAAGAAAGCAGAAAGGTCTCCAGACTTCAGTTACCTCAGAAGGTGATACTCTATTGCAACAAGTCAGAATTCATGTCCAAATTATTGTACTTTCTTTAAACTGACTTCTTTACCTATTCCAGTCTTTCTGACTTGTTGGATTTTTATGAATTAAGGTGGTTTTCGTTAGGTTTTTTTTGCCTACATATCAGTGTGGGACTCCCCTTCAGTTTGTGGGAGTGAGATCCTTTCTTCTATCTGGCCCTTTCAAGAGCTCTGGTCTCAAAGACAGCCAAAGCAGCTGGGGACCCTCTCACTCATTGCTGCAGTAAAAAGACAAGTAGAAACAAATTGCCTCATATCACACCACTCTGCAGTTATCTCTACCAGCTGTGGCTAAGCCCTCTTTTTGTCCAATAATTTTTCTTGCATTGTTCTGTCTCTTCGTCATACTCCTTTCTGATTTTCTTTCTAGTAAGTTTCTGGGTATCAGGTTTCCCATCATGAAGAAAAAGTTCTTGGCAACAGTTTTGATTCAGAGGCCTGTTTATATATCATGTCATTCCTAAATTTTCTTCCCATTCTTCTCTGAAGAAGCAGTGACCCTTCACACAAACTGGACATATGTCTGCCTACACATTATTACCACATATGTATTATTTGGTCACGCCTACACCCAGATCTCTTTAGTCTCTATTCTTACATCTACCCAACAAACCTAGTCTGTGTTGCCTTGAGCTGGTCACACATTACTTTGTTAGAAACAGTGAGATTTTAACATCTGTATCACTGCTCTTCTGCTCTCCAGTCTTTAATGTCTGTCTGCTATGTCCTCCTCCCGAAACAGAGTTATTCTGCCAGTGACTGTTCTGTTCATCTGAAAAAGGGTTTTTGGTGGCAGTGTGTGCAGAGCATCTGTGACAGGTTTTGTAGGTGCATGTGTTCTGCATGACTGCCTTTAACAAAGTCTGACTCTCAATCTTTATTACTAGCTATTAAGTAACTTCCTTCAAGGCAGTCTGTCACTGTAACTGAGTTGGTTTACATGCTTATATTTCTCCAAATAATCTTATTCCATCTAAATGTGTCTTTTATACCAAATAGTAAGTATTCCTTTGTGAAGGGAGCTAACAATGCATCATTTTTAACAGAGAAGTTAATGGGAACCTGAATGTAATAAGGGTTAGTGACCTGAAACTTCTCCATTCTCTAAGTACCTCCATCTCAAGCAGGTTCAGCCATAATTATTTTAGCTAGGTAGAGAGAGAAATCAGTTCCATCAGAGACAAAACATTACAAGCTATGAAATGAGATCTGTGCGTACAGACATGCTGTGTTCGTGTCACTGCATGGGGGACTGGGTACAGAGGAGATTAACGTTCAATCTTGGTTAATAATCCACGTCTTTATGATAAAAAGAAAAAAAATGATGATTATGAGCCTTTCTAAAGTAATGGCATGAAGACAGCTGCCTGTGTCTGGCTAATGGAAACCTGAACTGTCTGTATGAGCCAGGGACAATATTTAGGTGAGATCCAGAGTAGTTTCTGAAGGGAGGGAGTTGCAAAATGTGCACAAAATCAGCTTTCTGAGGTCATTCAAGAAGAATGTTTTTTATTTCCACCCCAACAGAAGACGATAGAATACATGCAAAAGTATTTAAATACCTACCCTAAAACATTTCTGTGCAATGAAGACCTAAGGATAGGTAACGTAAGCAAAAGAGTTTCTCCTCATGAAAGCCATACCAATGTAGCTATAGATCTATCTTCATAATTTTAGTTCTGCATTTCCCTTTGTGAATAAGCCCCAGATATTTTGGGGGGAACAGTTTTCTGTTAGGATCAAGAGAAAAGTAATCAAAAAGAACCAACTGAACAGAAAACCAAGATGATGTGACAAAGCTCAAATCCTGACTATATTGAAATAAAACCCAAGCTTCAAAAATCCAGAGGAATGGGAGAGATTATAGGCCAGAAGCTCTGATGTTATCCTGTTTCTGTCATATTTAACTGAGTTAAAATATGTTTGGTCCCATCTTTCAAGGAATTTTTCAGCTGGGCCAAAGAAGCAAACAAAAAAAAGTTCATTTGCTGCCATTTCTTATCTGTGACTCTGAAATATCTGATCAGTAGTCACCCTTGAGTGAGTTTTGAATTTATGTAAAACATGTATACTTTAAACAGCTGGGCTGATGTTCCCCAGAGGGGAGATTTAAATTATGGATGTTTTGTCCACCTGGTGCAGCAGTTCCTATTCGTCTCAAACAGAATTATTTTATTTTTTAAAAAAAAACCCTTGTACGCATTTGCTTTCACTGCTCAGCTAACATTCAACTATAGAATGTAACTTGTGTTTCCAATTGCCATACATGTAAGGAACTTCTTTTCTAGCTGTGCTCCAGGTGAGGTAGGGCAAAAGAAGAGATAGTTTAGAAGTCATTTCCACCAGTCCTCAAGTACTGATTTTTCTAATATCCAAGTCATTAAAGTGTTTTGTAGCAGCCATATTTTCATTCCTATGAAGAAATCCAGCTTACAAACACAGATATATCTGATGAGGATGTGAAGAAGTTGCTGGGATTTATTAAGCAGCAGTCATGACACCCTTGCCAGCAATAATTTTGTTGCTCCTGTATAACTGGCTTCAGAAATATTCTTTCCTGGCTATTCACTACAGCATCTGTGTCTGCAGTGAGGATGTCTGTGCCGTGCTGTGGACCAGTATCCATGTAGTATCCATGTAGTACTGGTGCCAGCTGAAGTACTGGGTGTGCAGTCAGCTCCCTCTTTGATCTGTTTGAAAGCACTAGTGACAAATTGCCACCTCCAGCGCTGTACTGAGCCACTGCAATAACATTTGCTTCTGGTGTTTCAGTATCAGCTTTCACCAAAGTCAAAGGGAGTTGTTTCACTGATTTCAGGGATCAAATGGAAAGAAAAGGATGGGGCAAGGGAATGAGATTGTCTGTGGGGTTTTTTCCATCTCACTGATGTGTGACATTTCCATCTTCAGTTTTGATTAAATTTCTCTTAATTAGGCCATTAAGCTAAAATCACCAAAGCTAATGATTGAAATGTTGGTTAACTGATGATCTTGTTTCAATGGAATTTCAAAGATATCATATTTCTAAATTAATAGTGGAATTAAAATGGAGAAGATAAAATTATGAACTATTTGTTGCAGAAGTGCTGGTCTCAAGAGATTTGTACTGAAACTACATTTCTGTTAGGAAAAAATAAGACTAATAGACGACCAAAGCAGCACTGATGGTCCTAACAGTGTTTAGCATTCACAGGATTTTTGTACTTTGGAGGCATTTCTGTCATTTTTTTCATCCCTGGTGAACTTCTCAAAATTTCTTGAGTGTTTTGGTCCCTGTTCTCCTTCAGGTGAAAACATCAAGGCTCTCTCTTAACTTGAATGAACTTTAAATAAAAGTAAAAAGCAGGCTATTGCTTTCTCATATGGGCATCTCAGATGATATTCCCTTCAACAACACAAGTACTGGTTTGTATCATGCCTTCAAGTTCCTAGGAGCTGAGTATTTGGTAATTCTCATAAGAACAACCCTTTATTGTCTGAAGTAACATGACATGAAAAGTGCATCAAAGCATGACATCTCGAGGCATGAACCTTAGGTTCTACCAAGGAAATTGCCTGAAGCTATTTTTAGAAGTGCTTCATTGCCTGGAGGTACAAAGAAGATGCATAGTAGTCTTGGCAGAAGTATCTGTCTCTTCTGTTACACAATCTGGGCTAAAGTCTGCAGAAGTGGAGGGAAAAGCTAACAGAGAGGAATTACTTGTTTTTCTTTGTAATTAATTTCCCAACCTCAGTTTAACACCTTACATATATAAATTCATATCAAAGTGTCCTTGTCTCCAAGTGGCATTTAGTGTGCACCTTGGGAAAGAGGCTGAGGATCAAATGCATCAGAGACTGGTTTTCAGCAGTCCCTTCAATGTAGGACCAGGGTTCACTGTGGGCAGGGGAGGTCACTGATTTTCAGACACAACCAGCTGAAAGGTGTGCAGCTGAATCAGTTTCCACCTCACCTTTCCCTGGAAGTTTCAGCAGCTCACAACAGGGAATGAGAAGCTTCTGCTGAGCTACAGCCTGTATTTTACAGCTCAGGGTAGGTGCTGGTTCTCCATAACATACCAGACTGTGGTAGTTTGGGACTCATTTCACACATAGTTCAGTCATCTCTGCTGCTGGCACAGGAACTTGCAGGAAAAAGTAGTTCAGAGCGCACTGTGTCTGTCCAACAGCTTTTGTTTAAGACTCATGTGGCATGTCTCAAACTGAACAGCTTATGTTTATGCTAGAGCTTGTAATTTCATTTGACGTGTTGTGGGATGTCAGCTGTAGAGTAAATGAGGGAAAGAGGCAGGGTGAGGGCAGCCAACTCAGTTGGAAGCCGATTTAATATCCAAGGATTTTATGTTCCTTCCAGTTCTACTCCTAGACATACCCACAAGGGGTTTCAGGTATCCCAGCTAAGAACTGTGAGACTTCTGGCAGCATGAAACTGCAGCTGCACTTTGTATGGACTGGGAAGGCAAAAAATACACTTTTGTGATCTTCAGATTTGTATGGGTGGAACTGACACCTTGTGAGCTGATAAAGATGGATCATTTGTCAAGGAAAATTCTGTCTTGCTGTTTGGAGTTTCCTCTGATGCTAGGGATACTGTTCCTTCACCATATCCACTACTCTTTCATGGCAGCTGTTCACATCTTTAGAACATAAAAAGTTGGTTTTAGAAAAATCTCTCCATATATCCAATGCTTATCTCCAAGGAGCAAGAAATTTCATTATTGAAGCATCATTGTTTTTCTTTACAAGAAATAAAGAAGGAGGAACATTGTACCTATATCAAATCTTTTCTGTTGTGAATGGACTGCGTTCTGTCCTAAACCCTTTGCACCTTTCAGATTCTGATAGAATTTTTTGTTTCAAGTCTTTGCTTTGGTTGTATATTTTGTACTGTTTCCCCACCTGTAGCTTAGCAAGAACACCAGTTGCAGAAGACAATGACACCTCAATTTAGATATCCTCAAAGGCACGTTTGGGGTCTTTTGGCTTTTGCCAAACCTCACTGTCATCTCTGGTAGTGTAAGCTGCACTGTGTTTGAGAACAGCAAGGAAGTTAGGTATGTTTGTTGACTGAGTCAGGAGGCTCAGTCAAAATCCACATTCAAAACACAGGAAAGCACCATCTCATAATAAAGATGCACTTGCCCAGGGAAACTTCAGTTGAAGTTTGGCTTTGAAGTTGGTTTACTGGTAAAGGAGAGGTAGTATTTAAAAACAGGTCAACAAGACTAATGTAAGAATACTGATAGCATTACAAAAAGCTGAGAGAAAATGTTTTAGAGCCAGTACTATGCATAAAGGACTAGACTCCATGAGAAGAAAAAAAATTCTACTGGGTGTTTAGCTCTTGCTGAAAGGAAGAGTCAGGATTTCTAAAGCCTTTCTAAATAAATAGGACTGCTCCTCAAAATACCTTATTCTGTCATTAGTTTCTTTTCTATACTGAAATACCTGCAAGAATTCACCTTCTGACTGAACACTTCTATTGAAGAGGTAGAGCAGGAGCCACCAACAATAGATCTGTATGAAAGAGACCCATGAATGGCTAAACTTCTGCTGGTGTAATACATCAAGATGCAACAGATAATTAGGTTTAAATAATATTTTGTATTCACTTGCAGCTCATTCTACAGCTTGTGATAGTTCACGTTTTTATAGTCTTGATGCAACTTCTTGGCATTGTATCTAACTTCTGGGCCATGGTTGGCTGCTTTTAGAAATTGTTCTCTTTCCTAAGCAGAGTATTATGATTTTATGTGGCAGATGCATTGGAAGAACATGAACTTGCTAAGCCAAGAGAAAACCTGAATCTCTGACTGCACAAAATTAATGCATGGTCAATATACTGTCAGACATGAAATATTTGGTTGTGGGTTATTTTTGCTCTTTCTGTTGACTTGTAATATCACTGAGAGTGAATTTACAGTGTACTTTCTTCTGGTGATGTAGCAGTGGCAGAACTTCCTGGCAATAGCCAGCTGAGAGGGTGGAAGTGATTTAAGGCAAACCTGCTCAGCTTCTATAAGGAGATAATGAGTTCTGCTCTTCCTGTGGACTACCCAGTGTCAGTTCCTCTCTTCTGTTACTGCCTGGGCTCTTAGATATCCTTCTCTCCCTATAGGGTGGATCAACACCAGATACTTTCTAAATTGGTTTCAGCCTTTGATTGCCAGTTCCTTTTAGAAACTCCAAATTACTTCAGGAGCCCTGCCTACTTATTTTTCTTAACACTTAAGGGTATAAATCACTTGTGAGAATAAAATCACTTAGTGGTCTGTGTGGTTGTTTTGTTTTTTTCAACTGTGCCAGAAGCCAGGGGACTTTGTGTATGTGTGTAGTCAGAAAACACACTTCTTCAGGTTGCCTGTGTCTGGAGGGAAGAGGGGCTGTGTTCTCTTATTCTGTCTACCTGTATTAATGTATAGCTCTCCTCCTCAAATCATCATTCCTTGTTAGGAGTGAGGCTATGTTCTCTGTCAATTTAACCTTTTTTATATATGAAAAGTTTTTCTCCCCCATTCAAAAGCTATTTTGATTGTGAAGAGCTCTCAATTTCATTTCTTTAGCAGAATTTAATCCCACTTTTTCCAATCTGTGCAGGTTTTGGTTTCAGATCACCGCTTCATGGGAAGAAGGGTCTGATGCCATTATTGCTTTTGACAATGTCTCCCTTAGTCTGGACTGCTATTTAACAAGTAAGTTTTCATTTTATCTGTGAGTGACTTGTCTTTTATTTGCCATGTAATTGAAATTTGGAAACTGTGGGGAAGGGATTGGGTGTTGTTATCTTCAAAAGACTCTTGAAAGGTATAAGTATGTTTCAGAAATAACCATGCTCGGGCAGAGCAGCCTGTTCAGGTACATTCCTTATTAGTGGAGCCGACCAGTGAATGGGTTCTCAGTCTGGCAGTGGGTGGGTAGTGAGACATATGGTGTGGGAGAACCAGCTTCCAGCTGAGGCAGTAGCATCACCTTTCCATCCACGCTGATGCAGAAGCCAGTCTGTGATTATAGATTTCCAGATGACCTGGTTTGCAATGTGACAGTTATCAAAATGAATGACAGTTGGACTCTGGCTTGGAAAAGACAGGCATCCTGTGATTGACACTAACTTTGCAATAACACTGGGCACAATACTCCAGTTAAATTAAAACAAGGTTATTTTATTTGGACTGACACATTTGAGTCTGAATCAGAGACTAGGATCTTCACACTCTACGGCTCTGGGGAAAAATTTGGACTCTGATCCAGGATTTGGGATTGACTGGCCTCTGGAATATGCCCAGTCTATACCTCTGATGCCAGATTTCACCATGTTCAGATTTTTCTTAATGTTTGTGTCTGCCTCATCTTTCATAATCTCGTGCATAGTGAATTGCATTAATTTGTAAATGTGTTCAGTGATCTGTCATTCTATACCTCAGACCAACAACTTACATGAGAATTGGACGATTGCTGCTCTGAACAAATGAAACTTCTGCCTTGAGTTGAGCAGTAGAACTTACATGCGTTCCTTTGTCTCCTAAGCTTGAAGCTACAACCTCTCTAGCCCTGTTCAGACTGAAAACATCTAAGCTACTTCTTCATCCAAGAGCAGTCAGAATGCTTCATCTGCTTTGTAGTGTGTTAATTTGCATTGGCAGGAGCATGAGTCTTTCCATTTATGCAGTAATACCTCTTGATTTCTGTGCATTAGTATCGCTCAGGTTCAAGTACTGTAAAGAGATCTTAAAGTCAGACTAGAATTAAAAAAAGATTGCACATGCTTTCACTGGCTAAAGAGAAACTTTATAACAGTTGCTAAAGATTGTATTATGTTTTTTTCTGCTTTGTGTTTTCATTCACTTGCTGCTTTGCCTACTACTCATTTTGTTTAATTTTCTTTCATCTCAGTTCTGTAACAGCAATGGAAAGTCAGTCTGCTCATTCCTTTTAATAGTGTTATATCCTGTGACTGCAGGCTGTTATTCTCGCCACAGAAGTCCACAGCCTTTAATTTAACTTCAGTTTTGGATTACATACTGACTTAGTCATCCTCAGTCATAAACCAATCTGTGACTTCTTATTTTCTAGTCAGTGGAGAGAAGACACCTCGAGGTACCACTCCAGACTCAAGCAATTTGTTCAGCAGTAGAGGTGGCCAGAAGAAGTTTGGATGGGAACAAAAGCTTCTGGGAAATCTCCAACTTGGCAGTGCCCCCACTTCTGGTCCAGCAGGTAATCACCAGCTCTAAGAAGCATCAACAAATAGGAGAGGTTTCCAACTAATACAGATTTCAGTTAGATGTGGCTAAATGCAATATGATTTTTTTTTTTCAAAAGCCTTCCCAAGTCCCTTACAAACAAAACAAAACAAGCTCTAGAAAGCAAATCACCTTTAGCCGCTAACTGTAGCTTGGATGCTGACTGCAAGCTGGTGAAAGAACCAGAGGGAGCTCCTCTTTAAGCAAAAAGTGCTTTTTAACTGTAAGACAGAATTTTTTTATGTCATGGTCATATAAAAATTGCCAGAAGTCACAGTGAACTGTCCCAATTGACTGTGCTCATCATTTGATAACTTGAACATGGATCTCTAATTAATGTAGGATTGGTTTGAAATAACATAGCCTCTCTTTTTCAGTAATATTTTCATTGTCCATTTGAAACAGTACAGCACTGGACTTTGTTTTAAAGATATGATTTTTATTTAGTTAGAAATATCAGTCCTGTATGTTAATGTTATTTCATTCTCCCCTATCCCTCGGCTCCTCTTTCCAGCTTAACTATAGTGGCATAGGCCAAACAAATGCAAGAGTTCCCTTCCCTCACCCACCCATCACTGTCTCCCGAACGGTTCTCTTACCTCTGCTAGGCTTGCCCACATATTCATAACATCTGTTTGGGGTTCTACATGTGCATGTCCACTTGAATCTGCTTCCTTCCCTCCTCCTTGCCAGCTTCTCTTCCTGATTTGATTCAGGTAGCTGTGACCTGCCTGTGGCAGCAGGGCTGACTGTGGAAGTGAGGGGTAGGAGAGAGAAGCACTTGTTATAACTGCAACCCTCAGCATTGGGTGCAGCTGTTTCTTTTTTCTTAGGACTAGCTGGTTGCCTGTCAGTTTGAAATACCACCCCTCTTAAGTTAGATAACAGGTGTGTGGTTGATATACGCCTCCTTTACTTTGTCAGTAAGCCTAGGGATTTGATCCTGCTGCCTACTTTTCTCCCACTCTTCCATCATAGAGAGATCTCTTCACATCTGTTCTTTTCTAGATTACATTTCACTTTGCTACCTGCAGTGTGTTGTTGAAATGCACAAGCTAGTTGTGTTGGCTCTGATACCGACAGTGGTCTGGTCAGTGTGGTCAAAAGCTCTGCACACCTTCACAGGCTGCCTGAAAAGCAGGATGCATTAGCCCAGTGTGTGCTGCTGCAGCTGGGCAGCTGCTGCTGCCTGTACTCTCTTATGCAGTCAGCTCCGGCAGTGGAGGCTGATGGTACAGCCTGTGGGGCAGGCTGAGCTACTGCTGTCAGGTGGAGTTTATTGATATTTTATGTACTGAGAGTCATACAGCAATTAAAGTAGAGGAGCAGTGACAGGTGTCTCGAGGGAAGGAGACAGAGGGAGTGAGCCCATATGAGAGAATGCTGGGCTGGGTGGAGCTGTACTTTAGCTCTGAAGGTTGTGTCTATGTCTGTTACAGCTGTTGTGTATGAAGCGTGGCTGGTCACAAAAGTATAATCTTCAAAAATATCTTTTTGTCCTATTTGAAGATCCTTTGAAGTCTTCCCTTCCATATCCGTACTTCTGTTTCCTGCCTGTAGGTGGACTCGTCTTGTAAGTGCTCTCGGTATCGCCCTTAGGATCATGCAGTAGGATCCATACACAGCTGTAGGTTACGGTCATCTGGCTGACTTTCCTTAGTCAGTGCTTAGGTGGTGATGTAGTTTCCTAAGGCACATGTACATTTCCTTCTAGTGTACCTACTGTTGTAGTAACAGAAAAATCATTAGATAATGAATTCAAAGTTAGTGCAAAGTGCGTGTGTGGGCTAGAAAACTTGTGGCTGTAGATTTCTTTGAGAATTTTGTTACTTCCTACTTCTCACTACACCTGACTTATTTTAGCTCTTTGCTCCTTGTCCTGTGTGAAGAATGCAATTTTTAAAAATGCCTGGATAGTAGAAATAATGGGAATCAGATTGCGTGAGGGTAGAAGAGAAGGCCACTGAGGTACTTTGAGCAATTAAAATAATTTGTTACGACCTTGGGGTGAAAATTCAAGGCAATCCCTATGGTATCTAAGCCAACTTGCCTATTTTCTGGGCTTTATTCTCTGTGCTGTTCATATTCTGTCTAAAATTGCCTCTAGTCCTTGAGGTTTGAAATCACTCCTACAGCAATTTTCTGCCCTTTTACCCTCAGAGCAGACAGGGCAGAAATCAGACAAGCTAAGCAGCAGCAAGCCATTGCATTTTTGAGGGTCTCTGCAGCACTGAATCACCTTCTTCTGTTGTGTTGCCAAGTCCCTGCCTGCTCTCAGTAAACACTGCAGATGCTTGTTTGGTCCCCAGGCTGTGCATTTTACCCAGCTTTAATCTTGTTTCTTTCTGCATCCTATAATGCATTTAAGAAACCTCAGGCTGAGTCTGTCAAGGCCTTTCCTTTGATGGCCACGTATTTACTGTTGTACAAGTGAACCAACAGCACCAGCACCGGCCTGAAGTCCCATGGACTGTGTTGACCACTGTGAACTCTGCCAAAAGTAATTACAGCTAATAGGATCTTTGACTTGTGTGATGGATCACACACTATAATATTTCCTTCTTAAGAAAGCATATTAAAACAAAGAACTGTTTTCCTAAAGCTGAGGAGTCAACAGGGTAATAAAATGCTCTCCCTAAGTCCCCAAGCCAGCTCAGCTTAAGCAGCAGGAACAACAGTTTGAAAGACAGGTACCACTGCTTGCATGACAGTAAATCCGAAGAAGCGCCATTGCTTTCAAGGATATAAGGCTTCCATTTGCTCCTTTGTATCTGAGAACAACTGATAACATATACCTGCTGCTTTTGCCCATGCTTGGAAAACCATTTTCAGCAGAAGTGATAGTCAGCACCACCAGCCTCCCCATCCTCTCTGTTCTCAGGCCCTGTACCTAGTGAATTACTTCTTCAGCCTTGCCCTTGCATATCATGGCTTGACATGCCTCCAGGATGTGTAAATTGGAGGCTCAAAACACAACACAGCCACAAGGTGGAAGACTCATAAGCTTCCAGAAATCTGTTAACCACTGTCCTGTGTCACACATTAGTCCACTATGCGGAATGAGACCTGAAATTGCCACAACTGATGTGGTGGTGTTGTTCTCTCAAGTTGCCAGATGCCCAGGACCAACACAGAAAAATTCCTGTGGCTTTTAAGTCACACAATTACTTGCTGTCCAAGGTAGTCATTAGATAGATGTTCACAGAGCAATGCAAATGCTTTCCTTTTCAATTAACTAATGGTGTGTTATTTGCTGAAATACCAGCTTCTTGCTGAAAGATTGCAGGTGGAACTTGATTCTAGAAGAAGCCCACAAAAAAACTTGTAGCAAAGCCTGCAAATACCAGAAGATTGAAGCAGCTTTAATGGAACCAGGATTTTTTATTTAAATGATTGAATCTGTACAGAAGGCTGGGTGCTCTTTATTTTGTTGTAAACCAGACTTTCTTTGGCTTTGTTTTTAAATTGGTTAGGTATTAGTTTAAATAAAACTGAAAGATGCTCAAACTATAACATTGTTCAACTACCAATTAAAAAGCCAATTTATATCAAACCAATGCAATTTCCTTTTTTACACAAGGCTAGAATATGGAAAAACAGGCGTATAAAGATACAGTGAGCAGTAATGAGGAACTCAAGGTAAACAAATTACTATCATGGAAACTGGAGAAGTCAAAATAGGATTCTCAGTAGGCAAAAGGAGATAACAAGACACAGAGCAATCAAGCTTTAATTAAAGATTTCTGCTGTTTATGAATGGGCTGTAAATACCAGAAGGATAGCTTCTGTTTTGATGCTTCAGCTTCTCATCTGCCCCACCGACAACTTATTTGTGTCAGGGAATACAGTACAAAAATGGCAAGTTGTGAAATGTGCAAAAATACTAACTTTTTTCCCCTCAAATCTTTCATTTTGTCCCTTCTGGTCTACATATCCACCAGCTGCTGTACAACTGTGGCTTCTTGCATGGAAATTGTCATCACATCATTTTCTCATCCACACTGGGCTCCTCTTTTCCGCCTCCCTCTTCCCCACAGCACTTAGCGGTTGCACAGATTTTGTCTTTTCCATCGGGGAAAGTCCTGTTGTGAGTACTTCCATGGCTATTTCTCGGAAGAACTCTGAGTCATGTTAGTTAATCAGATGAAGTTGCTGAAAGGAACAGTGGAGCAAGTATTAAGTAAAAGAAAATTACATTTTGTTGCTCTTTGTGTGCAATTAGGCTAACTGAACTGTTGGTATAATGCAATAAAGGTATCTTCAGAATTGTATTTTTTTTATTAAGCATCAATTAACACGGTGAATAACAGCTCAGTGCCCTCTCCCCCAACAAAAATAACATCATGAACAGTGATGAGAAATGTTCAGAGGCAATGGTGGGATCTCAGAATATGTAGGTATGAATTTCTTTATTGCAGTGTTTACACTTGCTCTCTCTGTAGGATTGAAAGTAGCAAAGGTGCAATACTGAAAATCAGCACGCAACCAGGTACCAGCATCACAAAGTTGAATTGGCATAACTGCTCTCTAAAGTCAATCGTGCAATTGAAATTAACAGGGCAATTCACACGTTTCAGACTTCATTTTTAAAGCCCCTCACTCTTAAGAATAGCAGTTCAAATTGTGCAGAAACTGCTGTAGATCTCAAAAAGTTTTGAAATAATTTTGCCACCTCCATCCATCTTGGTCCTTGTTATCTGACATGCATTTCTACCATCCTTTGTAGCACATCTCACATAACGCCCTTTATGGAACACTCTGTGAAACATAAAAGAGAAAAGAAATTAGTTGTCTTCATGCTGCTTTGTTAGTGTCTGTTTTCAGAAAGTGGCAAGAAACAAAGTGTTCCCTTTGCTGTTCAAAGTCAGCAAAGTCTTTACCCTGTTATACTGACCACCGATAATTTCTTACAAGGATGCCCTAATAGCGTTTCCTTTATACAGACACTTAAGAAAAATCTAAAACATCAATCAAACTTTTGATTATTTCTTTAAAATGATACTCAGGATTAATCTGGCACACATTTGGCATCACTGCTGATCTCGTTGAACTGAAAAACATGACCAAGTCTTCCATATTCGCCCTCATTTAGAAAATAGGCAGAGACAGAAATAGTAGCTCCATAAATAGTGGAAAAGCCGACCTACTTTTAGTTTAGTCATACCTCTATAACTGGTTCTGGTATTGCTGGCAAGATTCACTAATTTCTCTGATTATTTTATGTCCCCTTAATATTTTGTAGACACATGTAACAGGTCAGGGACTGTGAACACAACCTATTTCTGCCATTTACCATCAACTTTTAATCCCCTGCCCCATTAATCTCTGGCAAACCTAATCCTGGAAAAGGTAATAATCTCAAATTACTGCTAGCAGGACACTTAAATGGCAGAACCCAAAGCAAATTTGAAAGGTTTGTCCTTCATTACCTCACTGAGGATGTTTCTTATATATGCTTGTAGTATATTTTGCCTACAGACTTTCAGCACCGACCAACCCTGGAATTACTGGTAATGCATAACTGAGATGGCTTGTGCCCTGAGTAAAAGGTACAGCTCTCCACATAGACCATGGTGCCAACGACAGCCAAATGATAGTGAAGATTAAGATGGGCAGTTTCCTGTAAGCCTATGATTTCCCATATTGGCCAAATATTGTAAGGGAAGCTTATGAACATTTTCACAAATAAATGAAGCAAACATTCCACTTCTTCATGGCATCAAGTTTGATGACATCTGCCTTAGAGGAAGAAGTAAAATGAACTCTCTGAGGAACAGCTAGGAGAATTAACTGCCTCCAGAAATTTGGTCACTGGGACTCTTATGCCCCCAAAGCATGAGACTTTATAGCTCACATTAATGTGGTCTTTTACTCTGTTGGAAGTAGGAATAGCATTTTGGCCTGAATAGAGGTCGTGGCAGTAAGTTCCACAAACTGCCTAATCGTTGTTTTAAAGCATTGATGCATTTCACTAAGATGTTATTCTAGGTTCCAAAATAAGCCAAGCATTATGACGCTTGGTTAGTAATTTTCTCAGATCACTAAAGGTTTGGGTTGGAATGAGTTTAACCTTGGTTCAAACCAGTTTGATTTAACAAATGCCAGTTAATACATTCAGGTCTTTGAGGTAGAACTAAAATGCCTCTGCCTGTTTTGTGGTGTGGAGTTTTAGCTGCTGTATATGCGCCAATGAAATTGCTTTCTATGTTAGAAGTAAAAATGTGGTTTAGGCTTTGCTCCACTGTTTTCTCTTCAGTGCTGCTCGTTATTTGCAGCAGTGCCTGCAGCAACACTCCCTCGGGCTGTGAGTAGTATCAGAGCTTCAAAGGAATTAGTCATTTTAAGTCTTGTGGGGTTTTGTTCATTTTGTTATCCAAGAGCTGAGCATCACTCCCTTTTACTGTTGCTGAAATCCAGCACCTTGATTGCTACCCATTTTATGTATCTAGCCAGACTGCGTGAAACCTAGAATTTCTGCTGTAATCTGTTCTGCACGAGTGACTGTGTGTGTGAATGTATAAATCAGTAAATCTAATTCAGAAAGAAAAGCTGGGATGGAGGAATTCCTTTAAAAATTGTTTTAAATAGAGCCAAAATTACTTTTCCTGCAAAATGTTGCTTCTAGGACCTTACCAATGTGTTGGGGAGCTTGTGAGGGATCTTGAGGATGTCAGGTGAGTGGCTGAACAGGCAGAAACTAAATGTTCCTTCTGTTGTGTTTCTTGAAACAGTGGGGATTCTGTCAAATGAGCTGACGTATAAATTGTTCACCAAAATGTAGTACCCTAATTCTGAATGTGACTATAATCTTTACTTTTATTTTTTCCACCTCAAACAGGGATTATTATTAAACCAGTTAGCATCTTGCAGCTTCTAATGCCAGAATATATGTGGTCTCTACATTTAATTTTGTCATGGGAATGCTCAGCTGTTTCTGGAAACTGGATATCCGTAACTTGTGTGAAGTTGGGTAAACTTCCATAATCTGCTAGGTTTTTTGGGAAGGTTTAGACTGGAGAGTCCTGCTGTTTTTTCCATTGTGTGAGCGTGAGGTGCTGGTGGTTTAGGCTGTCACCCAAAGCAGAAGGAAGGGGAGATGTGCTGTGCAGTATGGTACAGACCACAGTTGTGCACAGATGAAAAAAATCTATGCCTCTCACCAAGCTGCTTAAGGATTTTCGATTCAGTGCTGCTGCTTTAGTCTTTGGAGATCAAAATAATGCTTCAAACTGAATTACTGTAAACTGCTGTGGCATGCAGCAACCTGTAGAAATGCTCTCTCTGAGCTCGTAAGACGTTCTGCAGTCATTTCTAGAATCAAGAGAAAATCAATACAGGGAGTGAAATCTTACTTTTAAAAAGAAATGGTGTGTTATCTAAGGCAACCAGTACTCTGTTTTGTTAGTGGGTTAGTGGTTTCATATCTTGGGCTGCTGCAACATCTGCACACAGAGGATTGGCTCTGTGAAACATGTAAGAGAGCTGAGGGGGAGCAGTGTGGGGGTTTTAGTCTGTATCCAGAATTGTAACTAAGACCCATCTGTCCTAATTATCTTGAAATGAGGGGGGACTTCTTCCTGTGCCATATTCTCTCCCATTTAATTCAGTGACAAAGCTGTTACATGTTGGACTGGCTTCCAGTGTACATAAACAGGAGGAGGACTGTTTGCAAGTCAGCACAGCAATGACAAATGAGGAGATCGTGCAACACCTGGCCGTAGGTTTTACCAAACTCTCTACTGGTTTAGCTTAGGTGCAGTCTCCCCATAGACTTCACTTAGACTAGACTTCATCCTGCAATGTCTTGTGCAAAGGTTGCTACCCAATTCTGCTAGTTCTGAAACACATCTTTTCCCATTCTTGTCTACCATCTACCTGAACAGAGCAAGTAAATAGGCTTGCTAGCACTGACTGAAGTAGCTGCAGAACCCAGGAGGCTTTAGAGACAATCTTGTATACACCACTGTATCAGTTACAACAGGACCACTTCTGAAATCTAGGATAGCACCTCCTGTGCTCAGTCATCTCCAGGTTCCTTACATTATACCCCCTGACATATCTATGGCTTTTCATTCTCTGTTCTCTCAAGCTCTAAAAAGCCAGATTCTAAGAACTTAGTGCAGATTCCCTGATCTTGAATTATCAGCACTGTTTGTTCTTACCCTGATATTGCCTCTGCACTGGGAGTGAACCCCTTCTAGTCCATCCTAGAGGCTGAAAGCACAAAAGCTGTTCTGGTTGCTTCAGTTGGAAGTCTGAAGGCACAATGTTTCCAGCAGAAGGACATTCTCCTTCTGCAACACCAGGGCCTTTAAGGAACCAGAGAGCCATTAAAAAGTGTTTTGGAATAAGATGTAGTTCATTGATCCCCTGTCCCTGGAATCCAGTGGGAGCCAAGAGCTGCCAGTTTGAGGTCCAACTGTGCTGTGTGTTACATGTGTAATAGTCTAGAGAAAAGTTTATAAGCAGATATTTGTGGAATAAGATTTATTTCAAGGGACTGAATCAGAAATGTAAAGCTTAACCATAGCAGCAGTATGCATATGCTATGTCTGTCCTAGGTTTTATCACTTCCAATTTTCCTTTTAGATTCTCTCATGTTTTGGGCCTATTGGCCTCTTGAAGGTCACCTGCATCTACACTTGGGAGCATGTTTGATATTTCACTGGAGACTTCCGAATGACTTCTTATTGTTCCAAACAAAGACACTTACCTGCCTGCTTTACTAAACATATGTTTCAGTGCAGGTGGCTAAGCCCACTGGGGTATTGCAATTTTAAATCACTGTGATAGCTGACAGAATGAGTCTCTCGTCTTCTATTTAGTGTGAGATTTTGCTTTGGTTTTGGAGTGTTTTTTCCAAGGTTAAGTAACTTTTGGTGCAAGACTGTTGATACCAGATCTACCAGACCATTTTGATTTAGTAACTTCTAGACCTTGCTTCCTTGGGTGCCTTTACCCTCTTACCTGTTGTTTGGGGGGGTTGGGGGATGGAGGAGGGGACATTTGAGGCAAGGCAGAGAGGGGAATTCTTCCATTTGCCATCTAACAATTTTAAGGCATTATACTGCCACCCACTGCAGAAGGATTGGAGAAATCAGTGAAATATATATGTAAATATCTGTATAAAACAAGTAACAGTGTTAAAAGCCATAGATGACCCTTGCATGGGAGTTTTTAGGAGGAATGCCTGGTCCATCAAGTGAAGTGAATAAAGAGCAGAACAGCTCCTTGATCTTTGGATGCTGGGATCATACTTTGTATATGTCCTCATTTCAGACCACTGGTTATTCACAACGTGTGGTGCCAGTGGACCCTATGGCCCCACACAGAGCCAATGCAATGATGCCTACAGGAACACCCATCTCAGCGTGACTGTAGGAGCCGAAGGGATTCTCCAAGGCATTCAGATCTGGAGAGTACCAGCAACCAACACATACAGGTAAGGGAATGGTCTCTTATTGTCATGATGCACCTTTGTGTTCGAAACTTCCCCAAGCTTCAGATAAGTGCTAGGCATTTGTGAAGTACTGAGTTCAGAACTTTGGCCAGAACTACTGAGAATTTTACTTCTCCTTGATCCTATGATTTCCAACATCTCTAGCCCCATATTTGTTCTCTGAAAGATGCAACTTCTTGGTGAAAGAAGAAAAGGAAGAGGAGCAACTATCTGAGGCAGGCAAATCTTTAGCCTAAATAGTTACAGGTTGTGAGAGCTGTATCAGTAGCTGAAAGTGAAGTGTTTTGACCTCCCCAGACCAAGAGCAATATATATGCCCTGTGTCATTCATTGAGCTCTAGGATTAGAATGAGTTTTTACCACTCTTCTCCTAGCATAAGAGGCACAATCCTCCTAAGAAAAGTCAGCATTTCTTACAGAACAGCTTGCATCAACCTCTGCTCAACACCTTCACTTTTTTGAATCTAGACATGGCAAGTTGAGCCTGTAAGCCTGGCTTACCACTGTAGAATTGATTTTGGAAGCCAGCCACCTAGAAGGTAGGCAGTGTGATACTGAGGGTTCTAATGCTTAAATCCCTCTGTAGAGTTCTTTTCAAAGAGAGATGATCAGATACGGTTCAATGCTACTTAAACAGATTTTCACCAATCATTTTTTCTTTTTGCTCTTGCTGGGGAAAGAAGTGTAATCGAAGTGTAGATCACTGTATCCGAATGGTCCATTACATGCATCAGTTTGTAAGTAGAAGTGTCATTTTGAATTGATGACTGTCTAGTGGTGGTTTTTTAAGCAGCATTCCATATTGAAACCAATGGTGGCATCATGGATTTCAAAGCAGAACATTGCACTGAAGGCTTTGAACAAATTTCAGTTAAAATTTACTGGTCCTGACTTTTTTCTTTTTGTTAAAAAAGAATGTTAATATTGAGACTAAATGTCAGTCTCTAACAGAGGTCTAGTGCATAGGAGTTTTGAGAAACTTGCTAGGCTAGGCACAAGTTCTACCCGAATACCTATTACCACAAGGATTGATGGTAATGAAAAAAACATTAATGATACTTTTCCCAGCTATCAACAATGAGCTGCCTGAGGTGAAAAGAATTTTTCAGGACCAGCATTCAGTAAATATGGTTTTAAAGTACAGCTCAAAAGAGAACAGGCAATAAACTTACAACATTGTCACTTCTTTAATATCAGAGTCCAAGAAGGGCCAGAATTCCCGTGCAACCGGAGGCTGATTTTTGCTACACAATACAAACCACAGGCCCTGCAGGGAGGACCTGTCTATTTAAGTCCTATAAATGACCTAACAGACTTTTAGGTTCTGTATAGATAATAGATGCATAATGTCGTGTGTAACATATATATAAATGGATGACATTCTCTTCTGCACCTCTTAAGGCTATAGTAGCAAATTCACAGCCTGGGGAAAGGGGGAAGCAATTGTGGGCTTAAATTAACTTGACATCTTCCTGATTCTGGTCTGCTGAAGGGGCAGCAGAGTGCCCCAGTATAGCATAGCCCTGGGAAAATGTCAAGTTGCAATATCAATTCTAGGGCTTCCCAGAATCTGAACTCACTGCCTGTACTTAGCTCTTGCCTGCAGACCTGCTGCAATATGGGTCCTGTAGGTCAGCCTGATAGCCTTGCTGATATACCTGATGTGGAGAAAAATCCTCCAACTGGCTGTTGGGCTCTTAAAGCTGCTGTTATGCCACATCAGTGTGGTTTACACTATGTAATATACACTCCTGATAACTGCATTTAAAAATTGCATTAAAATTAGATTGATTTTGTGAGCACAAGGCAGAATATGCATTATTAAAATACAGGAAGCTCAACTGTGCATAAAACTCTTGTAGCACAAGCCAACCACACACAGAAAATCTCACCATCTGTGAAGGTCTGGGTAGGCTGCCACACACTGCACTACCCACATTTCAAAAATGGAGTCTTCCATGCTCTTGTTTGCTCTGCAAAAATGGCACTGCACATTTTGTAACAGTAGTCAGACACTCTAAAAGAGTATTTTTCCTTTCCTGTTTTCTTCTAAGCATTCAGGAGGTCTATGATCAAGTATGAGAGAAGTGAACTGTAATAAGTCACGTTACCATCCATTATCCAACTTCTTTCCATTTTTAAAGGAAGAGTCTCTGGTCCATTTTGCTGAGTGCCCCATTTGCTGTCACTTTCACTGTCTTCTCCTTTCTATGGTCCCTTCTTGTAAGGTGGCACAAGAACACAGCCCAGTGGGTTGAAAAGAGGTGTCCTTCTAAATTGACCAGCGTAGGCACTGCATTTTCTCATACTCTCAAAACCAGCTCTAGTGTTTCCCATAACCTGGATGCTATGGTGGATGCTTTTTTCCACCCCTGCTTTGCACAGCCAGTGCACTCTGCTTATCCTGATCCTTCCTGAAGGTGTGGTTTTCTCTTTTGGATCCTGCAAGCATCAAAGTAAAAGAAAAGGAGGAAGACAGTGAAGGGTATTCTGTGTTCTTTGTGTATCTACTCAGGATGGTCTGAATCTTTCTTCAGTGACAATATGGTTAAATGGATTCCTCCTGCAAATGACAGTTGTGTCTAATGAAAAGGCTCCTGATAAAGTTTGAAGTCCAGATAGCCCATCTGTTTAAATAGTGACACCCATTTTGAATAATGAACGGTTGTCACCTGAATCTACTGGATTTTATTTGTCTGCAGACTTTGGATGTGGCCAAAGTGGGTTCTCCTGAACTTCCTGCCATCACTGCTTGTATGAAAAATCTGTTCTTAAACAGAAAAATATGGCCCCTACTTGCAGCCAATTAGCCCTGCCAGTTTGCTGTGCCTGGTAGCGCACCTCATTAGCCATTACAAAATTCTACATCAAATCAACTCAGTCTTCAGATTCATGCAGCATCTGTTCAGGGTGGCCCAGTGCTGTGTCCATCACTTTTTCTGCTGTCTCCAGTACAGCCTTACTAAGGACTGATTGCTCTGGTTATCAGCAGTGGCATGAACATTATCATATCACATTGTGAGGAACTAACATGCTTTATGAGACACTTGTTGCTCCGTAGTTTGTGGACATCAGAAGTGCTCCATGCTGGCTGCCTCAGAGCAGTGTCACAAGTTGAGTTCCTCATGCTAATCATAAAGGCAAATCACTGGCTGAAAGCAAGCTGGCTGCCCAACCTGTTCAGAGCCCTCTCACACAATGGGCACTTCTGGTTCTCTCTGCTTGTAGCCTGTTTGCACATAGGACCCTGCTGGACAAAGACCAGCCAGGGGCTAGAGGAAAGGAGGTGTTAAAGCAGAGCACCTACACTGTGACTGGTAGGAAGCCAAGAGGAAGTTTTGTGTTTTCTGTCCTGCAGTCACTGGTTACATGCTCCAGGTGGAATTTTGCTCTCATGAAAATAGCTGCAAAGTTATTATTCTCAGTGGAGAATCACCTGCTTATTTTAGATTTAAACTGAGCTTGCTGTACCATCACTCAGTTAGCAAGTTGAGTGACCTGTGTTTTGTTGCAGCAGAGATGTGTGTTTTATCATGACCTTTATAAAATGCTTTGAAATCCTCTGATAAAAGCCACTTCAAGTATGTAAATTGTTAGAAATGGAGAGGGAGGAGTTGAGCAATAAAGTGATACAGACAAATCTTTGGGTACCTCAACAGCAGCAAACACCTCTGAATCCTGACTGCTTGAAATAAAAATCCCAGAGCCTTAACTGCTGCAGCATGAATGCAGCCTGCCCACTCCTGGCTGGTGACAGTAAGACATTCCTGGTGACCCTGAGTTTAGCCAGAGGACTTTTGCCTTCCTTATTTACTGCAGGTAGTGTCATCTCCATCTACTCTTCTATATTCCTCTGGTCCTGGGAATAAGAGAGCTGTTTTCCATCTGGTCCAGGACTGGTTATGCTGTCTGCTTTCTCAAATCTCCCTTTGTCAATCTCATGCTTAATGTTCTCTTTAGCCATATGTCCTGTTTTTAGCAGTACTCCTGCTTCTGTTCTTTCTCTTTCTTGCTGCAATCCTCTCAAGGATATGCCTTCTGGGATACAAGATGTGTTTTTATATAATAAAGTTGGAAACATAAGGATTTGCTTCCTTTGTCCTCAGCAGTGTTTGCCCAAGAATCATGAAAGAATCTGTTTTATATCTACCCAAGTTCACAGATCCAAGTGGTGCAGAAAACCTCAGTCTTCAAGTGTTGGGTTTGTATTTATTTAGAATGTCAGGTCTTCAGGGCTCAGCTCTTTGACACAGTGTTCGTGTGTGCAAAGCACTCAGTGCCCAGAATTGGTCTGTTCTCCCTTCCACCGGTCTGGGACAACTCAGGTGCCAGGTTCTTGTTTTCTTTTTCCTGCAGCATCTCAGGCTATGGAGCTGCTGGTGGGAAAGGAGGGAAGAACACCATGATGCGGTCCCACGGCGTGTCTGTGTTGGGAATTTTTGACCTCCACAAGGACGATACTTTGTATATCTTGGTGGGACAGCAAGGAGAAGATGCTTGTCCTAGTGTAAGTGATTGCCCTTTCTGTTTTCCTTGGTCCCTTCTACCAATTCATGGAGTTTTGTCTGTTCACTTAGGAAAATGTTGTCCCCAAAGGGCTTGGGGCTTGGGCTCCCAGTTTTAATGGGAGAACATGAGTAGGAAAGGATGTAGTACCATGTCACTGGTTGCACTTCCTCTTCAACATCCAAGCCCCACTGATAATACACTACAGATTCCTGACTGATCTGGGTGCCTTGGAGTATCTGTATGGGTTTTTGGAGAGAAGAGACAACCCTGCCTTCCTTTCCTCTGGAGATCAGTCTTCAAGATTGACTCCACAGGGTTTTGCCCTTGCTCCACTGTTGAGCCCAGCACTGCTATTGTCATAGTACTCTTGCTTATCCTCTGTATGGGAGTAGGAGAGACAATCACTGCTGCGTCACTCGTGACTTTTATGTTACTAACCAGTCCTTGCTGCCAGTGTCTTGACAGAAAGGTGCAACTTTCACTATTTGCATGCACAATAATCTCTTAATCTTTTAGTATTCTCTGGAGGAAGAGGGAATAGGAGATTCTTATACAGGCGACTAAGCATAATTGGATGAAATTTCACCTACAAGTTTGAGCTGGACACTTAAATGCTGTGCATTTCTCAGCTGTTAATGGCTGGCATCCAAGAGATGAAAGCTTAGCAGTCTGTTAGAGCAGAGAAAGATTGAAGGATATAGACAAAAAAGAGGGGTTCTCAAGGCTGGCTGCTGAAGTAAATAATGTTAAAACTAGAATTACACATATCTACAAACAAATCATTAATATAAAGCCTTTTTGAAATGAGAAATGCCCTAACTCAAACTTCCATCTAACGTCTATAACTAGGACATTGCAGCTGAGTGTAATATATGGACTCATTAAATTGCAGGCCACTGTAATCTTAGTGAGAATTTATTGAGTGCTAATGTAATTCTTTCATTGAGGCAAAGAGATTGCATTGACTTGTAGAGGGGACTTTTACTAGATTGGATTGTAATCAGTTATGTCTTTGCCATGAAGGATTATTTTTTTTGTAATCTGGTGGTTCCTTTGGGTCATTGACTTTGTCGTTTTATTAATCATTCCCACCCAACACCAAATCAATTAAGGAGAGGGAAAAATAGGGAAAGGAGGACTCTTTAGTTCCATAGGCAAGTCTGCACACACAAAGTGGATGCCATTCATTCATTGGCACAACCTAGGACACATTTTGAGGTCAGCAGAATAATTTGTAATTTGAGGATGCTTTTATCAGGTTCCTCTTCCAAAAGAAAACACATCCATGAAAATAGAAGGAAGCAGAAGGTCAGTTCTACTATAACAACTGTTTGTGCATTTTTCTTTAAAAGTGTTGTTGGTTTAGAAAGTTCAGTGTGCAATATAACAAGATAGTGTTCTGAGATAAAACCTGTAAAGTAAAATAAGCTAGAAGCAAAGTTTGCCACTTAAAAATGCTTACAGCAGAGTTCTTCTTGTCATGCACTTTAGTGTTCCAATTTAAAACCAAAACAATAATTAGGTCATAGTCCTGAAATACTTATAAATTATGATTTAATGTTGTGTTTGAAATCAGTTAGTGAATCCAGCAATTTGCCTAATACAAAAAGTTCATTAAGTTTGGTGCTAATTGATGGAGGGGAAAAAATTACTAAGTAGGAAATATGAAGGCTTTCTAGAGAGGTATTTTCATTAACATCAGGTGAACATTGCAATCAAAGGTGGGATTGCTGCTGTTTTGGTAGGCTTTGAACTGGCTGGCAGTGGTAATTACAGTAAAATTGCTGCTATAGCATAAGCATCAGATCAACATCAAAGCTTGCTTAGAAGTCCAGATAAACACTGGGTGCCTATTCTATTCTGGGCTCGTTGCTGCTGTCCATGTAATGACTGCCTAGGTTAAAGTCAGCTCTGGTACATGCATGTGAGCCACTCACAAACCTTAGCTCTGGATAGATGCACACCGTTTGCTTGGCCCACTGGAAATGAAGAAAGTTGGGTTCTCTCTGTATGTTTGCCATTTGTCTGTTTTGTGACATGGGACGAGTCATAACATTGCTGTTACTCTGTTCTCCCACTTGTGAAATGCAGACAGGTAATATTTGCAGCAAATTCTGCTATATTTTGTACGTTAAAAGTTTATGGAGCTCTTTTACGTGGTAATAGATGTCAGCACCGAGCTTGATTCAAAGTCATTCAATTAAAAATGGCAACAAATTCTTCTGACAAAGGTTGAAGCTAAAAGCAGGATTCTTCTAGGAGAGCATTCACTTGGTTCTGCTTATGTAGTTTCACTACAGGACAATGTCTTGCTTTGGAAGGGTGAAGGGTCCGTGAGCCCTCTGTGTGTACAAGTCCATGGAGATTTCATTCAGACCTGGTTTTCTGTTTGCAGACTAATGATGTTATACAGAAAGTCTGCATTGGAGAGAACAATGTGATCGAAGAGGAGATACGTGTGAACAGAAGTGTCAATGAATGGGCAGGAGGAGGTGGAGGTGGGGGTGGTGCAACCTACGTATTTAAGGTACGGAAACATAGTCCCCTATACACCTTCAGCATGAGCACATCCTGCCACTCACCCCAGGTATCACAGACTGAAATATCTGACATGCTTTATAGGCGTCCGGGAAGGGGTCCACAAAGGGAGCTCTGAGCATCCTTAATTTCCACTTGATAGCTGTAGTGATCTGAGTTAGCCCTTTATGGTTCTTCAAACTGCTGTGCGGTATGGCCACATTTGCTTCGGTGGCTTGGAATTTCCTTTGCCCACATCGGGTTTGAAGTTGATTTTTTTCAATAGAAACTGAGATGCTGAAACATAACTTTACAGCAAAGGGCAAATTCTGCAGGACTTTATTCAACTCTATCATTGTAGAACATTAGACTTCAGCTATACATTTGATCTCTAGAGTTCAATGACAAGAAAAGTTGAGGACAGTCTGTATTTTTTCTGTTGGCAACCCTATAACTAGGGATCACTGATCTTTTCTGTCATATGCTAGCTGAGACAGTACTCACTCCAAACACTGGTTTTAGGCGGTCCTTTGCCAGTGGAGACACTATATTGTGCTGTACAGAGCAGTGCTTCATTTCATGAGAGTCATCACATGGTAACATTACAGCCTTTCTAAGAGCCATCAGCAGAGTAGGTACAACAGAGTAGGTAGATGCCACTGTTCCCTGTTGCAGAACTTGGTAGGACGAGTGCTATTAATTAATCTTCTGGATGTGGGTGTATAAATAATGCAATGGTAGTTTGTAGTGCTGAGCAGTCCTAGATGTGTGCTTGGTGCAACAGGCAGTAACTGCAGGTCAGCATGTGGCTGAACTTCCATTTAGGTGTCTGACTCAGCTTGAACACTGCCTCTATTTCTGAATTTGTTAAGATGGAGAATGGAGAACCAGTCCCCTTGATAATTGCAGCAGGAGGTGGTGGCAGGGCCTACAGGGCCAAAAAGGACACATTTCATCCAGAAAGGCTGGAGAATGATTCCTCTATTCCAGGGTTGAATGGAAATTCAGGAGCTGCAGGTAAGGAAAGTTTATTCTTTTTAAGAAACCCTTTGTGAAGGTGTGGCACTCCCAGATTCCTCCTCACAAAGAGGTGAGACAAAACTGATGGAAACACAGTTCAGGGGGAACATAGAATCATAAGAGATGCAAATAAGAGGTACCCACGTTGCTGGATATTTGGTGTAAATAAGGGTATCTGAGATGATATAGCCATAGCAATGGCAGCATTCTCTCAAAATAATGTAGTACATCTCATAACCAAAGTTGTTTGATTATTTTGATGTGAGAGTTTGCATCACCAATGTGGCCATCCTGCTCCCTGCACTGTTTTGTGCTGTGTACACATACTCACAGTTTCCACGGCTTATGCAGAAAGAGCATAATTGCACCCTGACTAGAAGTCTCAGTGAAGAGACCCTGGACTGAAAAACCAACAGAGCTGAAAGTGAGTCACTGGTGAGTGTGTTGTATGAAGAGTGAGGCCGGGACATGTTTTCACACCCCTTTCACTAAATTCCTTTTGTTCCACTTCCGAACTGACATAGATTTTTTTTTTTTAACAAAGGTATTTTTTTGCAAAGAGAAGGGGATGGCTCTGTAGACCAGAAATAATTGGTTGGAGAGTAGGCAGAAATATCTTTTTACATTTTCTGTAGAAAATACTTGTCATTACATGGTAGGTGAAAAGAGGCACAGATGATTAACGTGGCAAAAGCCCTTCAGAAACATCACTGTACACTGTGTAGCAAGTACATCCCCTCTTCTAACCAGGGCATGAGATTCTTACTTGCAGCTGAGGTGCTTTGAGTAGGTGCTTGTTCTGCAGATCCCTGCAGTGTTTTTGACGCAAAAAATAATCCCTACCTGTGCCTTTTCTCATCTCTCAACTGCAGGTGGTGGAGGTGGCTGGAATGATAACACTTCCTTCCTGTGGTCAGGAAAGTCCTTGCTGGAAGGTGCTACTGGAGGAAGATCCTGCCCCCAGGCCATGAAGAAGTGGGGGTGGGAGACAAGAGGGGGTTTCGGAGGGGGTGGAGGGGGGTGCTCCTCAGGTGGAGGAGGCGGAGGATATATAGGTAAAGTGGCTTCGTGTTCAAGGTGTCCCTTCCCCTCCTTTAGTGCTAATGATCAGCGAAATGCTGATAGCTAATTCTCCTGTAGCTAGCATATTTGACTGTTATGTAATAGTATGTCTGTGTGTTGCCTTTTTAGCACTAAATGAACATATGACATTTAGTTTTGAGCAAACAGCCTGATGTCAGTCCTTTGGCTGTAATCCTGGCTTTGCACTCTGCAAAAAGTGACATTAAGACCCTACTGTAATTCTTGAGCCTTTCACGTTGGGGTGACAGTGCTGAAGAATGAGGAGCCATAGGCTGTGTGCTCCAATTGCCAGCACTTGTGTTTGGAGGACTTTGGTCCTGGAGACTGGCAGCCAGACTTTACACCAGGGTAAAGACACAGCTCTGCCCTGCCCTGCTGTGGGTGGGCTTGGTCCTGCTCAGGTGTCTCTGGGGGCAGCGGCTCAGGCTGCCAGCCAAGACCCCTCTTAATAACAGCAGTGGTGTTGACTTCAGTCAACAAGGAGTTATTTCATGGGCTGCGGGTCTCAGGACAGCTGTCAGATGGCATTATCTTGATTACAACTGGTGTGGGCCAGATTCAAGATCTCACTAACCCATAGTCTCCTGGGCCACATAGTTTCTTGAGCCATCTGCGCTGTGGTGGACTCTTTAACCCCTGGTTCTCCACAGCTTAAATTAAGTATTTGATAAGCTAGAAATACTGAGAGGAAGTAGTGACTTTAAATTATTAAGTGCATGTTTTGTACCAATGTTACTGTGTAATACTTCTTTTTCCAACAGAATGCCTCATGTGACATTTTTAATTTCACTGAAGAAAATTAAAGAGGAAGAGTTTTTTTTGGGTGGGGTGGGGGAATCTTTGCATGCTTGTAGTACAAAATATTTGGCCCATACTTCACTTTTAGTATTTTTTAATGTATTTCCCATACCTTGCTTTGGATATGTTCTATATGCTCAAGCACAAATGAGCAACTCATAAATTCCTTCAGTCCCCACTCCTGGTGGACTACCCTGCTTGCAGGGTGCAAGGGAAAGGAAGGATATAGGTTATTCATTCCCTCTGCTGAAAGTACACACCTTGATCAGCAAGGGTACTGAACTTAGCCCTTGAGTACTGGTGCTTTCCAGTCTCTTGGCTGCATAAATTTTAAGAAGAACTTACATGTTTCACAACATCCAAATGGTTAAAGATGAAATTTGTGTCTTAGTTTGCAACAGTCTGCCTAAAACAGAGCTAATAAACTGGTTGTCAAAAGCTGCTGTTATTAAATTGAAGTTCTAGAAATAAAAGTCCAGTGGTTCATGCCACAACTCGCTAAGTATTCCCTATATATTACATACTTTAATTTTTCTCTTTTCTCATTTGGATGCCTCCCTGCATATGCTGAAATCATGCATGCTGCAATGTTTATCTGTGTTTTATTGCCATTGAGCCTCAGACTATTAAGGTAACTTCTGGTTTGACATAGGTGGCAATGCTGCAGTGGACAATGACCCAGAGATGGATGGGGAGGATGGTGTGTCCTTTATTAATCCAATTGGTACTTTATATACTCCAGCACTTAAAGGTATTCATATTGTTCAGAAGTGTCCTAGTGGGCTTATTTCATTTTAAGAATAGTTTGCATCTGTAGGACACTTTATAACCACTAGGGTACAGCTTAGTGTCATGAACATGGGGAGACAGAAAGAGAGCATATAAAATGCAATGGAGAAGAGACAGAAGTAGCAGGAAGCAAGCAGGTAAAGAGAACATCAAGGCTTTTAGGAAACACTCCCAACAGTGTAGTCTACCAGTCTATAAAATAATTTTGGACAAGGAAAGTGGTAACAGAACTCCATAATTCAGATACTTTAGGAAAGAAACAGGCAAAACACCTGACTATTCACTGACAAGAAAATTCCTTAGAACATCCCTCAGCAAAGTATCAGTTTAGGCCAGGTTGTTTCTAGAGTAAACATTGCATTGCTACTTAGCAGTGCATGGGAGTGATAAATACTGCCACTCCAGCATTTGCCTAGAAGTCAATGTGTTTAATATGTTTGTGATGTGTTCAGAAAACACAAAAGAATTATCTACTTGTTAAAAAAAATTATGTTTGCTGTAGAATAGCCAGAAGTATTTCCAAATACAGATGCATGCTGGCCTGGTAGATTCAGTAAGAAAGTTTTGAAATCATTGTAGTGTTTGATCTTGCAAGTAGTGAAGGCCAGGAAAGAAAATTATGAGCCACATGGACTGGGGAAGTTTCCCTTAGCATTGGCAGCAGCCTTCTCCCTAACCTGGTAGGGACTATCTGCTCAAAGAGAGCCAGGAAACCTCAACTGCAATAGGCCTGTTAGATGTCACGTTAGCTTCTATGTGAGAAAATGTGGGGAGAAACTGGTTTCTTAGGTGGGACTCACCCTCCCACATCATGCAACTGTGACCACCGTGTCCCCTGTTTCTGTCAAGGCCCAAGAGAATTATACAAATGGTCTTTACAGTAATTAACTCAGCTTCTTCATCCACTCCCTAGTGACAGAGGGGCATGGAGAGGTGGATATTAGGCTGCACCTTAACTGCAGTCACTGTGAGATGGACGAGTGCCGTATTGATCATGAGACTCAAAAAATCATTTGCTTTTGTGAGCCAGGCACAGAGTTGGCTGAGGATGGTGTGTCTTGCATAGGTAAGTAGGTGTATGGGGTACTGCTGGCATGTGAAACAGAAAATGCATGGTCAAAGGCTGTAGTTTGAACTGAGAGACATCCTGTAAGTGTTAGATAGTCTTTCTTAAACCTGGCTTCTCTTGAGTGTTACCTTTTCTGGCTGGTATATGCTGCAGAATTATTTTTCTAGGATATAACCACATCATTGCTGAGGACTGGTGCACTGAGCAGCACTGCAGTGTGTAGATCTACTGAGCAGATCTGAGAGTCAAATTTTGTACCTGCATGCACTGGTGCTCACATTCTGCTCTGAAATCAAGAAAGTTTGCTCACTGAAGAAATTTTCCATCTAAACTTAAATTCCAGGCCAGTTCTCTTCAGAACAAAAAAAAATGTGCAAGGTGAAGGAAAATATAATTCCTGTGGATCTGGACATTTAAGGTGAAGGTGCAGAATCTATAAGAAATTCTGTGTGAGATCTCTCTGGGGTACTTGCCTCTTTTGAAAAACCAAGTGCTCAGAGCTCCATAACTAGGTTTGCTTCAATTCTTGCACAGCAGACCAAGTTACTCTGGGGTTTTGGGATCCTGATGTCAGATTTGTCACTGGTATGGGAAAATTGTTCTGTGTTTTTACCATTTCGATCTGTAATAATCATGGTCATCTTGTCCAGGTGAAGTAAACCTTAATAGTGTGATCCCACATGAGGATCAGCTATACCTTGCACTACACTAACTATTTTCAGGTTTTTCTGCCTGGATTAGATGCATGTAGGAGATGATATATTGCAGTCCTCCTTCTGGTTTTGCTGTGATTTGGCATTGGCAGCAGCCCTTTAACCCTGATAATGTAATGTTCTTTCCACCTCCCCAACCTCCTGCCTCTGGTTTTTATGGCCTTGTTTTCATACCCAAGGATTTCACATGTTAAATTATTGATAGTGGACCATCTGTTTTAATGTGTTTATATTAATTGAGGAAAGTGAAAAAATGAGGTATGAGAAGTCATAGGTCCTGGGAACAGATCATCCCAGAGGTTGTTCCTACGCTATAGAAGCAGCAGAAAAATAAATGGAAGAAATGGCCAAAAAAAAGTGGCTCCTGGAAGATGGTTTCAAACATGTCTTTCCTTCTTCTCCTTCCTGTGTTACAGCTGAGCCAGTGGTTCATCTCCCTCTCTCCTTGGTCTTGTCTGTGCTGACTTCAGCATTGGTGGCTGTTCTAATGTTGGCTTTTTCAGGAATCATGATAGGTGAGTGTTTCTCTGCAAAAGGTATTTTCATATGAGAGCTGGATCTGACCCAGGGATAATTGGGTCCTGGGAGGCAGAAGGATTCAGGTTTTTAGCTACTTTCTGTATTTAATGACACCTGCCCACACACCCCTTAGGTTCAAATTTCAGTAGTTGTTTCCAACCACAATAACCAATTTGAGGGGGCTTCAGTTACTGACTGCATCTCAAAAGAGACATTATTGTTTGTGTTGTACTGTAAAGCTTCCAGAACAATGCTGCCTCTGGTTTTGTGAGATCTGATGCTGTACAGTGCCTAAAAATTACTTTATTTTTGTGCCTATACACAGATTTTTGCCTCTTAATGTATGACATCTAAGTTTAAATTCTCACATAAGTTCGCCTTTTACAAACTGCTGCTTAGTAGGCTGTGGGTATTCATGACATTCTTGTTTGAAATTCTGAAAGTTATTTTCCACCCTTTCATGTTCTTATTTTAAACAATTGCTCACCTGCATTCAATGCAAGCAGAATAGATTTGAATCAATAAGAGGCAGCCAGGGATTCAAATGATGGCTTTGCCGCCTTTCTTTGTCCACACTGTGTACAGTCTGGAGAAGGAGATGGATGTACCTAGAGCAGCAAATGGCACTATTAAATTAGATTTGCACAGCTGTTTCAGTTTTAAGGATTTCAGGAGTTATCAGTTGCACACACATGGTCCTACATGTTTGATTTCTGGCCTGACAGTGCTTTTTTACAATTACTAAATACTTCTCAGGAGTGGAAGAGTAATCCTCGTTCCATCCAACTAGTCTATCATTTCCATCTCAGGAAAAAGCAACGATTTAAAAAATCAAAGCAAAGGCAATGAGGAGGAAAATGGAGGACAGGAAGGGTTTGTGGATAGGTCATTACATCCATCTGCCTTTGCGAGTGCATGTTTACCCCTGAAATTCTTCCCCAGAGCAATATCTGCTGGAGAAGATGCAATAGCTATTACCGTCACAGTTTTTGGGTTCAGTCCAGCTCCCACAGAAATCAATAGTGACTTAACCTGCTCATGATTGTCATCTTGCTTTGGAAAAAGTCCTGCAATATCAATTACTGTTTCAAGGAATTATCCACAGGATGTCTTCTCTCAAGGTGCGAATTCTAATGATGTTAGCAAAAGAATTGGTGAAGTCATGCAAGGAATACAATATTACCATAAACTGTTATTTAGAAATAGAGTAAGTTTTGAAAAATGAGCTATTTTTATATACAGTGTGGTATTCTGAGGAACCAGCTTGGTCTATCCATTTTGAACAATATGCAATAATTCATTTCAGACTTCAGTTACTTCCATGTGATTTAGAAAAGTTGGTTATATCCCAGCTCACTCAAGTTTGGAACTGGACTCATATTTGGAAGGTCCAGTTAAACTAAATAGAACAGAACAAAAACCTCAGAACTGTGAAATCTAAGATCTCTGCAAGTGAAATTCATTTTACTTCTTCAAAACAATTCATGAGCAAGGCTGTTTCTTCCTAAGATGTGTAAATCAAAGGTTTCTTTGGTATCTTCAGATTCCATTTTCTGTCTGAAATTATTTATATACAGAAGAGTGGCACTGTCACTGTCTGGTTTGATTCCCTGAGCTTTGGCTGTACAACAGCAGTTCAAGTATTGTATGGCTGCTGCCCAGTTCCAAAGCCAGTCTGTGCCTCTGGTTAACTGTGTTCTCCATGTTCAGTATACCGTAGGAAGCACCAGGAGCTACAAGCCATGCAGATGGAGTTACAAAGCCCAGAATATAAGCTGAGCAAGCTGCGCACCTCCACGATAATGACAGACTACAATCCCAACTACTGCTTTGCAGGAAAGACCACATCCATTAGTGACCTTAAAGAGGTGCCTCGAAAAAACATCTCCCTTATCCGGTAAATTCATCTTTGTCTTCTTCACCCTCCACACTACACACTCACGTATCCTGACTCTCTTACAGAGGTGTGAACGTGCATCTTTGTGCAGGCACATACAAATTCTTATGCATTTTTAGTCTCAGGCCCCTTTTCATCAGAAAGGTGTAAAGCTGCAGGAGTTAGGCTTGTGTGGAAGGGACTAGGTTCTAGCAGTCACCTTGACCTTTTACAGGTGCAGTGTTAATCTCCTGGAATTATGAGAACTGAACAGTCATCACTAGTACTTCAGATACATCTTTTACAGACTATGCAGTGAATGGCCCATTTCCAGAAGGAACTGGGAAGGCTGAGGCTTGTAGGAGGCTCCTTCAAAGTCTTGGATGGGATTTTTTGTAAAGACAATGACATCATTAAGTAAAATAGCAAGGAAAGCAATGGGTTTGAAAATGCCAGACTGTATTAAAAGGACAGGAATATAAAGCAAGGAGGATAGTAGCGTCTAGATAAGAACTTCTGGAAAGCTCAAAAAGGTCTCCTAAGAAAAACTTGAAAATTCTGAGTTCTTACGCATTTTGCTGTACTGCAAGGTACTTGTGAATGTGACATGACCCTCGTATCATGAAGTTTTAAATAAAAGCCAAGTGGAAACAGGAGAACTTGGAAAACTAGGGACCTTAGGGTGTTAAAATGTTGATGCTCAGAGCAGTCTACATAGTCCAAAGTTTTGTTGTCTCTTATCTCCCTCTCCCTTACCTGCACATCTTGCTGGACTGCACCTGGAAATTTCCAGCGTATCCTGTGGTGCTGCTTCCTTTGTCACTTGGACTTTGAAAGGATTTTTGAACTGTGGCAAACTGCAGATGACAGAGGATATAGCTAGGAATTGAGAAGGGAAAGGGAAAGTTGACTTTTTGGGAGGAGGGTGAGTTATGAGCTGTAAAGATCTGGTTTATACCCTCAATTTGTAAGGAAGAGCCAAGAATAGGACCTCAACCTGATATCTACAAAGTGTTATTAAGTAGTTGAGTCACAGGCAACACAAGTCCTCAAAGTGGTTTCACTGCTTAAACTGGTCTTTATTCTGGCAAAACTACAGACAGAACTTAGGCAACAGCAGAGTAGATTGTTCTTACCTGCTCAAATGGAGAGGAAGGCAACAGCCCATGGTAAAACAGTACATGGATACATCAGAGGACAATCAATGTAGCTCTCAGGGCAGACCTGGCTCTAACAGAGGAGTGTGTGTTGTAGGAGAGAGCTTTATTGGAAGCCTTTTACCTGGACTGACATGGAGAAATGTCTCTTAGAAGCTCAACATACTACTGTTCCTTTTGCTGCCCATGCACTGTTAAGAGGGACTTGAGATCTGGGATGCAGCCTCATTCTCTGCTATGGTTTGCTGTGGAATAACTACTGCTGTACCAGTTGACTTAATGATAAGAGAGTGAAGACTGAATAGACAGGTGTGCAAAATCTGTACCACAAGGACATGGAACAGAGTCTATTGTTTGATTACTTTTATTCCCTTCTCTATTTCTTGTAATCTTATTCAAAATAAAACTGCCAATTTCATAATATGATCTGTGCCAGAAACGATTCTCAGCATGAATTCCTGGAGCTGAGTGCTTTACAAAGCACTATCCTCACCGTTTACTGGCTAAGGTACTTGCCCACAATCACACAATAAATCAGAAAAAGGTGTTTGGTTTAGAATTCAGGTCTTTTGGGAATCATTGTGCCTCCTAGTTTCTTGTTCAATGTTTTGTTTAATAGTGATGCAGAAACATCATGGGAACTGTTAATACATTTAGAGTGTGCAAACACCAAGGCTTAAGTCCTATTGACCTGTTTTAGAGCACCCACCACTAGAGCACTGACACCAAAGCCATAGAAGAGTGCTCTCCATTACATGCTGCAGTGCCAGCAGCTTGATTTCACTGGGGACTGTTCACTTCCAAGGTTTGCTTTCCCTACAAATTAAATACATTGTAGGTCCAGGAATGATCACATCAAAGTCTGGTCCCCTGCACGGTGTCAATATCCAGTTCTCCCTGCTTCACTGCTATGAAAATTGTGAGCCCGTTCTGTGAGCTGTGTCCACAGTGTTATGTGTTCTTTGTAGTAAAACCTTCTTGTCTTCTCTGGTCTGTCCAGGGGTTTGGGCCACGGAGCCTTTGGTGAGGTATATGAAGGTCAGGTGACAGGGATCCCCAGCGACCCCACTCCCTTGCAGGTGGCTGTGAAAGTAAGTGACAGTGTATGAGTTATCATGATGGTTTCATGCACCTTTCATCCAAGAGTCCCAATGCATTATAAAATTGAAGATGAATGAAGCGTTGCTCTAAGTACTGGAGGATGTGGCTAGAAAGGTTGCTGCTCTGTTGCAACACTTAATCAATCAGAACAATGGTACAGCTTTTGCATATGAGCATGTGAAACTATTAAAAGAGTAAACAGGCAAAGATTTCCCAGAGTTACAGCAGACTGCAGTTATGAGAGCTAGGTCCACCCTGTCCATCCTCCACATTCTACACCTGGTGTGGTAATCTGTCCGAAGCCTTGGGACTTGGAGGCCAAAGGTCTTCACAGGGTCAAAAGCAGCTGGCACACACATCAAGGACCCTGAAAGCAGGAGATGACTGGTTTTCCTGGGATCTCACCACTCCCTTACCGGATGAATATGCATTAGATGTGAAGCGAAATCCTAAGAGACCCTGATAGAGTTCTCCAGGCCTTCAGTAGCCTAGCTGGCTTATTTTCTCCTAGAGGTTACATAGCAGCACAGCCCTGCTGCTGGTTAGAGTTCACAGTCTTGCTGGAAGGGAGGAGCATTGAGCTGCAGAGAGCTCAGGAACTGCGGTCTCCTTCCTCATCCTCTGTACAGCAGAATCCCATATATGGAACACTTCCCTGTGCACTCTGGGCTATTTCCTTTGCTGGGAGGAGGATGACAATGGTGCTGATGCTGATGGTCTGTGTGTTCTGATATTTACCTTTCAACAGGCTTCAGAGTCTAGTTTAGCAACAGTCTAGCTGTTATCTTAGAGTGAGGTTGCTTTTAGAGAAACAAGGATTGCTGCAGACAATGCTAGTGCCAGGTGTTCTACATCTGCAAGTTTAAGTACCTTCTCCTTGTCAACCTCTTCTTTCTTTTCCAGACATTACCAGAAGTGTGTTCAGAGCAAGATGAGCTCGACTTCCTCATGGAAGCTCTCATTATTAGGTGTGTATGAATAACATGAACTTGTGTATGCTTGCAAAACCCAGCACTGTACAGAAAAAAGGTTCTTTAGAGGTGATGCCCATGCAGCACATCTATGCAGTAATTTTAGCACAAAAAAGATAGGCATTACCATCCTTTTCTATCCTTCTTACAAATGAAGAGGCACCAGATTATTAACAGCTACACTTTGAAAGGTTCCACATTGATTTTCGTTATCCAAAATGAAAAATTTAAGGCCCAGTTTTCAGAATTGTTTATAGGATCTTTTGATTTCTCTTAGAGATTGAGCACATAAGCTAAAAACAAACCATAGGAATATGGGTTTGACTAGTCAAAACTAACAGTTAGCATTGACTTTATGCTGCTGTCTTGTCATGTGTCAGTGTCTGAGTCCCAGAATCCAAAAATTTGTTTCTCATCACATTTGAGGTCTGGAGAAATAAGTATTAGAGACTAGACCTCAAAAAACATCCCCTACATAAACAGATCCTGTGTCAGTATGTCACTTGGGACAATGCTGCCTTAGCCCAGCTTCTGCCCCTTGGATGGAGACAATTGAGAGCAGACTGTTTGTTATCAGAATTCAGCTTCCTATGCCCCACAAGTCTTGCTGTAGCCAAAAAAGAATGCAGGGTATAGGAAGAGGAAAAGCAGCCAAAAGCCGCTGCTTCCCCACCTCTCTCCCTGCACTGTGCAGACAGGTGGAGTGCAGGGTTAGTGCTTTAGCTTTATCCAGTTTGAGATTTGTTACTTTCTAGGAAAAAAAAACAATCCGCAAACATTCCCTTCAGCAAAACATTTAGAATCTCTTCTGCTATTGTGCTTTTTGAATCAAAGTTGCTCTGTAATTGAGCCTCCTGTCTCCACAGCAAGTTCAACCACCAGAACATTGTGCGCTGCATTGGGGTGAGCTTGCAGGCACTGCCCCGTTTCATCCTGCTGGAGCTCATGGCTGGAGGAGACCTGAAATCATTCCTGAGAGAGACACGGCCTAGACCGGTAAGAAAAGAGAAAACTCTGGGGTTTTTAGGAAGCTGCTGCCACGAGGCAAATATTTAACAGTAGAAGAGCTGATCCATGCAGATACTATTTCCCAGCTTTTTAGGTGGCCAGAAAATGTCTGTTGCTACAAGAGCCAGGTGTGTAAGAAGCAGATGCTGCTGGGGTTATGCAGAGGTGCCTCGTTCCTGAACTTTGTTAGATAGCATTGCAGATACTACCTAAAGAAAAACAAAATTCAAAGTTCAAAAAAGTAGAATAGAAGGTAAACTCAACTCTTACCTTCCTCACACCAGTTGGGGGCAGGCTGGGAGAAGTGTTGAGCTAATAATGGTAAATCAATTCTTTGAACTGCTAATCAGATGCATTGCTGTGGATATCTGTCAGTTCAAATTTGACACAGGCAAGAAGAGAATCTGGCCTGGAGCTGTTGACTTAATAGCAAATAACTTTAGTCCAGAGTTTTAAAGATTTTCCCTACTGAAATCAGCATCAATAGGAAAAGGCAGTCAGCTAGAAATGTATGAGAAGAATCAATATTTCAGAAGAATAAAGTTTGCTCTGAGTCCCTGGACCACAAATGCACACAGATGGTGCTGAAGTGTAGGACCAGGGCCCAGCTTCGTATTCTGTCTCTCCGTTTCTTCGACATGGGACAAAATGATGGATTTTATCTGTACAAGAGACACAAATTTGCTCTAACAGATATAAATAAGATTCCTCCTTGAGGCATCTGGAAACAGATCAACTTTGTATTTTTTTCATGCAGTGTGGTTTTCAGACATATAAAATGGTCTGTGAGATTCAAAAGCATTGCAGTCTTGAATAAGTTGCCATTAAATAGTTCCTGCCTGGTTAAGAAGGTTAAACACCCTGAAAGGAATGTCTGAAACCTGAGCAAACAGTCTTTATAAATACAGGTTGGTTTTCTGAGGCACCTAGTGATGCACATACAGATGGGCTGAACTTGGTGGTAAGTGAATGAGGAAATTAATGTTTTGCAATGTGGGCTCTGCTCTCACCTGGTGCAGAGCAAAGTGGTGTGGGCAAGATATGCTGCCTGTTAGGTGCTCTGTTCAAAACTGCCAGGCCAGGCTGTACTAGATGTGTGAAGGGGCAGATGAAACACAATGTTGTTTGGCTTATTAAATTAGAGAAGCCAGATAAGTAATAAAGATCTTGTGAGCAAATACCAAGAAAACACTAGCCCTGTACAGCAAGAAATTTTACCCACTTGGAGTAAAAAGAGCCAGCTGCTTTTGGAGATGAAAAATGCTTAGTCTTTATAGGATACAGTCATGGGAGCCTTCTGATCCTTGTTTAGTCCTACCCCAGTCATCAGTTCTTCCTTGCCAAGACTTCTGTTCCTGTTAGCAGTAGCTCTGTGCAACCTCTGTGAAAGCCAGCATCAGAAGAGACAGGTCGTTTCAGGTGGTTCACTCCATTTCTTCCTTAGTATTTCTCTTTCTGCCTTCACAGTTGCTCCTTCCATTCCTCTTCTTTCCATGTCTTTCCTGACCTACTTGAGGTTGTCTGAGACTGACCATAACAACTACTACACAAAGGGGCTGTTCCCAGCACCTTAAAGATTCCCCCTTGTTCCTCCATTTGACTTGCTCCCAGGAGTAAAGCAGACCTGGGACTGATGCCTCTGTTTTCTGCTCAGTCACATTTCTGTCACACTTCAGGGAGTTGAGTTTCAAATGCAGAAGGGCATTTTCAAGCTGGAACTGGCAAGAATGACAGGGTAATTCATTGTCTGGCTGCTGGGGCAGCTTCTGAGGGGCTAATGGCACCTGTGAGTGCTGAGAAATCAGCCCCTGGTTGCATATTTGACTGCTGGCTCAGAAACTAGGAGGTGAAGAAACTGAATGATGAGAGATGAGATGTGTGCAGGGTACTGTGCTCTGTGAAATATGGGATCTAACTGTGGATTTACCCTATGCATATACTTGGGATGTGACAGCATCTCTATACATAAGGCCTGTGGCTCAGTACTGCTGGATGTATCTTTGCTCTGCTCTTAATGAACCCTCAGCTGATTTGTTCCTCATATTGCTCATTTGAAGAACACAGGCAGGAAGTAGGCATAGCAGACTGGTTGTCCAGCTTTTCAGACTATTAAGGGAAAGGAAAGACAAGCAACAGTGCAGAGTAAACAGACTTTGATGAGCTTTGCTTCCAAAAGGAATTAATTGAACCTGGCTGACTGACTCAGTAGCACAGGTCTACTGCTTACTATGCAGTAAGCATCATATCAATTACTGCATTTCTCCTTATTTTTTCCAGTTTTTTCCAGCTAATTTATTTTACTACCTTGTCTTTCCCACCTATTTCAGCTTTCAGCCTAATAACAAAAAGAGGTTTACATGTTCATTCTCTACATTCATCCCCCAGTTGTTCTTTCCACTTCTCTGCCAGTAACTTCAATTTGTTTGCCAGTTTCGGACAATCTTAATAGAGATGTGAAAGGCATTAACTTGGCATTAATTCCAAGGCTTCAGGAAGAAGAAAGCACCATTGCCTTGTTTGGCTTGCCACTGGCCAGGAACAACCTGTGTGACTTGGAGCATGACACATGCAGCATGCTCCCATGCACTCAGCCACTGAAGTGCAGGAAAGGGAGCAGGGGGAACGGTGAAGGAGAAGGTGAATCGAGGGAAAGGGGGACATGATATGGGAAGCTGGAGCAACTGCAGGAGGTATCAGAACATGGGATCCAACTTATTGAGAGATCAATATGCTGACACCACTATTGCATGTTGTTCGTCATGTAAATAATGAAAGCTGTGTTCAACCAACACATAATGACATCTCTGGTCTCTAAGTAAGAATTACCATATGTTCATCCAACATCACTGATACAATGCCAGTGCCTCTTGTGAAATATGTTGATTTACACCAGCTAGGTCCACTCCAAAAGCTTCAGATTCATACTTCCCCATGGGTCTAGGGTTTGCAACCCTGCAGGGTTTCTCTGTTCCATTTCTAATGAAGTTTCATATCTACTACAGGATTACCCCTTCCCCCTCACCTGTGGAGAGACAGTCTGGTAGATTCAAAGACACTTGGAATCATAGCCTTTGCTCATTATTAGCACTGCAGGATTGTCCATTCTGGGAAGTTCAGTGCTGATCTTTCTCACAGCACAGCAATCAAAGAACAGCTCTGGGAGATAAATCATATATGGATGAATTATTCCCCTCCTTTGTGCTGTGCAGCCTGTTGCACAGAGCAGTGATTACACTGAACAATACACAGAATTTCATTCACCTTTAGCAAGATTCAGCCTCACCTGGGGAGGTGTCACACTAGTGCTTCCAGCATGCCCACTGCTCTGAGCAGCGGTGCATTGCAGCTGGCATTGTCCATTCATCTGGGGAGCAAAAGCTGTAAAGTGAATCGTTTCGTGTGTCTCAAGGCTGCCCCCCTTGCAAAATGAATCCCAAACCTCCATTTTTCAAACAAATTACATGGCTAAATTGTCCTTGGCTGGGCAGTCACATCTGTTTTAGGATTGTATTTAGCCAAATAAAAGGTGGAAGGAATTCATCCAAGGAGGAGAAGGAAGGGAGGGGAAAGAAAGGAGAAAGGAGAAAAAAAGCTGTGCTGTTCAAATCAGCTTCAGCCTACAGACTGCCTTGCAGTATAGTTCAGGTCTGGAATTGATTGCAGAGTAAAGAATTGGGCTTTTTGCTCAGTTTTCACTTCAGGTTTCTCACCCTTGGTCAGAAGAGGAGGGAATGGGTAGATTGAGATATTAAATTTCCTTTGGTTATGCCCTGAAAAGAAAAAAGAAGGCATGTGGATCCTTTCTTACTGTAGCCATCTTGTGTAGCTGGTGAGTCACTTCAACTCACAAAGGTAAAAAAGATTATTCCCCCTTCCCCACAGAATGGAGGGAGAGATGCTTTAGATTTTAAGGAAATAGTTGCTCTGTGAAAAGGAAGGATTAAGGACATGTAGTGCAGTGTTCTAAAGAATCAGTTAAATATATTTATGCAGTGAACTATACTTTATAAATAATAAAATATAGGCAGGTGGTATGAGGTCACAGACAATTTTGTTTTATGGCCCTGCATTGAACAAAACAGGCTTTGTTCACACAGAGGTGCAGCATTTTACAATTATGTCATTAGTCAAGTAATTAGGCCACCTTTTTTCTAATCTCTTCAGGAGACACTAAGATTTTTATTTTTTTTGTGAGTATTACCAGCCGATGGCCAATGTTTAGCTACTGGCTGCTCATTGATGCAGAGCCTGGACTTACTTCCAGTCCCAGCTAGCAGTGGTTTAGATTATGTGGGATGGCCAGCACAGCATTGCATCAGTCTGAAGAAAAGTTTTATCACAGCAGATGCAGTCACTGGAGAAGCTGTGCTGGTTTGTGCATTGGTGGGAGAGCTCCATGGGCAGGTGTGCCTTTTAGGGACTGGGCAGAATGGTTGGTGTCTTAAGAGGGAGCTGAAGAGTGGGATAAGCTTGTTTGGTCCAATAGCTAAGGCAAATAAACACTTAGCTAGCAAATGGCTGCTGTGGAATAAGCAGTCACTGCCACCCAGTTGTTTGTCATCACCCCTCTGGCAGCAGTGATTTCCTCCTCCCCCACAGGACTGGCTGCAGGGACCACTGATTCACACCTCAGTGCAGCAGCTGATGGTTTGGCTTCAGAGGCTGACAAACACAAGCCAGTACGAATCCTGCCCTTTTTGCTGAAGCATCTGGTTTCTGCTGGCAAGAGCTGTGGACTTCATCATCAGAGAGGCAGGAACAAGGAGTTGGCAGATTTAGTCTTCCATAGCCGTTGGCTACACAAACCTGTGTCAGTGCTCTAAGGGGCAAGATAAAACCTACACAGATGTGGAGGAGGGAAAGAGCAAATGTGACTCATGCCATTATAGGAAATGTCATTCTCGTTGTTCAAGGTGACTTTAGAGAGGAGCTAGCTATAATACAAAGAAACTCATTGAGCAATGGTTCAGGCTACAGATCTCAAAAATCATGCTGAAAATTCAGATCATCCCCCGTGAGAACTGGGGTAAATTCTTACAGGGGTGTCCCAATAGTGTTGGAAAGTGAGATCCAGCTGTTCTGATTCTGTCTCTGGGATCTGTATGACATTGTGTCTGCACATCCTTTCCATAGTTCATGGAAATGAACTTACTCCTGCACATTTTTGTAATCCCTTTGTGTATTAACATGGGAGGTACGTCACTTGTCGGAGAATTCCCAGTATTATATCAGTGATGAATCACACCACGTTCTTGCTTTTAACCCATGTTTGTCCCTTGTCTTTGGGTAGAATCAGCCCTCCTCCCTTTCCATGCTGGACTTGCTCCATGTGGCCCGTGACATTGCTTGTGGGTGTCAATACCTGGAGGAGAATCACTTCATTCACAGGTGGGTGAACACAGCATGGGCAGGACTTGCATACAGGCCAACACGGACTCATAATGCCCTGCTTCATATGTTTATGTCCTGCTGCACTCTAGTAGCTGGATACTTTCAAACTAGGTAGACAAGGTAATAGAAGCAATTAACAGAAAAGTTGGTTGGCAAAGGTCTGTCTATTTCCTGAAGATCCTGAGCCCTGTCTCAGTGCCTGCACTTGTGCAGTTCATTTGGTTACTCTGCAAATGGACACAGTCTCATGGCAGAAGTCTTTAAAGCTGAATTTTGTTTAGTGCCTCTCTGCTCATTCTGGAACCTTTTTCTTCCCCTTCTCAGAGAATAACTGAACAAGTACAGCCAGAAGTTCGACATCTTGTGATTATTTATACCTGCTCCTGTAGAACAGGGTGTTTGGCAAGCATCTAAAATTCTGCCCGTTGGGTAGAGATGAGTGGGGAGATGGTAGTTCATGGTTCTGAGTCACCCGTAAGTTCTGCCACTGTGCTGTTCAGATCTCAGGGTTTACTTTAGCCAAGCAGAGGTGGAGCTTGAAGCTTTACCTGCATACAGAGGCCAAATAGCTTCAGCGCTCAGAGCAACACCTGCACATCGTTGTTCTACCTGTCTCTGGCAGTGCAACAACCATTTGACAGTATTTGAACAGGCATGTTAGGAACAGATCAATGGATCTGGGGTGAAGGGGGATTCAGAGGAGGCCCTTCTTTCAACTGGAAGGTGTTACGTGAAATTTAAGGAGGAAATCTTAAAGAACAGAACTGTTCTTGCTCTGGAGGTAATTGGAATTTGGAATTATCCATAAACACTGACATTTCTGGCTGTTTTGTGCTCACTGAAGCTCAGGAAAGTAGATACTATTCTTTGTTTTCTTTTTTACTTGCAAAACTATCAGGTGATTAAGTGATTCTTCTTTGTCTGTTGCTTTTCTTCTCTTTCCCTCTAGGGATATTGCTGCCAGGAACTGCCTCCTTACCTGTCGAGGGCCTGGGAGAGTGGCTAAGATTGGAGACTTCGGAATGGCCCGGGATATCTACAGGTAGCAGAGCTAAGCCCAGGGTACAGGGAAGTGGAAGCTCATGAAAATGAGGAAGGAGCAGTGTTTGTGCTGCAGAGCAGATTCTTGTGCTGCTCTGTGTAACCCTAGCAAGGCAAAAGTGGAGAGATCCCACTGTGGTGAATCACGTCTAATACCTTTCTGGTGTTTGCTTTTATTTGTAGTTTAACTGTGCTCTGCAGACTTTTCCCACTCCTGACAGCTTTTTCCAGTCCGGTGGTCATGGAAGGTGTTTTTCCTCCCTCATACTCTGTCCCCAGTTTCTTTTCCTTACTTTTTCCACACCAAATGGCCCTTTTGTTTTGTGGTTCCAAATCATTCTGAGTTTAATCTCTCTCCTTGATGCTACCCCTGCACCTTTGGTTAGGTGTCAGCAGTAAATCTTCTCAATTTACTGCAGCTAAAGAAGGAAGGTGCAGAGGAAGGTCAGGAAAATGTAATCACCCAAACTGGAATTCAGCCAAGACACAGGGTTAACTGCTCTGCACTTGCAAGAAGTGCCAGAAAATCTTTAATGACCATAAGCAGTCAGGGCTGTAGTTTGATATCTCATCTTCCATACAGCACCTCTAGAAGTACAGCACCATATCCTGCCATGCTGAGGGATTGATTTGCCCCTGACTCGGAAGAAGGAATGCCTTGTGCTCAGTCACCCTCACTGTTTATTCCAGTGCCTTGCCTTCTTTTTTTTTCTGCTCCGGGATTCTCCTGTGCAATTACCAAACCATGCCTGGCTCTGCTTAGCTTGAGATCTGAGAGTATCACAGCCTGAGGTGATGCAAAGAGAATGCTACTTTCAAAAACACAGGAGTATCAGACCTTTTTGGGTTTTTTCCCTCCTTTCTCTTCCCCCACAAAGAGCCCCCACGCTGCCCCACTGTCAGATGGGGGCTCTGCTGGAACAAAGTAGCATCTGTCTCCCTCCCACAATCAGTAGAACCGACTGCCAAGAGGTATATTTTGGTGCTGAGTTTTCAAAGGTGTCTTTGAAGTCTGCACATGTTTCTTTGTCCAGGAATATCCTTTGGATGCTCAGGCTGTGCAGTTATGATCAGTGATGCCACCTTGCACGAGCGTCCTCCCGCAGCAGCCAGCACTGGATCTGGGGCTTGTAGGTTTTCTCTTACATGACATTGACACTAAAAGACTGATGTGATTCCTGTCTCAGGAGCACAGAAGATGGTTTTTGTACTACTGCCCCAGCTATAATGGCCAAGCATCCTCCTCATCAAGCTCCTTGATCTTACAAAGGCTTTAGGATTTTACTTACAGTGCTTTAGACTGGGTACATGTTGGATAGATTGTGTGTATTTTTGGTGGGAATGCTGAAGGTGACCATGTTTGAGATGAGGTGGAGATCTTGCTGTGATCAAAAACAGCAGGAAAATGGTCCTGCCAGCAGCAGTTATTGTGTGAGTAATTCACTAGGAATATAGATACATATAAGAATCACCTGATCAGGCTTGAAGTGAGGTAGATAAAACAATCCTTGGATCCATGGATTGCCCATTTCCACTATTCCTGTGAGGAACAGGTCTCTTGAGCAGTTTCTCTGCCATGCTGTTCTGCCTAAATTAGTCTCTCCTCTGGTTCATAATTTTAATATTTGTAATTATAAAAATCAAAAATCAGTGCAATTTTCTGAATTCTTGGCTGACTCTTTTGTTTTATTTATTTTTTTGCAGAGCCAGCTACTACCGGAAGGGTGGGTGCGCAATGCTGCCTGTCAAATGGATGCCTCCTGAGGCTTTCATGGAAGGGATATTTACATCAAAAACAGACACATGGTGTGTTTCCTTTCCTTCTCTGTCCAGTCTATCTGTGTTGTAAACCCTTTGGTAAGATGTGAATATTTTGTAAAAAACATGTTTGGTTCATTTCTCATGTACAAAAGACAAGCTGGATCTTTCAGAGCCATAGTCTTGGAGGTCAAAGTAACCATATTTAGCTATCTATATCATAGACTTTACTCACTTAACAGTCAACTACTAGTGTTTATTATATGTTTCAAAATTCAGTGTTACAACTGCGCCACTTATTTATGTTTGAATTCTGCAGCAGAGATTTATACCAGCTGCCTGATCAAAGGCTGCAAAGAGCAATGATGATGGTATTGAACCCAAGAGCATTGCCTGCTGGTGATGGTCATTCCTGTATAATTCACTTTATTTTCCTTTGTTTCTGTATTCAGGTCCTTTGGTGTATTGCTGTGGGAGATATTCTCTTTGGGATACATGCCCTACCCTAGCAAAAGTAACCAGGAGGTTCTGGAGTTTGTCACCAATGGAGGAAGGATGGATCCACCTAAAAACTGCCCTGGCCCTGTGTATGAGATGTTAACTTTAATATATTCATGCAAATAAGTTTCTACTTTAAATGCTTTTCTCTAGTCAAAAGTTAATTACTTTTGAGATTGATCTTACTGTGGCTGGTCTGCTTAATTGAACTTGAGTGCCAGTGATTTCTCTAATATTGAATTTTTCTGTCTATTTTTGAGAATAATTCAGGGTCCTTTTGAGAATTATTTGCCACCATTTTTTGGTCAAAGATGGTGCTGTGTCTTAGCTGTGAAGCTTAAATACATAAGATTGTTCACAGGTAGGGAAAACTGGGCTCCTTTATCTGTAGCCCTGCCTACCTTTAGTGAATTGTCCAAGGGACTTTGGGTGGCTGAGTTATTTCATTGATCGTCTATAGATTTTACCCCAATGATGGTCATATGTCAGTGGCTACCAGTACATCAGTTATCTGACTCAGGGGAAGGCAGAGAACTCTTATTTGTTAGAAGTCAGAGTGGTGATGCATGCGTATGGTTTCTAAGCTGCCATGACAAGCTGTTATGTGCCATAAGATCTGCTGTTCATGGGCATTTCCTGTTCTGCCATTTCAGTTACCGCATTATGACCCAGTGTTGGCAGCACCAGCCTGAAGACCGGCCAAATTTTGCCATAATCCTGGAGAGGATTGAGTACTGCACTCAGGTATGGGTGTTCATGCATCTCGGGTGAGATGGGTGGAGGGGGTTCTTCTTGAGTGATCTAGAGAAGCCAGAACATGAGATGAGAAGGCAGCACTGCAATACCACAGTCAGCAGTCCAGGGAGGCTGATGTCAGCCTGGGACCAGTGGGTGAAATATTCACCTCATCAGGCTTGATCCATCTTGTCTTTCACTGCAGAAAGACACAGGCCTACACAAGCTTACACAGCTTTACAAGTAGCACACCTTATAAAGGCTTCTGCTTATAAAGGCACAGATTCCAACAAACAAAAGAGCTAAGACAGGCCAGCACCTGCATGCGTTTCACATGCCTCATCCCAGCCACTCCATCCCAGTGTTGGCCCTTAAGACATAGTCTGAACACCAGTGGTCGTAGCTCACAGCACCCTTTGCAGGTGGTTTCAGCAGCAGCTGGCAATTTTTTGAGTCTGACAGCACTGGAGAAGGCAGATGGAAGCAGCGAGGCTCAAGAAGTGGGGATTCAAGGGTAGGAAAGGGAGGGAAGGATGCAGCTGGCTTTCAACACCATAACCTGATTTACTTGATTTTACCACCGGTTTAGCTTATGAGAAGTAGAGTAGTTTAGAAAATGTATTGATGCTTGTATCAGCACAGACTCCTTGTATGGCCTCACTGTTATTTGCCTCAGTCAGTTTGTTTTCCCTCGCTGTTTGGGAAGCTTGATCTGTTTTTCATGGTGTTTGTTATCCTGGGATTGGGAGGCATTTTTGCCTGCTATCTGTAGCTTGCCGTGGCATCTAGCAATAATTAAAGGTTGCCCAGATCACCATGTTTTCTCCCAGTTTAATTTTCAAAACTGCATGAATAGCTCAGAACCACAGTCCCGATGGATTGGAGCTTCAAGGGGTCTGCCAGTATTGCCTTCTCTCTGCATTTCCATTCCTCCCTTGTTGTGTGGAGGCAATACTTTCATGGCTGAAACTTTTTCAATATTATCTGAGAAATGTTATGAACTTTGAGATGATACAGGATCCAAAACAACATTCCCACTGGAAATTTGGCTGGACATAAAAAATGTTTTTCATTGTTTTTGTGCCTCTGCTGTTCTGTGGTGAGTTTCAGGGTTGTTTTTTTCTAAAATAGTTTGATTTTAAGGGTGTCTCATAAACTGTATTTTGTCTGCATCCCCTACACATGGAAGATGGGCTCTGGGTAGTGGGAACGATGTGCTGTGGTCATAGCATAACACCTGTCAAATGTGTCAGCTCTCTATTCAATGCATTATGGCTACAGACTTTGAGAAATTCCCATTGTTCTCTCTGGCAGGATCCAGATGTCATCAACACTGCTTTGCCCATAGAATATGGTCCATCAGCTGAGGAGGAGGAGAAGGTGTGCCCTGATGATCCTGAAGGAATTCCTCCTCTATTGGTCTCCACACACCAAGACAGAAAGGATGACAAGCAAACCCTGCCATCTCCACCACCCCTGCCATCAGCCATCGCTGCTGGAAAATCTCTAGGGAAAGTGGGAGCCTTGGAACAGCCAGTGTCAGGGAAGATGCAGTCAGCCTCAGCGGGGGGACACGTCAACATGGCCTATGCCCAGTCCAATCCCCCTTCTGAGCTGCACAAAAGCCGGGGCTCCAGAAACAAGCCCACCAACCTCTGGAATCCAACCTATGGTTCCTGGTTTGCGGAGAAGCAGGCCAGCAAAAACAGTTCTCTGCTGGAGAAGGAGAGGCCCGAGAGGGAGAACTTGGGACAGGAAGGAAACTGTACTGTGGGGCCCAACATTATGGCTGGCAGGCTGCCAGGCTCCTCCTTGCTATTAGAGCCATCTTCCCTAACTGCAAGTGTTAAAGAAGTGCCTCTCTTTAGGCTCCGCCACTTCCCCTGTGGGAATGTCAACTATGGATACCAACAGCAGGGCTTACCCTTGGAAGCCTCCACGCCACCTTGCGCTAGCAGTTACGAGGACCCCATCCTTAGAAACAAGAGCCACATAACCCAGCAGGGGCCCTGAGAGCCCTTGGCCTTCTTGACTTTTCCCCCTGAGCCTTGAAGAGATGTCCTGTTACCCAACACACCATGAGCAAGGGATCTGACAGCATCACCTTCTATTTTGTGCAAACTTGCTCCAAAAGTGCCACCCTTGACATTGTAATTTCAACCAACTCAAGAGGCTTCAAACCACCGGAGCCCCAGGAGAGTGAAAGAAACAAGGGGGAGGGAGGATGCAGGTGTTAATTGCAAGGCCCAGCTGCTGTTGCATCAACTCATTCGCATGGTTGTCGTTATGCCCTTCTTGTGAGCTTTTCTCAGTTGTGCGTTCTCTGCTTACATGTCAAAGCTGCGGCTCACTGCCATGAGTGTTTCATGTTCGAGGTTTTCCATGCCAAACTTGTCGTTGCTGTGGAAGATCTGGAGATCTGCTGCAGCTGGCAGATGTTGTAGTGGGTTTGGAAAGAGCATCCTCTAACCAAACCGAAAAAAGATAACGACAGTGCTGAATGGTGATGCATTGGCATGTTCTCAAGTTGTGTTCCAGCTACAGTCTAGTCTTCAAAAGTCCTTGAATGCACAGTGGTTATGGGGGAGCCATCAGGGCAATAGAAAGACACTGGTCACACTGCTTCACTTGAAAGAGAAAGGAGAGGAAGAAGAGGATGGGTGCAGGTGCTATAAGGCATTTGGGTGGGTGGGAGGGGCATTTTTTGGCTGGGGCTTTTTGTTTTGTTTTAGTTTTCCTATGCTTAAACACTAAAACTGAGTAAAGCCCTTTAAAATTCCTTCTGTCCTACAAAAGTAGGAATGCCCTTATCAGGAGCTTGTGTGCGTCAAGTGGAACCAAGATGAAGCTTTAGAGGACCATGGTCATGACAGACTTTCACTGCGCCCTGAAAATGGACAGCCACCTGTGTACCTTGGAGGTTTACAATAGCCTTTGACATACCCTGTACAACTAACACCATAAAGGCAGAAGACTACATCGTGCCACAGTCCAGATGCCAGATACTGTCTGTATTTGAAGGGGTTTGAGCCCTTGTCCCTTTAACTAAATATATGTATGATAGTGGTTTAAGGACAAACACTCCATTGACTCACTTTGTACACCTTGTGCATGAAAAATATTCCAGTTAAGTGTATTGTCAAAACATAGATGTAGGAAATAATTCATGTGTAAAGATGTGCATTAGTAACTTCAGCTTAAGGTTGCAAGGAGCTGTTTTAGCATGAACACTATCCAGAAAAGGGGTGCTTATTTCCATAGAAATGGATGTACTGGAGCATCAGCAAAGCAGTGTGAAGGTGTTCTGCTGTCCAAGACTCTTCATTTCAGTGAAGTGAATCTGAATCTGGCCCTGGATCCAAATGTTGAGGTAAGCTTCCTGTCCTCATAAAGGAGCAAACCAGAATCCATGTATATGCACTCCTAAACTTTGAGATGTGCAAATTGAAATCAGAGGGCTTGGTTTGGGCCACCCCTCTTGTAAAAAAAAAAAAACACATTGAGGGGAGGGAGATAGTGTGTTCTCCTAATCTGTCTTTCTGACATCTCTGATGCACAAAACTAAATCCTTTTTAAGACAAATGGCAAATGCCAAAAGCAAGGGTTATGGTTGGTTAACTGGCTGTGCTCTTGTGTTGGAAAACTTGAGTCAGGGGCAGCTCTGAATTTCATGTTCGTCTCCTAGGGATGCATCACACCACTTCTATGGGTCTGGGGGACAACGAGGGTTACTCTTACAGGCTTCTTTAGGTTGAACTAAGAGAGTATGTGTCATTTCCAAGGTTATTATGCTCACAGCTCTTGCCATGAAATAGCCGCTTGGGAGGGATTCTGTCTAGCTTAGGACTATGTTAGTGTCACACCAATGTCTCTCTCTAGCTCAGTAAACAAAATATGGTCATTTCTATGGTCTCAAGAAAGCTGATTTATTCAAGAGGCAAGCAGTGCCAGAAAAAATTCTTACACTAGTATATTATTCACATAAAATAGCAATTTTCATTTAAATATTCCAGCTTTTTCATTTTCAGAAGAACTGAAGCACCTCATTGTTTCTTTAGCTTTTCCTTGCCTAGGAGCACACTCTAGTTTTTTGCTGCCTTACAATGTTACTGCGGGCAGAAGCTGACCTGTATACTGATGAGTGTTTTTAAAGAATACACAAGAACAAAGACTTGCTAAGTTAGTGATCTTTGACTAGCTGAAATTATTAATTCTTGGATCTGAGGCAGCAGCTCTGATGCTGCACAAATGCAGATAAGGTGCCAGGTTACAATGTTAAAGGTGGCATTTCTAAAGAAGCTTTAAAAGCACAAGCAGCAAGAGATGATTTTAAGTTTGTAGGGGTGAAAGGCAGCTTCCCCAGCGTGGTGAGAGTGTAGTTGCTGCTCTGAGCTTGTGCTGTGCAGTTATTTTATAATAGAATTTCAACTGAAATACTCTTACAAAATGCGAGTTCCAAAAAATGAAGGAGCTAAACACATTCCTGCTTCTTACCTGTGGAATATGTCAGGAGATAATTCTGGTGAGGGGAAATGGTGAATTGCTACTGAAATTCTTCCCTCTGCTGAGTACCATGCGTTGAGATAAATACTGTTCAGCACTGGCAGTTGGTTTTAAGTAAGCTTCCTTCCAGTGTCTCCTGTGTAAAATGCTTTGTTGTGCAATTTTCTTAGGGTTTGTTGTTTTTGGGTGAGGGTTGGGGGTTTTTTGTTTCTTCGCATGGGGGGTTTTGTTGGGTTTTGTTTGTGGTTTTTTTTAATCCTCTCCTCTTAACTATTGGAATTCAGAAATCCAGTTTGGGCTTATTTTGAACATTAAAACACAGTATCTGCGAGCTCTTCTACAGCAAGCATTTAGTTTGTTGCCCCTGTGTGCTGTCCAAGCACAGTACCCCAGGTTGCAAAAATTGTTCTGTAGATATTGAGGCTAATCAAATCTTGTCACTCAGAAACAAGGGCTGTAGCATTTGCCTGTCCTCTTTCTTAGAAAACAAATTAATGGCCTGGACCAAAGGCTTGTGTGCAGGCTGCATCAAAGAGTTTCCTGGTCATTCTGCAACTGCACTGCTTAGCTGTAAGCATCTGTTCTGTTGCCAAAGCATTGCCAGGATTTTGGTGACAATGCAAGATTTTATTTACATCACTGGGATGATCTGAAGAATGCTTCCCTTAATGATCCCCTTTTCCTCTGTCACTAAAGCAATAGTTCACACTCAGGCATTATTAACTACTGTATGATCTTCAGTTAGCTAAAGGGTTGACAGAACATTTAACATTTAACCATTTGAGAGCTCCAGTTGCGGTCCGACTTTGCCCTGAGCATTTTGTCCAGTCATGAACCAGAAACTTTTAATTTCTGTGTCTAGAAAGATCCACCTGTTCAGTAATCAGAGGTGCAGGGAACAGAAAAGGTTTAAGTCACCATGGGCTCATCAGACCAAAGCAGTCTGGATGTGTAAATCCCAAATTCCTTTATCAAACTCCTCCATGCTAGGCTTACAGTGCTGCAGAAAAACAAATTCAAGTTACTCTAACGCTCTTACCCATTTTTGTCTGTGACTTATTTTTTAAATTACAGTTTGTAATTGTGTATTTTTTAAGGAACTTGTTTTTAAGACTGTCCATCTTTTTTGCTGGCAATACTGATGTTCTGTTTATATCTTCCTCATTCTACAGCGGAAAGCAGGAAGCAGGATGATCTACAAGATGACTGGGAAAAACCCTGTGCTACCACTCTTTTACTCAAAAAATGGATGTTACCTGTTTCCTACAGAAGTAGGTTTCTGATTCTGTAAGCTGCTGGAGGTGAACTGGGTTGGGATGCCTGTTTCTCTGCCTTTCCAGTTGTCCTGTCATCTTCCCTTTTTTGCTACTGAACCGTGCTTCTCCATCACGTGCCTGGAAATGAAGCGACAGACGACATTTGGGTGGTTCTGCTTCCTTGAGGTGCAGGAGCGAAGGAGCGGCAGTGGGAGAGGGGCTTTGGTGTAGGGAAGGGAGGCACAGGTACCGTGGGCTGGAAGCACAAGGGCTGCGTTAATTTGGCTGAGTCAGCCTTGGACAGTGGTGTTGTACCTGTGCACCACTGGGTGCAGCTGCCTGTCACTGCATAGCACAAAGGGTCTGAAATAGGGTATGGTGGGTTAACTTTGCATGTCTGCTCCTGTTACTGTGCCTGTCCTCTGGGTGATGAGAACCTTGACGTAGGAATAGCATAAAACAGCCTTCCATAGCAGCAAAGACATTGCCGTTTGTCTGTCCCAAAGTTAAACCCATCACAGGAAAGTGTCCAAATTGTCTGCACCTGGCTTTTTTCGTAACAAGCTTCATTAGAGAGTGTCTGTCTCATGTACAGCCGTTTATGCAACATTGTTTATAAAGGAAGGGCCTGTGCACTTCAGGGATACAATGAAGAAAAATACTAATATATGGTCATTGATTATTTTGTATTGAATAGTGTATTTGTATTGTAAACAAGTGTAGTGAACCACAAGGCATGAAGACAAATAAAATGACAGTAGCTGGCTTTCTCTGTGTTGGGCTGTGCAATGATTGGATCAACATCAGAGGGAGGTCTCTGGACACCCCTTTTTCCTTCGTAAAGTTGTGGAAGTATTAAGGCAATGGACACCCAAAGGAGAGGTGTGGTGTCACGCTGAGCCAGCCACCTTTTGGGCAAGCAGCAGCTGTTTAAGACTTCTCTGCACTGCAAACATTTTATGCCAAGTTTCTTACAAAGGTGGCATTCCTTCTGTCACATACCACCGGGGCTGGCTACTATCCACACAAAACTGGCCAACATAAAAAGAGAATGGATAGGGTTCAAGAGAAAATTTGGGCGATTTCATTCCTAAATATGTATATCCTACTAAGACAGCGTTTTTCTTTGATTCTGGACATAGACTGGGAGTAGATCTAACTCTTGGAGTGCCCTTATTTCATCCTGTGACAATTCTAGGCAAAAGTAGCTCCTTCCCTGGGAACACTCACTTTTTTTCCCCTCCTCTATACCCCATGTAGCTGCACTCTCAAGAAATGGTCCTTGAAATTAGGACTGACTTATCTACAAACTTCCTCTTTCACATGGTCATTCTGCTGCAGAATAGTGTAAGACCTTTTTACCTGAGCAGTCAGGAGTAGGCACCTCTCCTCTACCTCCATTCCCCCCTCTACTTTGGTTCCTCTCCCTCTTAACTGAAAAGGGAGCTCTCCTGTGCTCCTCAGGAATAAAGCTGGTCCCCAGTCAGCCACCATGGACTCGTTTGGATCTGGCATTTGCTGGCAATCTTAGCTCTTAATTTCCAGTTCTTCCATAGTTGTCTGTGCCAAGGCAGGGAAAAGGATGGAAGTGGGTACTTCGCTATGTGGCTTCCACAGACACTTTCTGTTTCTACCTAGTGTATGGCAAGGCTTCTGGAAAAATGTGAACTCTGTAAAAAGCTGTTACATAAACGCTGGACTTGCTACCTATGTAACACTCTTGCAGGTAAGAGCTAACTTGTAAGAGAAACTAGGTTACGTCTTGCAAATCTGCAGTGCCAGTCTTGGATCCTTGTGCTTCAGATCCTGCTGGCCAGCAGCGCTCTGAAAGCACAGGTTCCCTCCCCAGAAAGCCATTACTGTCAGCACCTGCAAAACAATCACTGAATTCAACTGAGTTGTTGAACTCACTAGAAATTAATTCCCCATCCTAGGACACCTCAAGAAAGTTCTTTCTCCTGTCACACACACTTGTGGCCTCTCCTTTCCAGTCAGTGTCCAACAAAACTTGAACAATTTCATGGCTAAGAGCTCTACAGGACATTTTCTTTAACTGGATCCCAGGGACATGCTGTGGGACAAGGACTAGTTTCAAAGTCCACATAGGCAGCACAGAATTGGCAGGGAACATCTGCTTATTTATTTATAAATAACAGATAATATTTTATTTATGCAGTTTCTAGGGACTTCGAGGATCATTTGACTTCTTTTTCTACCAGTCTGGGGCCGTGAGTCAGTCCTCTGCACAGTACCTAATTCCAAACTTCACTGCCAGTTATTTTCAGAGTTTTTTATGACTCAGCATCATCCTGCAAGAATTGGGAGGAAAGGATTATGGCAACTTACCTTGGATTTAGGGAAGCACAAATCCCTTCACATCACCAACCTGAAGAGAGCCATCAGTAATCCTTTCTGGAATGGACTGATTTATTTCTGTTCCAGGCCGCACAAATTTACAGTGCTTCTTGCTTCCTTGCAGAAGATTCTCAGTACTACCGAAATGACTCCATCCTGATAAAATTCCTGACTTGCTCCTCTAACCCCTAGTGCTCAAAGCCATTATAGCCAGAGCTTTCAGGAGAAACGCGCAGCTGGCTGAAGCTGAAATGGAAGGGAAAGTGCACCACACCAGCACTCAGTTATCTATGTCCTCTTCTGAACCCATCAGACAGGTCCAGTGAAGTCCTGCAGCGCTCACTAGCCCAAACCACTAAGACCCCACTTCCAGATAAACTGGGTGTAGCTACAGAGCTGTGGAAGGGGCAGTTTGATACTCTTAAGAGAGAAAAAAAAATATAAAAATTTACCAGTGAATCAGAAAGCTATTTGTCTGTGCAGAACAGGCCACACAGAAATGGTGTGACTACAACAAAATGCAGGAGCTTGCTGCCTCACCCACACACTTGTTCCCACACCCGGTTCCTGAAGAACTCCAGCGACCCCTCAGATAAAGCAGTTACACCCATTCCATCCGCTCAGGCAGGAAAAACAGCATTCCTGATAATGAGTGTCTCGTCAGAGAAACTCACCTGCTCGACCAGGAGCACAAGGCTGTGACAAAATGTACTCTGCAAAGACTCTGTCTGAAACTGGCAGTTCTGTGCTGAAGAGCCACAAGATACAAAAGCTTCTGGTTTATATTTGACAGTTGCTGCTCCACACTGAATTCTATGTGCTTAATTTACACGTAAGAACAGATGTGAGAGGTGTACGTTCTGCAATGACACAATGAAAATTCTTTTTGCTTTTTGCTGTACTGTTCAACAGAGTTTCCTTTTATTAATACCAGCAAGAAACAGATATTAGACAAAGTAAAGATCAGTACATCACCAAATATCTGCATCTTCAAATATAAAGCATTACATTTTTCTTTACAGTCAAAATTTACAGCTTTTATAGTCAATTAAAAATTTCCATAAGTTAGAACACAATATGCATTATTTTAAATACAGCTCAGGAAAAATAGCTACAACAATATTTAAGAGAAGGTTACAGCAGCAGGATTCTGTCTAAAAATAGGCTATTATGATTTAAAGTGTCACTTCTTCCAGTAGGCAAGAGCAAGCAAATCATTTAAGAGTAAAATGACTGTTCTGGAACACGGAATCATCCTGATAAGATCATGTTTACATACACAAAGCAATTAAAATACATTACATGTTTAAAACATGGACAAAATATTACCTGTTTTAAAAGGCTGATATGCAAATAATGTCACATCAAGGCGTGTTATGATGCTGTACCTAAAACTATGCTTAATTTATCATCAGACTCTTGTAAGAAATTTATACTGGAAACCGTTCCAAAGGAAACAGGAAGAAACATGTATCACTAACAATCAAATAATGGCAACAGCCTGCTTGAAATCCCTGTATATGTTCCATACCACTGGCAGGAATTACCATGCTGTATTTATACAGACTTATTATTTATGAAGAGGCTACTACATGTAGTTCCACTGTGGGTTTCTCTGCATTTTAAAACTGTGATGCTCATTGCATTGCTCATTGCAGTCTCTAAAAATGAGAGTAAGCTCTCCAGGAGAGTGCAAAGTGCATTAAAGAGTGCTTCTTATATGTAGCTCCTTCTACAAATGCACAACAGAAAGTGCTCTTTACCATATAGACTGACATGCAGCATATTTATGGTTTTTAAAGGCTTTTTATTTAATCGCTGCTGTTCACTAGTACAGCAGCAAGTCCTTGTATTTATCAGCCCTTCTGCATTCTGGAGAAGAGGAGGGGGAAGGAAGAGGGATCCAAATTATAAAATGCAAAAATACTCCACAATTGCTTGAAAAAGGGATCCTTTTTTTTTTATGTTTTCCCTTTCTTATTGCTAGCAGCTGGTATTGGAATTGACGAAGTGCCCGGGAACCAGGCTAATGTCACTCATCAACCACCTCCACTGTCAAAAGCAGGCAATGCACAAAGCATTACCAGTTCATTACTACATGGAGGGAAAACAGTTTAAATACTGCATGAATCACACAGGAACTTTAGGGAACGCTGGAGACACTCTTGTTCTCTAACTGGAACGTTAGTCAAATGATGCAGCATCTTAATCACAAGATACTTCTGTAATAACATTCCAGGCAAGGGCTTTTTAAGTAAGAGAAACAGTAGAGTGGGTTTACTTCTTAANTGTGTATATTATATATATACTTTTATATGTAAAATGCAAATGCAGATTTAATAATTTCAAAATAAGTTCGCATTCTAGACGGGGTTGTTTTGTGCTTTAAAATCCTTATTTCCCACACTGTGAGCACATTCTGGCTCAGCAAATATCATCCACAAGCTTTGCCCCGTTAATCCCACGGTAGGTTACTCTGCTGGGTCGAACTAAGACCCCATGGTTCAGCTTACAGGTGAAGTAGCGCTTTTCCCCCACAGAGCCGTCATTCTTTCCCTTGGCACTTCGGAGTTCAAGCCCGATCCAAATCCCTGGAGCAAAGTCTGTGGGACCAATGTACCTGATCGTCCCCATTTCATTGGAGCTAGTCAGGAGAACCTGAGAGCCTTCGTGCAGCTTCACAGGTCCCTCAGAGTGAGTGGTAGACGTGCTGCTCCAGCTGCGCCGGAACACGGAGCTCTTAGATCTAGTTAGAAAATAAAGGAAAAAGAAATCTTTTTTATTTTTTTTCTTTAAGATATCTAGGGCAAATCTGTAATTCAGTGAAGTGCATGGTAGAAAAACCTCAAATCCCTTTTTAAAAAAACTGGGTTTGATCTCATGTCACTAACAAACCATGAAATAACAGTAACAGGCTGATACACTTGGCAGTCTGAAATATTAGAAAAGCAATTTCCTTTCACCCATCTCTAATATTTACAGTGTGTGATAGTATTGGTAAATTAAGCTAAACAAAACATTTTACTTGGGGCTTGAAACAATTTTTAACATGCAAGTGTCAGTCAGGATCTCCAGGACAAAGTGAAGTCCTTTAACAAGACCCTCTGAACTTCACCCAGCTGTGTGAAAATACAAGAATTTGGAGAACATGGAGTGATGAAGAACAGTTTTAATGCCAACCTGAATTCAGGGACTGTACTCCTAGATATCCATGGAAAAATAGCCTACTATCAGTCCATTTTGGAAGAAAAAAAATGAGCACGTTTAGATATTCTACATGTATACAGATTATCTTTTGAGCAAGAAACAGTAAAGCTAACAGCCAGCTCACTCAAGCACCTGAAACTCATAACACTCACCTAACAAAGGAGTTTCTTCTGTTTATCTCCTTTTGTGAAGATGCAGAAGTGGTGCTTAGACTGCGTCTAAAACCTAAGTGGAAACATTAATAAGCTGTGTAGGACTTGTTAAGAAAAAAAAAAAAAATCAACTTTATTAACTCGTATTCTTTGTGTTTTCTTTTATACTGCTTCCCCTACATTTGCTATATATTCTCCCCTCTAATTTGAAAACTAAATTATGAAATTTCTCATGGAAGTACATGTCCATAACATGCTCAGATTTTCAGAGGGGACAGAAATTAAACCAATCCAAACAAGGGTAATTTGAAGCAGTCTTTTCACAAAAAGCTTAGGTAAGGAAAAGAAAACCAACTACTTCAAGTATCTCACACACGTTTTAGTAACTTCATATGGACCTTGCCTTACATTGATCCCTTCATCAATCTCAGATTAAGGAACAGGTTCAATTTCTTGTTATCTTTGATTAGAATGCAATACAGTAATGCAAGAAGACTGCCAACAATCTTACTTCTGACACAATTATTTCTGCCAATACAGTGTTAATAACAACACCGTACTCCACAGTTCCTTCTGCAGGCCAAATTTTTGGCAAGGGAGCAGCCAAACTATTGGCTGACATTTGGGTTCCTTAAAAATCTACTGTGCTTCTGGACAAGCTGGCTTTGTGCAGTAGGTTCTGACTGTAGAGCAGGGCCTGCGTAGGCTGCCTGAGCCAAATCACAGTGTCTCATGCTCCTACCTGGAAAAGTGTGATTTATTTTATTCCATGAAGTCTCTGTGAGGGAGTCCAGAGAACCCGTTAGTCTGAAAAGCAGGAACACAAAAAAGAAATAATTTCAGCTCAACTCTGTGAACAAATCTACTGTCTTCTTGTCAAATATTGATGAAGTTTTGATTATTTTCCTTCTCCATCCGCCCCCAAGAGATACCAACATTTCTGCTGCACTCAGGCTGGTATGCAAGAAGTGCCTGGAGCAAACTAGTTTGTTTGAGTTACTTGCCTTCTACTCATCAAGACAGCATGGATAATTTTGAGGACAGTTCTTACAGTTTGCCTGAGCTGGGATATTCAGGGAAAGAAAAGCAAGAACACGTCTGGCAGAGCAACTACATTATAAATACAGGAGGAAAGAGTACTGAACTCCTTGATGCTCTTCCTGAAACCTAACAAAGAAACTGAAGACACATGGTGGATGCTTTGTATCTTTTGTACAGTTAGTTGGAAAGAGAATGGTATTTTCAGTCACTTCTAAGGGCAACTTCCTTCTATAACTGAATTTAGCTGTGTGCATCAGGATTGGGTCATGAAAGTAAGGTGTCATGAACACAGACTATCAGAGCCCCCGGCATAAAAGTGCTTCAAGTAGCTTCATGTGAAACAGGGGGAGCTGCACTTCCAATTTATACTCTGCTTTCAAAAAGCCAGTCTAAAACCCATCAGGTTTCTCATAGAGGTTGTAAACTTCCATTAGCAGAAGAAAACATTTGGATCTTCCATATCTGATCAAAATTTTGTTTCCCACTGAAACTGTATTAAGAAAGCATTTGGCATCTCAAACATTAATACAGCTCCTGTGCTCACCTCTGTACACGAGATGGTGGTGCAAATATACCGTATCTGGGAAGGCAACTGAAGTACTGCACACCTCCCACTGAACCATCATTCTTCCCATGAGGCTTGTCCAATTCAATTCCACACCAGAATCCTACATTTCAAACCAGTAAAATCATGATATTTTAAACAAAACACTACAGGCTTTTCTTCATCTTGACAGTTGGCACAGTTGGCACTGACCCACATCAAGGAAAGCAGTTTTCAGTTGGAAAATGTCTAAATAATAGCAAATATGTATATTATAAGATAGCTAAATAATTATTAAAAAATTATACTCTAATAAATCTAATTATCTTCACATTTTTATCCACCTTCAAGAAAATCACTGACATTTTCATTAATAAAGGTAAAACCTTTGAGAGAGAGAGATACTAAAGACTTTGTGTATATATATACATACATGCATATACACACCCTACAGCCAAATGGAATGTTATTGAACGTAACAGTGGCTATTTGACAATAAGGACACAGGAAAGAAGAGCAATACTGGTTCGTTTCCCTCTTTAGTCCTCTGACCACATGGTTTATGCCTCATCTGAGACCATCAACAATAAAATTAAAGTTTTGATATTAATTAATTCCTTCTCTCCATCTAGCAAGTTATAATTAATATAAACTGCAAGGCTGGTTGTAAGATATCAAGAGAAGGGTGTTAGAATTGGAACTGGCCATCAATTAATTTCATATAGAACACTGAACAGGCATCAAGATGTTAATGAGCTTGATCGTTCATAATCTGTGATAAATGTGAGCTAATTACATAAAGGTGCTAAATTTCATACCCCATTAGTAGTCCTTATGCTATCCATCCCCAAAAGATTCAAAATTTAATTCAAGTCACTTGGTACTAAGGCACTGGATAAAATGGTAATTCTAATTATCAGCTCAAGAAACTCAGGAATGACAGCTTATGAATTAGAAAAACTCAGTACATCAGAAGTTCTCCCCTTCCTGTTTTTAGAATTAAATAAAGATCTGCATTGCAGCAAAAGGAACAAAGTTTGGAAAACTTCCAGAGCTTTCATACACATTAAAACTGAAATACTTAAACACGCATCTGTTACATTTTCTATAAATTACTGGGTTAGCAAATGGTGACTTGTCATCTTTCCATCCTCACTTCTTACAATACAATGTTTTCCTCCTAAAAATTTTGTTCCTGATTTGAAGCAGTGAGGGAGGAGACTTACAGTGTTGAACAGCTTTCTGATTTTGCAGTGGTTTTAAAGTATTTGGGAAACAGTCCTTTTCTCATTGTTTACTTTGTCAACAACAACTCGGAGGTAAAGAGTGATGACATGAAAGTCGTTGCTCAGTTAACTGCAGTACCTGGGCTGCCTACTGAAACTGGGGAAAGGGGTGAGAATGAAAAAGGTACAGCTTGTACCATAATCTTGCATTCCACCTTTTTTTTAATACTGATGCCACCAAGTGTCACGACAGAGTATTGCCAAACACCTATCAATCAAACAGACCTCACTGAACTGGGTACTCACACCAATACTTACCAGCTAGTTTTGCATTACTCTTGCAATAATATTATAGATAGAGCCATAACGAATATAAATTTGGCTCAAAAAATAGTATTCAGATACTAAATTGCAGAATGTAAAAAAATTGTCTGCGGTTGAAAACACTTGGCTTCACTGCAAGGTATTTTTTAGCAAGGGGAAGGGAGAAGCTGACAGGGAGAAGGATGATAAAACAGTGGGAGGGGTTGGGGTTTTATGAGATGCTTGTAACTTTATCAGTCCTGTGACCTAATGATTTTTTGTTAGGATTTACTCTCTTAGAGATGCCCGTAAGTTGAGACAGGTACGTGGCATAAGAGTACTAATATTACAAGAGACGGGCTGTGCCAAAAAGCTTTACTACAAAAAGTAAGGAGTAAATGCATGTGATCTCAAACTATATACCCCTTGGAGACTAAACTCAGGATTTTCAGAAGGCTTTGTGAAGAACTGGACTCAATGATCCTTGGGGATTCCTTCCAACTCAGAATATTTTGTGATTCTGTAATACCTACAACTTCAGCATCAAAATATTTCTCCTAATTAAGCCGTGACAGTAGACAAGTAAAAGTCATAATTTAAGCCATTATTATGGCAGTTGCATTACAGCAAAAAGTAGTCAGTGAAACATAGGAGAGTGACCTTGGAAACATATCAGTAAATTTAGAATGTTTCTGGAATGAGTGAGGAAAAAGATGGAGCCCTCATGTGCTCACACGTAAGCTATTCCATCTTTATTCAACAACACACACAGAGGATTGCAAATACCTGGTGCAAATTTTGTCGTCCCATAAAATCTAACAGTGCCTGTTCTCTGTCCCACCACCAGTACTCTGTCTCCAACCTGAATTTCTCCATCAAGAGCATTTTTTCTTGTAGTCGGAGTACTATACAATCCTGGTCAACAGAAGAACAAGATCTGAAATTAATGACATTATATCTTTAAAGTTTAAGAAAGTCTTCATTAGTGAGCCAATTGATTGGTAAACAGTATTTATCCCTAACATAGCCTAAGAACACACCACAAATTTTGCTTAGACAAAGACTTGCTTTGGGCCAGCATGAGAACTGAGGACTCCAAACTTGTCTCTGCTCTGAAAAAACTCCTGAGGATGTTCTAAAAACCTTTCTAAAAGTTGTCAAGCTTAGGCTCATGGTTAAACTACTTCGTAAGTGTCTTTCTTGAACTGATTCTGAAACAGCACAAGTAGTTCTACATAAGTACTCAACGCAGCATTAAACTTCCACCTGAGAAAATACACCTCAATAAAACAGACTGTACCAGCACTAATTTTAGATGAGGCAGAAGACACTCTAGTCAGTGCCTTTTTATTGCTGCTAGTTGAGTTCCGCTTCTTGGAATAATTCCGTTTGCCTTCCAAGGAGGTAGAAGAGGAGGAAGAGCTGCTGTACCCAGGAAAACCTAAAGACATAAATGAAAGTAGTCCTTCAGGGATTGTATTTGGAAAAGGGCACATTAAATAAAGGGAAAGCTTCTGTAATATGGAAGTTATCTGTTCTCCAGAGTGGGAAGAATACATAGTGAAGAGTCAAAATCAGAAGTTGTTAATCACTATTTACACAAACATTTGTCAGGAATGACACAGGTGCATGTGGTCTTGCCTCAGGAGTAAGGTGATGGTTAAGTACAGGAAGAGGTCTCCAGAATCCCCACCTTTATTACTCCATGAAAGTTCATCTAAACAGTCTCAAGCATATTCATTAAAATATGTGAGCCTTAGCAGTAAGAGATCATACCACCACCCTTTCAGGATCCAGCCTGTTAAAGATTTGATGAGAAGTCGAAGGAAGGTGATATTATGTGAGTGAATTATTGCCTGGATTAAAGCCTACTATATTCCATTACATACTGTATTAATATTAAAACTTGTACTATAAAACAATAATGGGAAATAAATCACTTTTATCTCCATTTGCAAACCCTAATGTCTAAGTTGTCCGGTAAGACTTATGTTCAGCTTCCCTACTTCCTTTTCCAGGCTCTCCCACTTCTTCCCTTTCCTATCCCCTTCTGCCCAAACTGAGGCTGGATACAGCAAGACACATCAATGCCTCAGCTTATCAGTGTGAAAATTTAAGGTAATATGGCCTATTAAACTTTCCAGAATTCCAAGAGGCTTACTTCATTTGTTTTCCCTAAGCACCTTGATATGGACACAGGGTTAATGTGTTCAATAGAATTTAATCCTCCAATTTGGCAAACAGTAAAGAACTGTAGAAAGGCAAATGCAGTGGGCCAAAGCAAAAGCTGGGGTACGTGGGACAGAAATCTAAAGACTCTGAGATACTGCCTGCAGCTATGCTGTAACGAAGAAAAATGCAAATAACTAAATGACTAAACAAGCAAACTTCCAAGTCTAAGGTACAAATGCATGCGTGTGCAAACACACCCTACAATTTCGTATTTACAAGCCAGGCCAGGCATGGATTCACTGAAGGTGAGACTACCTAGCATTTTTACAGGAGTGCAACAAAAACTTCTCAAACTAAACTAGTCATCATAGGGGTAGAGAAGGAAGAGCAGAAGGCTCCTATAATCAATTTCTCTTCCATCAGGCAAAAACCTCTTATAACACTCCTGAGAGATCACTGTTTGGCTTGTTCTTATAAACATCCCTTTGCTGAGATCAAGACTTTTTCAGCAATGTATTTCACTACATAATGTTAGAGGGTGTCTTCCCCCTAACATAAAAAATTAACACAGTTTTAGTTCAGTTTTTACTTCCATTACACATGCAGAATGGGTTACACTGGTCCTTGTAATTGAAAGTTTCCAGTTTTATCCCTTTCATCTTCTATCTTTGTAATCACACAATCACAAATTCCACAAATTTCTCCATGTTTTATACCTTCAGTTACTGTTGCCTCTTTTCTTAATTCTCTCTGAATTCACATCTTTCTGAAATGCAGCATCTAAAACTTGAGGAGGTGTTTTAGCTGAGTCTCTGCCTGTGCCAAGTAAAGTACCCAGGTCTCTTCCTGTACCTCATGGCTCACTGTGCTATTTATACATCCAGTTATATTACCCCTTTTGCAACAGCATGACAGAGATGGATTCCTGTGTACCTTGTCATACTCAATATCCCTATGTCCTCTTCTGCAAACTATCACTGGGCATGTCATTCCCAGGGTGTATTTATACAGCTGACTCTTTCAGACTTGCAACAGAACTTTCTAGTTGTCCTTATTCCTTCCCATCTTTTTTCCCTGAGATCATTTTTAAAATTTGTCAAGGATTTGGGGCATGTTTGTGATTAAAAGAAAAGAACCACTGGCAGCTATTTCCTAAGTTGGATGTTGGATTTTCCTCAAGGTTCTGCATCTGCCTTATAGAAGTATCCCTTGAACCACTAAATCCCAAAATGGTCCTTTACTCCACATCACTTAGAGCCTGCAAAACTTCTGGAGTCCTCTTAATTGCAGATTTCATACTGTAACCATCAAACTTAGACACAGCATTGCCAATTAAGTTAATTTTGTGACCAGAATCTGCAGACCAAGCCATTAAGTGCCCTCCATAAACAAAATGTTGGAAACCTCCATCTACATAAGTTTTTTTAAGTTGCCTCTGAAAAAAATACCACTTATGACAGTGCTTAAATACTTTACACTAGGCTCTTCCCTGAGTTTCTTCCTCACAACTGTTCATTGACAGATGCTTTTCTTCACAGACCCGCTGGAGCAAGTCCAAAGGATGTTTAGAGGGACAGAACACTTCTCGTGCATGGAAAGGCTGAGAGAATTGGGACTGTTTAGCCTGCAGAAGAAGTGCCTTATTGTGGTCTTTGATGGGGACCTACAAGAAAGATGGAGCACATCTAGTGATAGGACAAGTGGCTTCAAACTGACAGAGAGGAGGCTGAGATAGATCAGATCAGATAGATCAGATACTAGGAAGAAAGTTTTCCTTCTGAGGATGGCGAGGCACAGAACAGCTTGCCCAGCCAGACTGGATGGGTCTTTGAGCAACCTGGTCTAGTAAAGGTGTCCCTGCCCAAGGCAGAGAGGTTCAAAGTGGATAATCTTTAAGGTCCCTTCCAACCCATTCTATGATTCAAAGAAGGTATATTCAAATTTACACTTCACATTATTTCAAAGAAATACTGTTTATACAAACACTCTCAGGATGATTTTGCGGACAAAATCTCAAAGGATACACAACTCTACACTTTGACAGAGCTGAAAGTGAGGTCCCTTCATGTTTAAAATTCACCAAAGTACTGATGTAGTAGTTGCTATCCCATTCTGAAACTAGGTAATTGCAGAGAATGACTCACATGTAAAAGGAACTCTTGAAAAAGCTAGTTTCATTTTTCATATTTGAAGCCTGTTATTATGAGTCTACCATGATACATTGCCAAGACTGTTAGATGGTAACACTTTATTACAGAAGATTGAACATATAGATGGAGGAGAGAATAAAAATGCCAACAGACTATTAAAATCTAGGCAGTACGATACAGGGCAAAAGGTCTCCCTGAGACAGCCAAGTAACTAATTTTGCAGATCCTCTGGAAGATCATTTACTAATAGACGGCTTTCAGCTTAAGGGCACGACTATATTCTTGTCCATGTATTTGGATAGACGTGGTTACCAAACCAACACATCCACATCATCCCATCATCCACAAAAAATTCCTCTTTCTCCTAGGAAATTAAATCCATACAGCCTGGTTGGGATTTCAAAATAAACAAGCAAGACAACTTCTTTCTATAGTGTAGATATAGAGTTTTACAGCAGTAGGGCACCAAGAATACTGCCATTGCCATACAATGAATTTTTCTTAAGATGGTAAAAGAATTTTAAAAATTAGTTACCGTCTTTTGCAGGTACAGTTTTTCCCCTGTTGGGAGTCACAAAGTTGGTTTCAGAAGCACTGTCTTTTTTCGCCATATTTAGACCTATAAAAAGAATTGATACAATTAAATATATACACCCTAACAAACAACAATAATTGTACAGGGAAGTAATGTACAAAAACAATTAGATCTGAAGATTACTGGATGTATTGAAAAAAACAGATAAAAATGTACAATTCCTTAGACTCTTGATGAATAAGTAAAATAAGACTGCAGAATTGTTTTGATGGATAAGATACTAAACTCCTTAATGTATTAAACCAGTCCAAACTGTCTTGCCAAACAATAAACAAATTGTCTGTAAAGCATTAATTTTTATATGGAAGAAGTTTTACTAAACATTCACATCAATAACATTCATTTTTATACTACTTAAGGTCTACTATTCACCAGTATTAATTATACAATTTCTGCATTAAAGATTACACATAAAAGTTCTGAGAGAGATTTGAGACCAAAACTTCGTTCAGACTACAAATAATTATGTAAGCAAGCCAATATGGTTTTTAAGAGCCTAAATCTTAAAGCAGCAATGTTGTGATATGTGTAGGAACTCTGTCATCTAAGTTATAATTTGTGAACAGTCATTTTGCATTTCTGACACTTTCCTATCCTAACTCAATGAAGAACAAGCTTATCTATCATTTATCCCCTCCCTGTCATGAAAAAAAAAAAAAAAACCAACATCTTTTTTATTTAGCTACATCTCTCAGCTAAATTCATCCACAAGGACAGAATTAGTTTGAGAATGCACTGTATTTTCCAAAACTTTTATGGTTTAGCCATTAAGGCATCAGATCAAAAAAACTAGTGTTTGTGACTGATAACACATTTCTTAATTTTATCTCAGTAATCCTTTCCCTAAAAACTTGAAAAAGAACTTTTCTTATCAATCTGATGGATTATTCAAATCCAGTAGAACAAAAAAAACATTAAAATCCCTCTACAATATTATAAGAATATTTTACTTTGCACCTTATCTACAAAAAGCATAATTGTTCTTGAATCATTACAAACCAGTGTACTGCAGGGATGAAGTTTAAAGGAAAGAACTGTGACCTAGAGATGCATATAAACACTACAAACCAAAGTCCTGCCTCTGCAGCTTTGCCCCTTCCCCCCACTCCAGCCAGCCAACCAGCGAGGTATGTTCATTCTAATGGACCTTTCTATGCCAGAGTTCCCTGCAAACAGGGGCTTCCAGACAACTGACATCCACTGGATGCAAGCTCTCCCGGGCAGAGGATGCGTAACTCACTCTGATGTCCACCTAAAGCAAGGTATCAAATATTTGAATTTACAGAGACACAAATGTACCTTTGTGAAAGAAAGGGCGGTTTACGACTAAACGGCCCAGAACACACCATCAATAACAAAGGAAATAGTCCTTCCCATTATAGCTTAGTGAGTTACAGCTCACAACAAACTGAATCAAACATTGGAAAATATTTAACAGAAAACGTCATCTTAGGTCTGCTCCAAGCAGTACTCCCAACAAACTGATTGTTCTGAGAGGAATTTTTTTCAAGATGCCCATTTTTAAGTAGTTTAGATCTTGTGCTAATTGTAAATACACATACTTAAAGCTTACTCCCCCCCTCAATCTATTTGGAGAAGAGTTACATAAGTCATTCAAAATGCTGTCAAAATGCATCTCTTCCAGCCAGCTGGTGCACTGTTTCTATACTCTGTGTATTACTGGTAAAGTGTGTTTTAGGGTGCTTGAGTACATTCTACAAGAATGTGCATTATCTTCCATCCCTTAAGCTGTGCTGCTTTAGCACAAGTCGCCTACACAGGGCTCAAAAGACCAAAGAAATGTTAATGTGATATGTAATGACATTATTGCACAGCCAGCCACACATGGGGGCCAGATTATGCATGGTCAGCACTGCACACAGCAGGGAAGAGCCCACCCTTCAAACAAGTTGGAACCTGAACAGTCAGGAAACATACATCATTCCCCCCACAGGGAGGGAAGTTACATGGAAGGATTAAGTAATTTGAGCAAATTACTAAGAAACTCAACCAGAGCCAGGGACTGAGCCCATAACTCCAATCAGTAGACTGAGGTCTTATTACAAGGACAGCCCTTCTCTTCTAATTTGGCATTGATTTTATTGAGATAATTTAATTAGTGGATAAAACACAGTCAGTTAAATAGTTCCGTGAACATGTTGCCAGAAAATAAATCTCTTCAATTTCAAGACATAAAGGTGTACAGATTATTTCTTAGATTTTTATTTGTTTCAAATTACCGAGGAAAATCTCAGTAAATGCAGCCACATTAAGCTCAGACACTTAATTGGTATCAGAGCCAAGTAGAAATAACTTTAATGGCTCCAGAATAAATGTTGTGGTGAGCATTTTTTATAGAGTGTGTAAAGACTATAACCTGCCATAGTACATAAGATCACTATAGCCACTCAAGAGCTACACATAACGTCCTTCCAGTACCTGTTACAGGCCAGAGAACTCCTCATAACAAGAACATGATGCTAATAAATACCTTATTACCTTCTCATCCCAAAGTATGAACTAATTCCAAACAAGTATTTTAATACCAAGAGATACTAATTCTTGTCTCTGTCAAGATACATTCTGTCTCAACACAAAAGAAAATACCCACCAGAATTCACTTTGGAAGTTACGCGTGTCACATCTACTTTCCTGGATTTGACCAAAGGCGAAGACCGCACAGAGGAAATCCGTACAGAGCTTTTTCTGTGATCAGAAGCCTTGCTTATTTTGGAAAGAGGTGCAAAAATACCTGGAAAGAAAATTGTATGTGGCAACAAAGAACCATGGGTAATATTAATGTAACAAAACTTTCCAACTACTATCTCTTACACCAATTAATTTAGGGCTTTTTTTCAGCCACGATCATAACTTGCTATGATGTCAGCGCACTTGAAGGGTAGGAAGAACAAGCTGAAATGAACAGTAAAACTAAAATCCTTATCAAGCAACTTGAACAGAGCAATTCAGGAAGTCAGTAAGACTGTCATTGAGAATCTCCTTTTTGTCCTAACAGTAACACTGAGTCTCCAATGTTACAAAACACAAGGCTTTGTATGTTCTGAGTGTCCATGAAATATCAGTCAAAATACCTCAAGTTGAAAGTTAGAAAACAACTATGAGCATTGAATGTCTTACCAAGGAAGACAAATCAGGTAACGAAACCTGGGCATTATCATTAGAGCACAACAACTTTCAATATAGATGAGAAACCAGGAAATACTGTTATCTCACAGTTTCACAGAAATAACCAGAAATTTTTGACTGGTTGGTTGTTTCAGTGGTTTTGCAAATAGCTGCAGTCAAAAGAATAGAACAGTTAAAAGAAATCATGATACAAACAAAGGACTATGAAGCAAAGTGACAGAATCTGTTTTCTGTATTTATTCTCCCCAAAGGTTCATATCTTCCAACATTTTTTTTTTAAATTTGGGGGTTTTAAGAATGCAAGAAAAAATTTAAGGTTATACCACGTTTTGGTGCACACTTGAAGTACTGGACTTTTCCCACACTTCCATTGTTCTTTCCTTCTGGTTCATCCAGCTCTACACCAGCCCACTGGCCACTGGCAAATTCTGTTGTGCCACAGAATCTTAAAGTACCAACCTAAGACAAAAAGCATCAACACAGAATGACTTTGTTAAGAAGTATTGCTCATGAGAATACAGTACAGGTCATGAAGGAGACAGCAAGTCACCTCCGAGCTCTTGATCAGAACAGAGAAATACAAAATAATCTCTTTTAATGACTGACATTCGTATCTTTTAACACCAGTCAATTGATTTTCAAAAACGTCTTAGTCCTATGGTGTATATTGTGTATTTAACAACTGCGGTTATGGACAGACATTTAGACAGTAAGTTCCACTGTACAATACAGTTCCAAGGCAGAAAGGTGCAGGAGCACATGCCCAATGAGTTTTACTTTCAGTGTCTTCCACAACAATTCCAGAATCACAGCTACATACCTACCTGAACTGGAGGTTCCCTAGAAACACTAGGTTAAAAAAATGTATAAATATATGTGTTCATAAATACACACATCAGTTTATATATTTATCTATCTATTGCAAAGATTCAAGAGTAAACTTCAGAGCATAATTTTTTTTTCCCCTTGGAAAAGATTCTCAAGTCTTTTATTCCCTTCTTACAATTAAACTAAATTTTAAAAGCCAGCAAATGTTTTAAACATTTGCTGTTACTTCAATATGTACTACAAACTCTGAGCAGGTAAGTATATGAAGAATATCAAGACATACCAGTCTTCCTAGTGGATCTGAGTCTCTGCAAATACACATTATAAGTTCACACACTTCAACCAAATGGGGGAGGAATAGCTAACAGATGCATTTAACCTTAATTTAAATGAATTTTCTTATTTGATTTTACAATTAGTTTTAGTAGTAAGAACCTTTGATCTTTCAGGTTCTCAGTTTTCCTTATCTCATGTGACTTTGGTATTATTAGTTCATTTTTGACTGTGACTTGTTTAATCCAAACCTCAGAGAAAAGAGACAGAAACAGTCTTTTTTTATTTACTATACAACCTTCCTGCTACTCTTTCCTAGTGTTTGTAAAGAAATAAACATGACCCAGAGCCTTTCACTTATGTGAAAGATCTCCTTTAAAACTTGAGTGTTATAGGCAGGTACATCACACTAGTCTAGCCTGAGACATGTTAGCTCCCAACACAAGGATCAAATTCAGCCAGAGGAAGTCTGGCCAAGCGGCCCTGCAGGTTCCTCCAATTCATCTGCTTTCCATGCACTTACTGAGCAGAAATAAGAGATCAGCCAATATTTTAAACTGGAGGTGGAGGTGGCAAAACTGTGGCTCAAATTTTGCCCTCGGACTTGTGCAAACAAGGAGCAGAGGACCTCTCCCACATGAGAAAGAGCAGAACAGAACAGTTTTCTCCCAGCTGCTAGTCTTCCTGCACTCACATTTCCTTTAGTGTCCATTCAGATCACGTGTATTTTAGCACAGCAGGAGTCGGCAAAGCCAGAGGACCCCAAACCACATACACAAACACCACCTTAACACAGCTTCCTATCCTGTAAGACAACTTGAATGACAAGCACAATAGGAATCAGGAGAGGAATCCATTTTCCCTCTGGCATCTACTGTGTTTGGCTTTCAAGCTTCATTAAATCTGACATATTAGGAGACTGCAAAAGCAGGAAAGAGAAAAGGAACCCATAAACATTGCTCATAAAAGTGCTGCTGTTCCAAGTGCCCTTGTCTCAGCTTCCACATTCTGGACATGAGAAATGATCAAGGAGAAGGTTAAGAATAGGGAACCATTTTAATCATCCTGTTTTTTCACTCCTGCTCCACCCTGCACACATTTAAGGGTATGGAGGAGGAGGGGAAGGCAGGGCTGAGAATAACTCCATTTAAACAAATGGAGAAATGGGGGTGGGAACCATTGTGGAAGTACTGCACAACAGCTCCATGCACACAAAGGAAGGAAGGGAGGAAGGCAGACATGGAAGAGGAAGACCAAAAGGCATGATCACATTCTTTCTTCCCACCTACTGTAGGACATTTTGGGCTACTTTAAAAAAAAAAAGAAAAAAGAAAAAACCGAACAAACAACCAAAACCCCAAACAAACAAAACCCAAAACAAAACACACACAAAAACCAAAACAAAAAACAACAACAACAAAACAAACCTAGCTGGAAAGCCCTGCTGGTGTTTGGCAGCAGCAAAACAGCTTCCAACAACTTGTAAAGCTGTGTTGTACCCACCACTGTAATAGCATAATCAATTAAAAAAATAAAAATAACCAAACCCAGGAAGTTCTATTCATGCACAGCAAACACATTACAGTACAAACTGTTCTGTGGGCTTTAACTGGAGAAAAGAGACAAGAGCATTAATTTCAACACTCTCTTGCTCTAAAGCCTCCATTAAATTGCAGTTACATTATCTCCCTTTCCTTCCACTGTGATTTCTGTTAAACTTCTGCCTTTAAAGAATAAGTGTCTCCTGTACATACTTCAGTTAAAATGCCTTCTGCATAGCTACCAATTCCTTCACCTTTCCTAATTTCAACACTACTTCAAATGAAAATACAGAATGGAATCTGCCTCCTACCCCTGGTGGAGATCACTTTAGAACACTTCAGTTGTGACAGTTACAAATCTGAAGTTATACCAGAAAATTTAATAAAGCTAAAGCTACTAAAAAATAAAATTTTGCTCATTTATGCCTTCAATATTTATCAGAAAAAAAAAATCTGAAATCTTCAGAAGACTTCTAACACTCAATTTCAGAACCCTTGCTATCACAGCAAATAAAAGGTATGAATACTAAGTGCAGTATCAGTGTTACGATTTTCAAATTCAGGTTTTAAAATGGGACTATCACAGTAGATTCTGAAAAGCTATTCACATTTGAGATGGACCACTATTAGCTACATTCTTATACTTCCACAAAACCAAATCACAACCCTGTGGCACAGCACTGCTTCAAAGATTTCAGCTGCATTGCACCAGGGAAATTGTGTTGCTATAGGCTAAGCAGTTTTTTTCACTGCCTTCTAGAAACTATCAGGAGTACTTCACAAATGCACACTCATAACAAAGCTGGGCAACTCAGGAAGTAATTTGCAAGTTTTACCATAATTTTGATGTGACAACAAAAACGTTAATAAAAGCTGAGCTTGTCAAAAATCATTTACAGATAGAAAATACAGCCCATGCCTGTCAAAACTCCCTGTCATAGTAATACCTTTCTTTATCACACAACTGTTCAGTTTATTACTTTCTGTAACCAGTTCCTTGCTGCCATCCAGAGCTCATATCTTCCACAAAACATTTTAGACCCTCAAATTAGAGGTATATCTCCAAAGGAGTAAATAAACTGACCCTCAAAAATTATGATAGTAGTACCAGGTCAGTCACCATACCTTCTGTCCTGCAATAACAACACGATCTCCCAGTTTCAGGCCAAGTGATAAGAGCATGGCTTTTCCTGTGACATGATCATAGTTTGAAATCATGGCTTTTGAGATGTCACATGAGAGAGGCACTGCATCCAGCAGTATCTGCTTGATTTCCTTTGCACTGGCTGCTGCATCTGCCATTTCCAGTGGCATATCTACTGGATCAGGAACCACATCTGCTGGAATTTGCCCTTTATCATTCTGCAGAAAAATAACATAGCACAGAATTTAATGTTGTGACAAGATAAATCTGATTAGGCAAAACCATAGCATTTTATGAAGTGTTTAATCCTCTTTATTAGACATTTTTCCTAGAACACAACTAGAGAAACGCATCGTCAAGTAAGGATGCCAAAACATCCTTAGATATATAAGTTAGCGTGTACAGCATCTTATTTTCAAAATTTACACCTGACCAACATTTTTAATCTTAAGAACATTGTTAGGACTCTGAACACATTTTAAAAAAACAAAACAAAACAAAACAAAACACACCTTTAGGTACCTGTGTACCTGAACACAGATTTAGGAAAGTAAGCAAGGCTTCTGATCCGTAATGCCAATATTGTAAAGCTAACTCCTCCCAAAGAATTTAGCTTTACCCAGTGTATAGCTTACTCCTTGATGAGGCTTCTTCCAAGTGTAAGACAGAATTTAATTAATGTATGTTGCATGCATAGAATACACAAATATGATGGCTCACATAAATACTTGAATAAATCTGTTCAACTATCCCATGAGAGATGAATTCAGGACAGAAACCTTTCCAAACACTTCCTATTCCCAGAGAGAGGTGATTGTGACCCCCTGTATGTCCCACCTGAGAGGACAAGTTCCTGGAGTAGCCACTTCCCTGGAGTTAACCTCAACTCAAGGAAAATTACCCAGACAGCAAGTACTGTTGGGCTGTCAGCCAATTTTACCTACGCTCTCTTCAACAAAGGTATTAGTGTAGATTTTCATCTATCAGCCAATTTTCATGAAGTTTGTAGGAACAATTATCTCAATCTTCCAAATTAGTCTGAACTGAGCCCCTGGACTCAGACATTATCAGAACCTCAAGGAGGGAATGATGCAGGGCAAGATTTAATTTGCTTTGGTTCTTTAAAAACCAGACCAAAAGTTCAACATTCCCTGAGCCCCCATCAATCCATCTCAGTGCCAGAAAATGTAATCCTTACTCAGCATTTACACTCTGCTGTTCTCATATAATCAAACTGTAGATTGCCTCTAGTCAAAACTTTATTGGGGATTGAAGAATCAAACACCTACAAAATCCTTAAAAATCTACAGTCATTTTGTATGCAAAAGGGGAGCCCCATTCAAGTCACAAACAGGATATTGCTGTTGAAGCAGGAGTTTGTTTTGAGCTTTTAGTCATCACATTAGCAATTGTTTTGGCCACATCAGTCGAACAATTCAGCCCATCAGGTGCCTTTCAAACTTTTGTGCCAACCAAGGCATGGGCAGAGGAGAGGCAAGAAAGCACAGTGGAAGTCCAGGATTGCTCCTCTCAAGGGCAGAGGCACCTCTGACAGCTCAGAATGCTTGTGCAACTACAAAGCAGTGCTCCCTGGGACAACAGACTCCTACACATGCAGTTGCCACGGAATTTGAAACACATACACGCACACTAAATAAACAAAGAAAACTTTGTTTATTTAAAGAGATCTAAATTGAGTATCACAAAGAACTATATGAACAATAATGTTCCATAGGATTCCACACCAACAGGGCTACATAAACAATTACTTTTGAGTACCCTTAAAACAACTCTAATTTCTTGTTAAAAAAAGCAACCTGAATTTGAAAATGGACACTATGCTAAAAAAAAGCCATCCAAGCCCTCCCTCCACCCAAAAAGCAAACAGAAAAAAAAACCTCAAAACCCAAGATTTGTAGCTAAACACATATAGCAACACTTTACACTATAATTTAGGCCTATTATTAGGTCACTAAGAGAGCTACGTTGATGTTTAGGCATTATCAGATACTCATGCTAAGACCAGGCTTACTGCTAAGCAGTACAGTGCATTTCTGGAGGGCACAGATTGTATTCCTCTATTTCTGAAAAGATCCACCACTGCCGTGAAAACTGTTGCAAGACACAAAGGAGTATTAAAAAACAAAAGCTCAAATAACAAAGAGAACACCTTGAAAGCTATTCAAACTAATGAACTAGACTGTGACACAAAAATACAAACTTCAACATGCAAGTATGACAAAGCATACAAAATCATCCACTGTGAGCTATAAGTACTTTTTTCTGATGCACTCTCACTCCACATAACACATTTTTAGCTAATTAAAATCCTGGACAGACTGTTCAGTTTTTCCAGGTACCTTTCTCACCTTTTGGTGAATCTACAACCTAACTCCTTACCCTAAAGGCAGGATTTGCTCCATGTTCCAGTAAACACTTGACAGCTCCTGTACATAGGTTAAACGCAGCAATATGTAAAGCTGTTCCAAAATCAAAATCACTACAGGTGGCATCCACATCTGCAATTAAACATCACATGTGAGGTGTGCAAATCTGTTACGTGAACATTTCACCTTACAGATTCCTTGAGAGGACATTTTGACATTTTATGTTAACATTGATACAGAGACACTGTAATTCATGTATCAAATGCAGAAAATGAGAAGCTACTCTACCCAGGATATCAACCTTATCTGCATTTGTTTATTCATACCAAGAACCAACACTGGAAGACAAGCATTTACTTTCATTCATTTTCTAATACAGTTAACTGCAAAATTGCTGCTATTCAGGATGCCCAAAGAACTGTGCCAAGATTAACAAGCAAATAACTTCAAGTTTGCATGTAAATTAATGTTTTAATGTTTCAGAAACATTTCTATTTTATTGCTTCTAGGTGTCAAATGCTGAAATAAGATGCAACCTCAACCAGTTGTTTCCCTTCCTGAGCAGGTAAGGGCAAACTAATTGTACCTCTTCTTTACAATGATTTAATTACTAATGGTCAAGAACAAACTAAGAGCTGGTGATCTTTACAATTTCTTTGCTTTTCAAGAATTGCACTCTGAAGGGTCTTGCACTGATAGTTTGGGAAATGGAGCGCTGCATTTTCATTAGAAGAGATTTAACATAATGTATATTTCCATCAGTTGTTCCCGCTACGTCTTTCAATCTGTTATGAAGTTATTACTGTTCTAGAAGATTTGAGTTTTAATGTCTGTTTTAGTCTGAGGCTCCCCTCCTAAATTACACAAGAGAGATGTCATTTTGATTCAATTATGGATATGGTTGTTAAGTAAAATTTTCAGTTGACTTAGTACACAAACCAAAAGACAACAAGTATTGGTAATAATTTATATTTAAATTTAAAATACTGGGCAGGAACATCAAACTTTCCACCCCAGGGCTGTACAGTCTCCTAGTATTCTCCAGTATTATTCTCTGTCCCAAAAAACACTAGCCCTTCTCAAATGTCATAAACAAAGTATATCCCAACTGCATCAACATCTCATATAGTTACACTAAATGAGTATTTTGGGGGCAAATAAAACATCAACATATAGAGAAGATATAAATATATAAGTCTGTACAGATACGTTAAGTTCACATATACCAGCAAAGACTGAATCTGAATTTTATAAAGATGGACGGTAACAAATTTGGGATCAAAATTTAAGAGTTTTACAATTGCACTACTTGAACACAAACTTAGCATAAAAAAAGACTGCATTCACAGTCATGCCTCAGTCATAATGACAGCTATGTGTGCAGATGTACCCTTTTTATACCAAAGGTCAAAGTTTAAAACCAAGTGTAAGCTGTGTAGCTAGCTGTATACAACTATTGAAATTTCCATGTTTAATGTGACCGTCAAGTATTTTCTGCACACACAGGAACCAATTTTCAGAAATATTGATCAGTAACATCAGCTACTGAGCCAGCAACTATTGCATGCATTCCTACTTTAAAAAATAACTGATGCTTAATTTGGTTTTTTTTTTTTAATAAGACTGTGTGACTTCCTCAGACTTGCAAGCTTCATGCTTAGAGTTTTTTAACTTTGATCTAAGTGGGCACAGTACAGGTGACAAAAAGAAACACAAATATCAAATGTTACCCAGTAACTACTCCCAAACTCTCTAGAGGAACTTAATATGCAGCAATGGTCTGTCATTAGTAACCCATGCAGGTTACAGTCATTGCCTTATGGCACCCCACAACATTTCTAATTCTTAAACCTTTAACAATTTTTGTACTAAAAACCTCTAAAAATCTAAGATCAAAGTATCTCTCTGTTTAACAACTGCGGAGTAAATCTGAGTAACTGCAGAGCACCGTAAAGAAAAGTTGAGCAGTACATAAAAGGTAAACACCTGTGCTTCACAACGGGCATCTCAGCTTCAATATACCACTGCCTTGAAAAGTTATTTGTGCATTAACAACTATTTTTCTCCAGTTCAGTATGGATCCACCCATTTGCCTTCTATATGTGTTCTCCCTTTTCTGCCAACTGCCTGATGAAGCACAGAGCTACAATTATTCTTTCTGTTAATTCAGACCATCCACTGTTTTCATGTCACAGGGCAAATAATGTTTTTATACATTCCCTGAGATAAAAAACGTCAGCTGCTTATCCAAGAGTTGCCAGGTGCTCAGACGTTTAACTGGAGTGGTTTCCTTGGATACCTGAGCAAAGTCCCACCCCCTTCTATAGGAACTGCACAGGAGGAGATGAGAACACCAAACACAATTGAGGTCTAAAAGAAGACCTAAATTGCTGATGCAAATTATGGAGACCAGGCTATTGAAATGGGATGTAGACTTTTAACCACTGTGCAGTCTTATTTTGCCTTTTGTTACCAACCTACACTTGACACTTCTTAAAGCATGTCACAGCAGAAACAGCACTGCTTAACAATTACCTCCACAGTGATTCAAGACATGGCAAGCATGTCTTGTGTACTCCAAAAACCTATCAGCCTTTGAGATTTTTGAGACAGAGCCCCTTGGTACAACTAACTAAAAAAGAGCATTAACCATTTTGCAAAATGGCACAATCAGAAGGGTATTCAGTAGAACAAATTAATATTTGTAGAATTTTAGTATTACAGTTGCTTACTGGTTTTGATGTCCTGACCAAATTAGGAACAAACAAATGGTTCTGGTTCAGAACCATTTTGGTATTTCTGTTTGCATTAGTACAAAGAGGGTTCTAATTACCAATCTTTTACAGTATCTTTCCAAAAGTTATTATCTACTTATGTCAAGCAGGAAAATCAACTTTCCCTTACACATGACCTTCTACATAGCTGAAATCGAACATGGCAAAATTGCTTCACTCACTGGTCTGCGACAAGCCATTGCCAAATCCTCACTTCTTTACCCTTCTCCCAGCATTTCAAACATACTTCTCAATGTTTAAGCAATCTTCAAATGAGTAAGAATTTACCAGAATGGTTACATCTTTGGTGTTCTGCAAACAGTCTCAGTCTTCAGTAACTTCAAATTAATTACTTAGAATTAGTAACTTAGAATTAGTTTGCTTTCCATTCTATTTGAACCTTCTCTACCATCTTATACAAAGCTCATATATAAACATCTGCAATGAAAACACTGCAGTAAACTACTAAAAATATGTTAAGGCAAAAATGAACCAATGAGGCTGACTAGAAGAGTAAGAAATTGGATAAGAAATGGATAAACAAACCCCACAGTTAAAGATCACAATACACCAGTTTAGGGTCTACAAAATATGGACAACTACATGAAATAAAAGTGATAATGCCTACCTTTTGGCTTCGCGTTTTTCAAAATAACACTGATCAGCTCTGGAACATCAAAGTAGGCAGCATAATGCAAGGCATTCATATTTGTCCAGCGGCTGCGTAAACTGCTATCAGCACCCAAATCAATAAGCTGAGTGGCAAATTTTACAGCAGTTTCAACATCACCTACAAGATAAAATTTGTAAAATATGCGCTAGTGATTTATTTGCAGGACCTAAAGAAAACCACACACTTATGTGTAACACAAAAGGTACATTACACCCTTCAAGCTCACAGCAGAGTTATTACTGTGAATTTCTTTTTAGGATTAGGACGCAGAAATCTTTGCTTTTATCATAAAGGGTTGAAATCTCTACTGTAGTGTATAATAACACTCTTTTTCTCCAATGTAAAGAATGCATTAGTCACCAAACTCAGGAATTTTAGTATCTGATAGAAGAAATAAAATTACACATCACAATGCTGAAGTTTATGTTAAAAGAACACCACCAGAGAAGACAACCTATGCCAGATCTCACTCAAACTTACTTCAAACTCAGAGACGTGGGTTCGAAAAAGTAACGAAGCTAATAGGAATGTTCAGAGTTAAATATGCTCTCATTTCTAGTATTTAAGATCATCATCATGCAAAGTTTATTTTTCTCTTCTGTTACGAAGAAGGTGACAGAAAGCCAGTCACCTAAACACTCTACTTTCACTGTTGTAAGAAAACTGTAGCTTAGCTTGCAGTTTGTACCTCAGTCTGAAACTACCTTTGCTACAAGACGTACATGTTCAAGCTGGTAATACCATTTGCAGTACCTACACCACTAACTCAACTTACTCCTAACAGTCAGAGCTTCAACTGCACTGCAGTTCTATACCTTCCTTTCTGATGGCCACTAGAAGAGACAAAATCAAGCACTAAATAAATTTTTTGAAAATCTACTGCAAGGAAAAAATCTGTAACAGCAGGATTAGCCTTTGTGAATTAATTAGGTTTTTACATCTATAATGATGTTTCTTTACTCACCAATTCCATGAGCCCCTGATTTACAAGTATAATGCAAGAGAGTCATATCAGTCAGTCCATCTCGGTCATTCACATTGCAACCCCTTTTAATAATCTGAGAGGCAAGTGGAAAACAAGCACATTTTAGTTCTGACATATCTCTGACATCAGTAGTATTTCCTAAGTAATTTCACATATATTGACTCCTGGATTCATTTCAATGGCTAATAACAAAGAAGACTGCCAGAAGAGACTGTAACTGCAGAACTGTACAACATACATAAATAGTATTACATGCATGTCATTAACATTCGTTATTGACTGATTTTAAAGATTCTTTATACTATTCCTTCTAAAGTATAGTTCACATGTTAAAAAGTTAACTGCTTAGTTGAACAACAGGAAAATGACTTACAAAGCTCTCCCCTTATTATGTGATCTCTCAACAATACTCACCCCACTCCTCATGCACCAACCTCCCATTCCCCTAAAAAAGCCCCCCAATTATACTAAGGTAAGAAGAATCTTTACTATACTATACCTACAAGTCCAGAAAAGCCCATAATCCAAAAGAAGACAAATAAGAAAGTAGGATGGAAGTACTAGAAACAAGGTGTCTTCTGAAAGCAGCTTATTGCACGTTGCATATATATTTCACCTCCTAATTCATTTTGTGCCTTGGAAACATTGCCCTTAAGGTCAGGCTTCACTTTAACTTCATGTATTGCTGTGTGGGATTACTGCTAAGTAGGACACCGAAACACCAAGGTGAGGGGTCTCTATGCAAGCACCTTGAGAAGAAACACTGTTTATATCACCTACGCAAATGTACTGACTTTTTATTCATCATCTTTTTCTTTCCAAATAAAACCTGCCAACATGGGGAATACAAGGCATGATCAGTCACTACGTGTTAAAAGGCAGAAACTGTATCTGCATTATGATTAGTTTTGCTTCTCAATGAACTGGGTTTACTCATTGTCAATACAGTACTTAACACTGAAAGCATTCAAGGATCTTCATTTATATCTCACCTCATTCCCAATAATATCAATATTCTGCTGGACCTGTGGAACCCACTGCCTTAAGATAGCAAACAATTCAGAAACTGATGTTTTGGGGTCGAAAAGTATTTCTTGGCATGCTGCATCATTGGGATCAAAGAAAGAAAACTCTGGTAAAAAAAAAGGAAAATCATTATGTACAACTCTGAATTTTAACATCCATCTGGTTTTTCAAACTTAGGGGCAAAGAATAGCAGAGAGAGTCACTTCACCACTCATTACCTCTGGCAAAGTCAGAATGCTGACATCTGCCCTGTTTTTCCTTTAATATAAGGTCTTGCTTAGATTTCTGAAAAAGCTTTGAACCAGCAACCAGTACAATAGTACTGCAAGAGTGATTTTAAGTTTAGGCAAGGACTAACAGTGATGTACAGTGATTATGCTAATAAGGGTTTACTGTTGTTCAAGTCAGCCAAAGGCTGCAGATTCTAAGTTGTTCCCAAGCATAGACAAGTCTATTGATCAAATACACAAATACAAATCACTGATCAAAAGTGTACATGATTTCTCCATATGCTACAAAACACGTCTTTTCCTTCTTCTGCCATCACAGCTTACACAAAATATACCAAAATAAAAACACATGCTCAAATCAGAAAGGCATTCTATGGCCTCCACTATTTTCAGATATTTCATGAATGCATCAATCCCAGCTGGTGGCAGCTGGAAGTAACAAATATATTCAAAAATCAAAGCATCAAATCAAGATCAGAAAAACAATACATTTTAGAAGATTTTAAGCCTCATGTTCTTTCAGGCAATCTGAAGTCTAAGTGTATAAAATACCTTATTATAAAAGTTTGACATGTCATGTTACTTACAGTTGTATGTGCGTGCATGTATATACACATACTCTATTTTAAATTTGTGGAATTTCTTCCAACTCTGGAAAACTATATGCAAGAATCCAGATAGCAATAGCTATGAGGAGAGGGAATGGAAGCAGAACCAACTGCCATCAGCAAATGACTGAAACATGGCAAACACTGAACTTTTACTCCTGCTGCAGCTATCAGGCAGTTGCCTTCTAAAAAGGTTTTGGATAAATGTATAAGGCCAAATCTGCTCCCTGGCAGATACACAGCTCTCAGACCAGACATACAGGTTAAGCAAAACAGGGCATCCAGCCATCTGGGTGTATGCCATGGTATAAATCACCTCCCCATGAATCATCCCAACCTTTCCTCAAAAACAGCATACCTGACTTCTAGATTGGATTAACAGATAAAATGACACATGGAGCTCACATCCCGGGTACTCAGAATTCCTCTAACTGCACTGCCTTGATTCAACAAGAATGGAAAAGGAGGACAACTTCACTGATATTTAACATGAATTTTTATTTGCACCTAGCATATAAAAAAAGCAAACCCCTCATCTCCCAGTACTACACCAAATGTGCTTCTTTCCTACATTCCATGCATTGACAAACATCTACTGATTTATTACTACTAATATTTGCCTTCCACATAAACCACAGCTGATCTACTGCTGAAAGCTATCAAGTAAATAGCAACTAGACAACAAGTTGCATGATATTCATGATTCTTACTCTACCAGGAAGACTTCAGCTACAAACCTGAACCAAACTGTGTATCAGAAATCAGCTCTAGCAGACTATCACAATCGGCATGCTAGTAGAAAAACCTGAACTGTATCAAGTTCTAATAACAACCATCCTAAGTGCTTAACAGGTGATCAGCTGGAGTCTTTGCAAACCAAGGAATCATAACGGAAAATCTGGTTAAACAAAGAGTTCAATGAAAGGATGACAACAACATCCAAATACTTTAAAACACTACTTCCTCCCCCTCTATCTTTCCCATGTATTGATTACAGTGATCAACTGTACAAGAAAAATAAATGCACTGAATATAATGACAAAGAATCTCTCTCCCTGTTGCAGTTTAACCTCCTTACCCAGATTCAGTAATATTACTGTTACACAGGTGACAGCAGCCTCCTAAAAACGGAATTTTTTTATTCAATGAGTAGGCGCAGACCGAGTAGAATCGATAGTATTGACACCATAGTGTTATTGGAAGATATCCCAGCACAACAATGTTTAAAAAAGGCAAATAGAATGTGTTTCTATGGGACAAGAAAGCAGAACAGAATAAAACATGGTAGTACTTCCAGTATACCAGGACTGACAAGTTATGAGAACAGGACTAAACCATAAAAAGACACATGTTCATATATTAAAATATATCATATGGAACAGTTAAATTCCTACCCTGTGCTAAATTATAAAATGGGTCTCGAGAGTGCAGAGTCTGTCAAAGACAGAACTTTACACATACTTATTTTTCCTGAATACAGTTAATTGCTCTAATCAACGCAGGGGAAAAACAGAGGTGAAGGAAGTAACTTTTAAGGTATATGGATGCTACGAACATCTGTAACATTCAAAGTTTTAAAATACTGTTTTAATGTAAAGATGTGAAGACAAATCAACAATATCAAAGCTCATCACAGATACTTGCTATAATTTTCTACCACTCCTTTTACAGTCCTTACAACCACAAACATGCATTTCCAACAGAAATATCCCCTTAGAGTCCACCATTTACATACTAAAAGCACAAGAAACTGTAACTAGGTTTCAAATGTAATGCCGGTTAACTTCATTTACTTACTGCAGTTTTACATCTTAACACAATATCCAGTTCTACACTGATACGTGAAAAACCTGCAAGCATCTGACCACACATACACACACAAATATAAAAAAGATATAATTTAGAATGTATACAATAAAATGGAAAAAGCATGGGTTTTCCTCTTTCATTTCCTTTAACACAGAATCCATTTAACAAGAAAACTTTTTCTGAAAGGAAATAAAGAGTTGATAGCGTTTTAAATTTTACTATTTAAATTTATTCTCTGCTGATCACAAATTAATTTCCTGTACATACCACAGTCTGAAGGCATTGGTGCTGCAGCAACAGAAAAAGTAACAGATGTTTCAGAGTTTGGGAATAAGAACCGTTCTCTTTCAATGAGGGAATCTCCTTCTAAGGAAGGTTCTGGGATATCCTCTATTGTCATCTTCTAGAAAGGCACTTTAGGAGGAAAGAAAATTAATAAATAACCTCATTAGAAATACATTAGATTGAATCTTTTGTACTAAGCTATATTGTGCAATCAGACTGAGATCTTTCCTTTTTCCAAACAAACTTTCTTACAAACTAATAAAATTAATTAGTAAACACTACTACAGTATGATGTCAAGGTTAGCCAACTGCTGGTTTTGGCTTCCATCACTAGCCTTGCATGTTATTAATGGAAAGCACCAAGTTTCTCACCAATTTTCCACTTAAGCAATAAAGAAAATAATAATGCTATAATAAGGAAACACATAGTGCTGATAAATGGATTAGCTTTAGGAAAACATGGAGCATCAAGTACTGTCCTCATACTCTGCATACATATTACTTTTCTTCATCATGGGCAAGAACATGCCACCAGCTACTCTTTTCTCCTCTTTTAAAATTCTCAGGTCTTTAGTCTTCCCACACACAGCTGCAGACAATTCATCACCAAGTGATTCACTCCTGGACTCACAATTCCGTATCAGTTCCTGTCCCAACTTCTCCCCTCAATGTTTTAAAATAGCACACTTACCACAGTGCTGTAACCTCCACCCTGGTGTTGTTTCCAGTCAACTTTTCCAGCCTTACAGTAATCTAGGAGAGAGAATAAAGACTAAATGGCCATAGAGAGTTATAGCAACACAAACTAATAACCAACCCGAGTTACATCCTACTTATGGTTCACAAGATCAGAGACACTTGTAAGATATTTTCTCAGGCAAATTCATTAACAAATAACAAAAATAATTCTTCTGAATAGAAACAGGCATTACTGCACTACTGAAGACTACATCTCACAGATGAAAATTTGCAATTCTGCATCTTGAATTATCATTATTAAACATTCAGGGTAAAAACAACGCTTCTACTAAACAAACTACATTTTTATTCTGGAGATTGCTACACTGATCTTTTCTCAGTTAATCTGCTTGACAGAAAACTCATAGAGCTTCAAGGAATGTTTATTTTTATTACATTTAATCTACATACAAGTAAATAGGAAAAATTAAAAAAGAAAAGTAATCTGAGACATATTTTGGGGTTTGCATCTAACACACAACAAGCTATATGAATACACTTACTCTGATATCTCCCCCACATAAATCTGTCACACTATTTGGGAACCTCACATAACCTACATGCTAATATAAAAGGCATTTTAGCAGTGGTTTACAAATGCTGATCTTGAAGTAAATAAATTAAAATCTCCTTTTCTTGGTCACCATACACAGCTCACCCTGTTCTCAAGTTGGAAATAGAGACCCACATGAAAAATGCTCATTTTTCTCCAACTAGTTTATTCCTAAGTCATATGCAGCTGTACAAAGTCACGTGCTGGCACAAAGGGAAGATCAAGGAGGAGGCCACTGGGAAGGACAGGACTATTTTTTCCCACAGCATTATCAAATTGCATTGGCTTATGTGTTCTTTCACTTAACAAGGCTAAAAATATCACTAATTATTTCAATTACTCTTTTCTTACGGTAAGGAGAAGTTTTTATAGAGTTTACACAGTTTACATGTGAATGGCTTTATAGCAATCATAAACAGCTTTCGTGTATGAGGACTAGAAGGTCTTTTAAGCTGCAAGTCACTAATTAAATTTCTTTTGAAGGGCAATAATGAAATAAACCTGCTACCATCTGATATTTGTTCAGAGGCTATGGGAAAACAAAACAAAACAAAGCTTTATAAAACACATGAATCCACAGTAGTTTTTCACAGGTAACACATCAGACACTCTCACAAAATGCACAAAAGAACAAGATGCACAAGTATAGAAGAGATACCAGCTGAACCAGTTAAGCTGGAAAAAGACACAAAAGAAATTCAAAGCTTTTGCACAGCACTACCAGTACAACACTGAGGAAACAAAAGAAACACAATGAAAAGTAGCCAGACCCAGCTGAGAAGATGGTAACAGGAAGAGGTGAGATTCGTCAAGTATGATGACATAAGTTGCTGGAACCAGAAATCAACAGGGACATTTGAAATTAAAGCAAAAAAGACTGTTTGCTGCACACAGGAAAGCAGACCAAACAGAACAGAACATGTCCAAGAAATCTCTTACTCTAAGGGGCCAGAGGCAATAATACAATCTGTCACATAAGTGAAAGGAATTCAGCACACAAACTGCCAAAACGAAGCAGGCAGAGAAACAACCCATGTTGTCAGGTAGGTGACATGAAGACCCAAGTGCTACAATGCATATGCTGACCCAACTCCATAAAGAATGGCTTCACATGTCCACACCAGTACCAACACCCCTGACATAAGAGTGCACATCCTCACACCCTGTGGGACTTGAGCTTGGCTCTAGAAATGTATTACCATGTCATGACAGAATACTGAACCAGCAATGTCAATGCAACATGTTCTGCACCCATGACTACTTCAGGGGCTGCTACCTCGGACCTAAGAACATCACAAGTAGTTAACACCACAAATACACACCTGGGAAGGCAAAGGGAAAGCAGACAGTTGAAAACTATTTTAGAAAAAGGGAAAAGGCAAACAGACACTGTCCTATAATGACTTCTGTTGTAAGCCAAAGCACAACTGACTGAGGTATTAACAATACAAGACATACAGATTCAGGTGGGAAGTCGTGGTGAAATGGAATGGAAGGTCTACCAAAAGAGCAGTGATTTCCTTGCAGTAGTAAGAAGAGTTTACTAAAACAGAAACTATCAGAGAGATTCAATGAAGACAGAATTTTCCTGTTCACAGCATTGTCAAACTACCACAGAGCACAGTTTAGCACAGTAGAGAGTATCATACTTACTATTTGTCAGACATAGGTTTTTCCAACTGAACTGTATCTGAAAAAGAAAAAATAGCAGTATCATTAAAAGAAAAAGAAAACTTTAAGGAGTGGTCAAATGCACATGCACTTTTGTTGACAAAATGGAAGAGCAACTCTGCAGACATACAGAAAAGAAGTTATATAACACAGGATCCAACTGTTTCATGTACTCCTCTGTGTGATTTGCAATTTGTGTTAATGCACCAATACACAGATTTCCTGCAGGTGCTATAAAGACTTGCAAACACTAAACCACTTCAAGTGTTAACACACAGTTTTGCTATGGCTTTGATAGCTGAACCTGTCACGAATGTGATGTTATTTTTGACAACAACCACACGTAATGGACTCCTTATTGTGTACATTAATGTGCCCAAGAAGAAAAATTAAGTTCAGAGAACAAGTCTTTTGCACATACACCACCTTCCTGCTTCATAATATTTACGGCATGAGTGGCAGACACAAGATACATATGTAGGTACACTCAAGACTGGTTTTTCAGGTGGTGTGCAGGGCCCTCTTGCAAGACAGGCAGTGTTTTCTCAGAATCACAGAACAATTAGGGTTGGAAGGGGACCCTGGATATCATTTAACCCAACCCCCTGCCAAGGCAGGGTCACCTGGTGCAGGTGACACAGGAACATATCTAGGTGAATTTTGAATGTCTCCACAGAGACTCCACGACCTCCCTGGCCAGCTCTTCCAGTGCTCTGCTAACCATCAATGCAGAGTTCTTCCTCATGTAGAGGTGGAACTGCTTGTGTTTTAGTTTACGGTCACAGCTCCTCTATCTGTCACTGGGGACCACCAAAAAAAAATCCTGTCACCATCGTCTTGGCACCTGCCTTTGAGATATTTATATGCGCTAACGAGGTCCCCTGTCAGCCCTCTCCGAATTGACCAGGCCCCGCTCCCGCGGTGTCTCCTCGGAGGGGAGGTGCTCCACACCCCTCACCGTGTCAGCGGCCGCACCAGCGCTTTGCCCATCGCGAAGTTTCGGGCGGCTCAGGTTCCGAGCCCTGCAGGTTCCCCCGCGCCTCCCCCCGCACACGGGCCGGCACCGCTCACACGGAGGGTCTCCAGGGCCAACCCGGGAGCGCTCTCCGCGACACCTCCCGGGCCGCGCCCGCCCCGCCGATCGGTGGACATGGGGGCGGTGGGGGGACAGGCCAGCTGCGGTCCGCCCGCTGCGGCGGCCCCTGCGCCGCCACCTTGCCCGCGCTGAGGGAGGCCGGGAAGCACCGGGGAAAGCTCCGGCAGAGCCCCGGAAGACGCCGGGCCCGTCCCGTCCGTCTCCAGCCATACCTGCTCTGTGCCGAGCGCGGCGGGCGCTGCCGGGGCCTCCCCCGCCCGCAGCGGCGCACGGAGCCCAGCGCGGCTGCGGGCCCACCCACCGCGCGGGGCCACGCCCCCTCCCGCCCCTCGGCCAATCGGTGGCCGGAACAGCCCGTGTCTCCCCGCCCCCTCACCGGGACTCGCCCATGACAACCCCCTCGGCCAATCGACGGCCGGAACAGCCCGTAACGCCACGCCCCCTCGTCGGGCCACGCCCCCTCGTCGGGCCACGCCCCCCCGCGGGCTGTGGAGCGGGAATGGACGGGAGGGGAGTGGGACGGCAGGGGTGGGGAGGGAATGGGAGGGAGTCTGGGGCCGGAATGGGCGCTGGGGGCGGCCGAGAGTGGAATGGCTGGGATGGGGCGGGAGTGGGTGGCGGGGATGGGGCGGCAGTGGTTGGCGGGGACGGACGGCGCGGGATGCGCATCCCTGTCCTCTCCCGCAGGGAATCGGGGATAAGGCGGCGGGAAAAGGTGGGCAGCGAGGAGAGGTGGCGGCACAGCCCTCCCCGCCGAGGGACGGCGGTCACGCGTGGCCACTGGCGCGTTTCAGCGCACTGCTCTGGAATGTGGACTGCCCGGTTCATTAACCGGGTGGAGGAGCGAAAGGAGCAGCTCGCCGAGAAGGCTTTTCAAAGGGTGCTTATCCCGTGCCGTAAAACCTAATAAGGATCTAAATCCAAAGATTGGTAATCTCCGGGAAACTCATCTTCACGCGGCTTGAGCCCAGGCTGCTGGAGGGGAGTGTGACCTGGACAAAAGCTCAGCCGAGTCCTGCTTGATTTTTATGCTCAGCGTGGGTCACTGTTAAGTAAATAAAACTGATGTTTAGAATCAGGTTTCTGTCGTTTTCCCAGTGAGAAATGGAGGGGATGGAAACAAGTAATAGTAATGGTGAGTGGGAATTACCTCAAGTGAACTCAAAAGGTCAAGAGTTGCAAGTTCTCTCAGATCCTAGGCGCGTGAAGGAGGGGAGCATGAAATTGCATTTGTGAGAGTAAACAAGATAGCAGACGGCTAGGAAGAAAGCTAAGGCAATCCTTCTGCTTCTTAGAAATTTTCCATACTTTGGGAAAAGCAAAGAAAAAATTGTATTCCATGAAAATGCAGGCTTGCTATTTTCACCTCAAAGGTACTTAGGTTATACTTCAAACTCCTTCAAAAGGCAGGGATTTAAGCAAGATCAAATGTGAGCTTAGTATTGGCAGTTCATGTTTGCCTGTTTTGAGATACATGATGCTCTGGGCAAAGGAAATGTTTTATTGCTGATATTGAATAATGGAATTTAGTGAAGTACCTGAAATTGAAATTATTAGGAATTATGGAGAAGGCTGGAATTTAGGACAAATACAGTGGAGATAAAGCACAAGCATGGGGAAAGCAGTGTTAAGTGGAGCTGAATGCAAAGTACTGAGTTGAGGAAGGTTATTGATGACATCCTGGAATATTATTCTTGGAACTAATCTTTGGTTCATATTTTCCTTTAATGATTTTGGCAGGAATAAACAGCAAACTGATGAGACAAAAACTAAAATGGAAAGAATTGCTGTCAAAAAGGAATGAACTGCTAAGACTGATGTATGGGATCATCTTATGGAAGTCACTGAGGAAGTGAAAGATACTATTGTAGTCGACAGCTACACAATGAGATCATTACCAACATGATACAGTGGCACAAGACCCAAACATTTATCTCAGGACTTGCAGCTAGAGAGTTGTGCCCGGGAACTGTTCGTGCCAGCAAGCCCAGCTATCTCCTTGAGAAATCACATGCAGTTGCAACCACCCTTCTTCAGTGAGCAGCAGCCAGTCTGGTGTGTCTAGAGATGATTTGTTAGCACAGACAAGGAAAAGAACAGCCTATTTTAGGAGGTTACCAGAACATGGCCTGTCTAATGCAGCAGAAGGAAAGCTGAGACAGAGGATATGGTTGCCAAATGCCATAAACCACAGAAAATGGGGTATGAATTCAAAGGTAGTAAGGACAAAACTGTGTGAATATTTGTATGCTAGAAAATGAAAGCAAGGGCCTAACAAAACATCTCAGTTTCTTGAGCATCCTTCTGATTGGACTAGGAAAGGAGAACCTCAAACATTTTATCTCAGAGTGAGACCTATGACTTAGTGCTGCAACTGGAAGAGACCCAACATTGCTGCCTGACAAAACCCCTGTCTGTCTTGACTTCCCCCCCTGAGCCCTGCAATGGAAATTGACCAAAAATATTTCAACCTCATTCTATACCTTAGCACAATATCTCTTTCAGCCACTCCTACATGCCAGGATATGAGTAAAAATAAAAGTCTGTTCAGTCTATCCTGTCTGACTCATTTGGTGCTGCCATGGGCAGCAAAGTTGCTGAGCACCTGGAGAACTCAAAACAATGGGCTGTGCCAGCTCCAACCACGTCAGGAGAGAGATGGGGGAACAATGCTTGTGAGCAACAAGCCTGTTTTAACTAAAATATTATTTCATTTCTTGTTTCTTCTTTGGGCAAAAATGGAGCATTACTAACCAGTTCCTTCATCTTCACAAATTAACATGTCAGAGGAAAGCAATCATTTAAATGGCTTAGGAAGTCGTTGTAGCTTCAAGTAGAGCTACTCTAGAGCAAAGGTTAGGGCAGCAAAGAGGTTCTGATAGTGAGCACACCGACATACCACATGAATTGCAGCTTGAGGAATGCAGACACAGTCCAAAGACAGTGTATGCTCCAGGAGATACCCTCAGAGCTGGGTGTGAAAAAGGAAGCTGTGTATCTACTTGTTTTTCTCACACAAAATGGTCATTGTCAGCCTTTCCAGCTCTTCCCATTATTTCCCAAGGAACATGCCAACCTTCCTCCCTCCAGGCATCAGCCAGCATCCCACCCTGTAGATCACCCTTTTCAGTTCCTGCTGGGTGAGCCAAGTCCAATCTCCTCGGGTGACATCCACAGCCTTGAGCATAGCACTTCATCAAGAGCCACTCTCCTTAGTGCCCAGGCAGTGAAAGGAGATCTTCTCTCCAGAGTAAATTCCTGCTCCACACACGGCTGTGTTGGAACTCACAGCTGGATGGCTGTCCCAGCGCTGCAAGGCTCCAGGCTGCCTGTGGGTTTGAGGTGGTTTCACACAGCTATCAGTGCACACACTGTGGTTTGAGACACCCCATGAAAAGAAGCCAGGAGGAATGCTGTGGTCATCTCAGTTTCCAGGGAAACCCTGAGATGCTTTTGGTTAGGGAACCCATTTGGAACTGGAAAAGACATAAGGCTAAATAGCTGCACTGTTTTCTGTAGCATCTTGGGATATTTTTCAGGACTACAAATTACCTGGGCCCTGCTTCAAGATCCCAAATCAACTACCACTTTCTCCTAGAAACGACAAAAGCCACTGTCTGCCTATTAAATTGCCAGTCCCACATCCAAAAGGAACCTGCTCTCCTTGAAATTGCTCCACAACCACAAACTTGCTTTCACTGACGTGAACTGCTGTAACTGCTGCCAAGCCTAATGGGACCCTCCCATTTCAATCTTCTAGAGGGGCATAACTCTGGAAATTTATACCTCAAGCTTTATGCTGTTCGACACAATTCTTGGTCCTAACTCTTGTCTTTTGGGACTCACTGCCTTTACCACTGAAACCAGCAGTGGACGTATTAACTATGGCAGATAGCAAGCTTTTAAATACCCATGGATTGTTTAACAAAGAGAAACAATGACTAAGTGACGAGAACACACATTCCAAAAATAGCAGACAAATGTAAATGCGTCTCACAAAACTACTGCTGACAGTGGTCATACCCTTTTTCTCAACTCCTTTGGGTAACCTGAGTGTGCTAACAACCCTATAGAGGAAAATGCCTCAAACTGAGTCTCTTTAATTTTCTTATATTTCTTCCTCCATTAATTCCTATATAAAGCATTTTTTCTGGAGAAGGAAACAAGTTTCCTACCTGTTTTCAACAACTTTTTATTGTTTTTGTCCGGTTGCTGTTTAAAAGAAAAAACAAAAGACGGATCTGTTTTTGCATAACAGGTTTTTGAAAGTATTTAGGTCACATTTATTGCTTCATTCAATCAGTCTGAAGCAATCTACTTTGAAATTAGAAATTAAAAAAAAAAAAAGAGAGAGAGAGAAAACAGCCAAGATGTGTTTTGTTTTTCACTTCCACCATCACCACTAATACAGGCTCTGTATAGACTCACTGGTTTTGTCTACTTCTTTTCAACTAGATTTATTTCAAATCATGATGCTCCTATTCCTTACCATTGCCAACAGGTTTTCAATAGGGGAAACAAGATAAAGCTTTGTAAGTATCTCTGTTAGTGATTACAGAAAGAAGAGAATCTACTTCATTTCCCAAAACAGTATCAGCTCTGACAGAAAAGCTGAAATAAAAAGCAACTATTTTCTTTACTTACTGATATCTAGGCCAACAGTATGAACAGCACCCTGGTTATATTCAATTTGCTCACACAGAAGAATAAAAAGCATATTTATCTGAGAGTAAAATAGCTCTTTAAAGTTGATGTTATCACTCAAGCTCTCCATAATTCCTCAGTGAGCACTCATCCACAAATACAAACCTTAAATTTTTAAGATCTAGTATCAGCGTTTATGCGCATTACCTATTTTGTCTTCTCTTTTTTGTGTGACCATAAGACAGGCATTTTCCATAGCATTCTTCATGAGGTAAAGCATTGGTGTTTTTCTAAAGTGTCTCAGAAATGCAAAGCTTGGTACTAAGAATATTGATGAGAAATATGCAGTTACAGAGGTGGGTGAAAACAGGTACATCAAAGATCCTGCTGTTTCACAAAAGCTAATAAATCTGACACAACATTAAATAGTCATGTTGCATATACATGCAAATGGCAATTAAAGTCAGGATAAAACAGATGCCTTGTTATATTTTCTATGAGCTTGGATCTTGATTTAATATAAAATAAACCATAGAATTAATATTTATCTCCTACTAATATTTAAAATAATAAATGTATCATAAAAAATCATAAAATGGTATTTTCCTTTTTTTTTAACCATGCATTTATTTCCTGTAAGATGTTAATGCATGGTGTGAAAATAACTGGGAAAAAAATCAAACAAAAGTAACATGACGGATCAAAGGAAAAGGGAAGGAAAAGAACTTCCCAGTTAAAACAACCAACTCACGAGGAGTTAATAGTAAAAATTCCCAGATTGAACAATGGAGCTTTTGGAGCTGCTTTTTGAAGAAAAGACACAAGAGTTTTCATAGCACAGGTATTAAACAGCTACATAAAGATGTTTGTGAAGCCTCACTGTAAACAGTAGAAGGGTATTAAGGCTTCTTGCTTGTTCTACTGTTCTTCTTGACTTATTGTGGAGGGCTATGGCACCCTGACCACTAGGATCACTAGGATGAAGCAGCTGCCTAAATCTGCTCCATTTGTCCACTTGGAACACATGAAAGATATGCCTAAAAGGGAATGTAATAAGGGTTGGGACCATTTTGTAGAAAATGCATTGTAGTGAGACACAGAAACAGGCAGAGCCTGAGCTAAATGACTGGCAAGAAGCAGAGTCAAGAGGTAACTACCTGATGCTTTTCAGAAAAGCCTTGAGTGAAATGATTGTTATAATGTATATTAAGTTCAGTTTATGTGTTCCAGAAAAATTACTTTAGACAAAGCACATAGAGTATTAAAAATTTTCCTGGGAATCAATGCAATGCCTTCTTCCCTGTAAAACAAGGTAATTTTCTGCCCCTGCTAAAAAGAAAAAGAGATTTGAACAATAAGGCTACAGAAAATAGCATCTTTCCAGGTAGATATTCAGCTAATGCAGTACAGCCCAAAGGAATGAATCATGTAAGCAGCTCTTTAGAGTCTGACAATGTTTTATGGGCTTGACAGCATGTAAAGACTTTTAGGAATTGGACAAGATACCCATGACCAAGTGGTTAGAAATCCCATTGCTGGAGAGAAGCAGCAGACTCCTAGCCACTGTTAGAGTTTGCCACTCTTCTCTGCAGCCCATGCAACTCTGAGAAGTGGCCACCTTCTGTAGAAAGGCTGTGTCTGGAAATTCAAAACCAAATCAATTTCGGTCAGTCTGAGCAGTGAAGAGGGAAATTGGGGGTGATTGCTATTATGGCCTCATCCACATACCACCCTTTATAAACAAATATGTGGGAAAGGCAAGTATCTTCTACTTATCCGATTCATACTTTGGCAAGTCTAGTTTATTTTTCAGACTGGTATTGTTCTGCCCTGACCTTAGAAATTATTCAAACAACAGCTTTCTTTCCTCTTTCTTTTCTTTTTTCTTTTTTCTTTTTTTTTTCTTTTTTCTTGTCTTTTCCNCAATGCACTTGGATAAAAGAAAAAAAAAAATTTTATTTTAATGTGAAAATATACAGTTTAGAACCACTAGATTCAGACACCATCTTAACAATATATACAAAACTTATTCTACAAGTACTGTTGTTGTGCCGTTAGGATTTTTAGGCTGGGAAGCTACCTAGAAGAGAAAAAATTGATTTTCAAGAATGATCACTCACAAGGAAGAAAAAAAATCAAAATCTTGTTTGGAAGTTTTAGAAGGAAAAAAATAAACAGCTTGTCACTTGTAACTAGGGCAAAATTTTGAATACCCTCAAGGCAGAAGTCTTAACAGGCATCTATAACCTTTTTGATGTTCTGTCTTTTACTCTCCAGTGTGTACATCCTTGGTCAATATCACCTTTCTCTTAGTTAAGGAGCATCTAATGCCACGTTCAAATAGTTGCCCTTCAAAAAGGCTTCAAAATGCAGTCTCTTCCTTTGGATTCTCTACATCCAACGGTAAGTTATGTTTTTGCAATAAGGGTAAAAAGGCGGGAGGGGTATCAAGTCCTTTTACCCCACAATAGATTGCATTAAAAAAATCTGCCTTTCTAAATACAACACAGGTGCTGACTGGCTGGTGCCTGCTTACCCTAATGAGCTTAAAATCTTATTTGCAGTGGACATCTGTCAGGACAGAAGTGAGGTACGCAAGTCCTCTTAATCCATTAGCTCTAAATCCAGCAGAGCTTTCACACTCTTTTTTTGAATCAAAGAAGAAAACCCAAGTTGAAACGTACAATGGAACAGTGCACAACTTCAAGAGCAGATCCTATGCAATAAGTACATGAGATTTCAAGGCAAACCACAATTGAAACTGAAAACAAAACTGGGATCATGATGGAAGACTCCTGAGAAACAGGCCAGTTTGCAGCTCGGGACAAAACAGTGAGTTTGATTCTTTCTTTTGTTTTCCCTAGTTCATCTTGATTTTTAATCAAAAGTAAAGACAAAGGAAAGATGGGCTGCACACCTTCTCGCAATGAGATTGCTTGTACTGTTGCAAGAAGTGATCTTAAGGCCTTCAATAAACCCAAAAGTGTTTTGCCAATTGATCCAAGAGATAAAGGAATTCCTCTGCTGGTTAAAGGTTCATCTTGCTACAATATTGATGAATTCCACCAGTATGGGATCCAGAGGAAAGACTGCTTGGAAGAAGAGGAGGACAAACTATCAGAGCGGGACAAAAGTGATAATTTGCAGTTATCTTCCAAGGCTCATTCAGATTCCCAGACTTCCAGAGAAGACCAAAAAATTGAGATGACAGCCAGAGATGCTGAAGTCATTATGTCCAAACTGATTGAGTCTCAAAAGCACATCACTGAGTCCATACAGATCAGAAAGCAAACCTCCTGTGAGTCAGAAGCAGCAGCTTTTGTCTGGGATGACAAGAATGAATGCAATGCAAAGCAAATCCCAAAGAAAGGAAAGAAGCAGAAAAACAAACTGGCAAAGCAAGGTCGACCTAGCAAAAGTAAAGAAAAGTCCATTTTGGCCCCCTGCGAGGCAGAGAAGAAGGTAGATTTCCCAGAACTGCTTGTTAAGGCTCACCAGAGCGCGTATGCCTACTTAAATCCCAACCTCTCCAAGTATGAAACCATACTGCACATGGCCAGCCAAGCTACCCAAACTCAGCTCNTTTTTTTTTTTTTTTTTTAGGAGGGGAGTTGTTTTTTATTTTTTAGAAATGGGTCTATATTTTTAATTTTTTATCTTTTTTTCTAAGATTTTTAAACTGCAAAGTCTTTTATTTAAAAAAGCTAAGCCCTGACAGATGAAAAAGATACAAAGTTTGCTGACTTCAAATTTTATGCAATGCACTTGGATAAAAGAA
>VXAU01001985.1:184620-301323 GCA_013399695.1 Formicarius rufipectus | reverse complement strand
TTTCTAAATACAACACAGGTGCTGACTGGCTGGTGCCTGCTTACCCTAATGAGCTTAAAATCTTATTTGCAGTGGACATCTGTCAGGACAGAAGTGAGGTACGCAAGTCCTCTTAATCCATTAGCTCTAAATCCAGCAGAGCTTTCACACTCTTTTTTTGAATCAAAGAAGAAAACCCAAGTTGAAACGTACAATGGAACAGTGCACAACTTCAAGAGCAGATCCTATGCAATAAGTACATGAGATTTCAAGGCAAACCACAATTGAAACTGAAAACAAAACTGGGATCATGATGGAAGACTCCTGAGAAACAGGCCAGTTTGCAGCTCGGGACAAAACAGTGAGTTTGATTCTTTCTTTTGTTTTCCCTAGTTCATCTTGATTTTTAATCAAAAGTAAAGACAAAGGAAAGATGGGCTGCACACCTTCTCGCAATGAGATTGCTTGTACTGTTGCAAGAAGTGATCTTAAGGCCTTCAATAAACCCAAAAGTGTTTTGCCAATTGATCCAAGAGATAAAGGAATTCCTCTGCTGGTTAAAGGTTCATCTTGCTACAATATTGATGAATTCCACCAGTATGGGATCCAGAGGAAAGACTGCTTGGAAGAAGAGGAGGACAAACTATCAGAGCGGGACAAAAGTGATAATTTGCAGTTATCTTCCAAGGCTCATTCAGATTCCCAGACTTCCAGAGAAGACCAAAAAATTGAGATGACAGCCAGAGATGCTGAAGTCATTATGTCCAAACTGATTGAGTCTCAAAAGCACATCACTGAGTCCATACAGATCAGAAAGCAAACCTCCTGTGAGTCAGAAGCAGCAGCTTTTGTCTGGGATGACAAGAATGAATGCAATGCAAAGCAAATCCCAAAGAAAGGAAAGAAGCAGAAAAACAAACTGGCAAAGCAAGGTCGACCTAGCAAAAGTAAAGAAAAGTCCATTTTGGCCCCCTGCGAGGCAGAGAAGAAGGTAGATTTCCCAGAACTGCTTGTTAAGGCTCACCAGAGCGCGTATGCCTACTTAAATCCCAACCTCTCCAAGTATGAAACCATACTGCACATGGCCAGCCAAGCTACCCAAACTCAGCTCTTCCTACAGCAGATGATTAGCTTCCTCGTGCTTCGCTTCGATGAAATCAACCAGCTCTTGGAAGAAATTGCCAATGATGGGGAAAATCTTCTCAAAGATGTAGGTGGGAATCTGGCATGGCCAGCAGAAAAAGACGATTTGAAAGAGCACCCTGATCTTCTGCAACAACTCCTGCAGTACACGGTCAATAAAATGCAGTTAGTGAGTGGGATGCTGGCCTCCCTCACCTCCAATGCCCTGCAGGAGACATGCAGCTACCTGCAGTCTGCTGCAAGCAACTTGGAAGGCAAACTGAAAGCAAAGCAAAGCTTTGATGAGCACCTGCTACGGACAGTAAAGCTTCTTGAAGCCTTAACTGTGGGACACTGTCAGTCCCATGGCGATGACAGGACTCTCTGTTCTGAGGACAGTGGCATTGGTGCGGACAACGAATCCCTTAAAGAGTTCAGTGCACTCAGCCAACATGGAGGACAACCAGGTGATTCTTGTGCACATGGACCTGCATCCCAAAAGCATGCAGGAACAGTGGTGCACGTGAAAGATGGAAGAGTGCCACCAGGCACAGCTGCATCGCATGACTGTTCACTTGAAAGGCATTTTAAAGACATCTTTCATTCTTCTGTGCAAAGGAGGGAAGTGACTTCTTGCCACAGTGGAGTACCAGAAGGCACTGCTACCATGCCCCAATATGCCAGCTTGAGGAAAAGTCATTCCTACAACTCCTTCCAGTCTGATTCTACTCAGGAAGGTGAACATTTCAAAACCTGTGAATCAGGAGATTTTCTTTCTGATGAGGATGATGATGATGATGATGATGATGAAGGGAGCACCCTCGGGGAGGATGATGATGACACAAGTTTGTCAGAAATGAGAAAGGATGGTCTCCCGAGGAGGTCACTGTCTTCACCTGCAATCACTGAGAGCACACAAAGGCAGTCCATCAAGAGGACAGAGAATGTTGATACGGAAGAAATTATTCTGAAGATGAAAGATGCCATCAGTGAAAAAATCAAGTTTGTCCCAGCTAAATCCAGGCGTAAAGAATGGACAGAGGATGAGAGTGGAAGAGCAGTCCTAGCAAAAAGACCCAGTACAGCAACAGGCAGCCAGAAAACATTTGGGAAACAACGAAGGTCCAGGTCAGAGGAGTCCCTCAGAAGCCAGGCAGAGGACCCGACCCTCCTAGAGCTTCAGAGAACTCAAAAAGAGCTCAGCAAAAGGCTGGAAATGTTTTATGGAAAGGATACAGCCAACAACCCAGAGCTCTGGAAATCAAGAACAGGACCTTATTTGCAGGATGTGCAAATTACATCCAGGTCCTTCCGCAAACTGAAGGCAGGACTCTCAAAAAATTTCAGCATCCTGCCTAACCAGGATAAAGTCCCTTTGTCCACACTGGATCAAAATCCTGCCCATCAGCTGGATGAAAAAAGAGGGAGGAAGCCTTTAAGTGCTACTGTGCCCACCCAGGAGACGTCAGGAGGCAAAGAAAATGAGCCTTCTGGAGCACAAATGCTCAGTGGCAGCAGCTGTGCTCCCCGGCAGTCTGTCAAAAAGCTTATTGAAACATTCAGTCCTAGTGACCACCTTGTAAAAGCTGCCCCTCTAAGATCTTTAGGACCAATAAAGTGCATCAGAAAATTTGGACTTCCAGTCATCCCACCCACCATTCCCTTTCAAAAAGGTCTAGCACCTTTGAATCTTAAGCATCGTATTTCACCAGTAGAAGACACAAACCCTTCAAACACTAATAATGTTTCTTCTAACTTTCCAAATGCCTTTCTTCCTGCACCATCTGCAGAATTAAGCAAGAAGGACATGAAGGAAGAGACTGATGAAGACACTGAGTACCTGCCACCACCACCACCTGAAATGTTAATGGACACTTCTGAAAATTTATCTGAGCCTGAAGAAACTGGAAGAATAGAAGGAAACTTTTCAGAAGATGCCAAAAAGCCCACAAAAACAGAATTTCAGGCTAACAAGAGATCACAAGTTTCCCCGAAAATGAAAGCCTCCCTTCAGTCCATTGACTTATTGCCAAGTAAAAATATCAGTGGGCCCAGTACAGTGACTAATAAAGGTCTAAAAACTACCAGATCAGGGGATGAAAAACTGCCGAGGTACTCTCTGGAGCTGAACCCCACCAACGTGCACATCCCTAGCCAGGAGGAGATATTAGAAACCCAGAGAAAAGAGGCTGCGGACTTATACAAGCAAACTCATAAAATTATTCCTCTTCAAAATCCCAGTGGGGTTTCAAAACCACAGAGCAACAGCTCAGAGAGCAAAGAGCCCAATTCACCTGCGCCTTCAGTGCCATACCAGAAGCACAGCTCTCCCAATTCGCTCAGGAGGAATGAGAAAGGTTCACCATTTGCCACGAAGGTCTCCCCAGTGAGAACTCCGCCTTCTTCACCAACTGAGAAACGGCTTTTCAGCCCCCCAACACACCACAGACATTCTCTGCATGCTTTTAGCAACATGCAAGCAAGCTCTCCCACAATGCAGAGGAAGCCCAGTCCCCCCTCTAGTCCCAGGATGCCCAGCCCACCCTCGCAGAAGAAGATGCCCTCTCCACCACCCCAGCGAAAACCCCTCAGCCCTCCTGTGGGACACAAGCAAAGCTCACCAGCACCGCACCGGCTGGCGGGGTCCCCAGCCTACCGACGAGGGACAAGCCCCACTCCATTCCCCACCACCCCCTCCCCACCAGCCTCCCCATCGTGTTCCTACAAGGGTCCAAGAGCTGGGTTGGATGCTGGGGACAAGCACCCCCCCTCCTCCTCCAAGAGGGCCAGCAATGTCCGTTCAATATTTTGCCCGGCAACCTCATCCTTATTTGAAGCGAGACCTCCACTGGTACCCACCAAACCCACTGCTGAGGTGACTAGCCAGCCCGAAGCTTCATCACACTCCCAAAAGAGCAGTCAGCTTTTCCAACAGCCGGGAAACCGGACCAGAAAGCTGTCCCTGACCACCACCAACCCTCAGTCATTTGTGAGAAGAAGTTTCTCTGATCACCGACCAGGGGTCCAATTTCATCTTCCAGCTCCTCAAACAGCTGGCAGTGAACCTGCACTTCACCAAGCAAGGTAAGAAACTTTCCACTTAACTTCAGATAGTTAGCTCTGTGTCGCTTTCTAAACTCACAGTGGGAATTTAATGCCATTAAGAGATTTCCCAGAAAAGTTCCCTGTTCATGTGAAGAAGAGATGGCTGGGCAAAGACAGCACTGTAGTTACTAGATGGTCATTGTCAGTCCCTTCCAAATGAAATGTTCTTTTCTATTTTCTTGCCTCAGATTTCAGTAGACTACCAGTCTGAATAAAGGGAAGAGTTAACTTTCCATGGCTTGTTCAAGCCTTACACTTACACATAGGCTGTGACGGGCACCCCAGGGAAAATTCTGTGTTGGTTTCACTGCACAGAGCTCTCCTGACTTGTGGGGGGGCTAAGGACATCCACAGTCAATTCGTAAAAGCTCTGAAGCAACCCTCAGGTTATAAATGTAAATATTCATGAGTAGATAGGCTTAGACCAAGAGGAGGGGTATTGGTCTATCATCAGCCTCTAATCCAGTAAACTGTCCAGCTGAAACTTGTATGAGAATGTTTCAAGACAGCTGACAAGAATGACAGACAGATAATATGTAGGCAAGGATCTGAGTGGAGAGAGTTATAGCTTGAAATTTGGAGCTTCTTGTGCATACTTCCAGATCAAGGTGCTGATATCAAGTCTGATATGTATAAACCCAAGTCCAGTTTGTCAAGTGGAAAAACACCCCATGATGACTGGAGATTCATTGCTCTGAAAAAGTCAATTTAAAGAAATCAAAACATCAACACATAATCAATTCCATATTTTCAGTAATTGGTGGCTTTTTATTAAAAATAAAAGAATTGGCTTAGCTCTTAATTTTGTCTACCACCTTAAAAATAATCATAAAACCATTCAAGAAGCAAATGGGTATTTGGGAAGAGGCAAAGATCAGTGTAACTCAAAGCTCAGCCTGGAAGTACAGTGTTGTTATTCTAGTTTCTTAGCATCTTAGGACTTTTAAGTCAATTAAGCTTTAAGCTTCTCCGGTAACCTTTCCTCATGTGAGCAGGATTTTTTCTCCTGCCACAGAAGAGCTGAAACCATGTGAATCATTCCCATGAGTAGGGATTGAAAGATCAGCCCTAACAGGATCAGACTGCACTTGTAGGTGCACAAGCACTCAGTGCATTGCGAGAACGGGGTCAGTCATGGACACTGAAGACAGATGTCCAGGCATTCTGTCCCCAAAGGCAGAATAAGGACCAAGTTTTCCACACTAAGGGTAGAGGAATGTGCTGAACAAAGCATGTAAAAAACACTGGGAAATGCAAGCCATCTTGCGTTCCTGGTTCTAATATTGCATTATAGTCTGACATTTGAATATTTCCTAAAATTCCTGTACAGTGTTTCTGGGGTTTCTGTTATTGCTATGTACTGTGTGAAGTCAACTTTTTCTGCTCCAGTGCCTGCCAGCAGAAATAAATGTTTTCAAAAGAGGCTTTATGTCAAATCTTGCAAGACAAAAGCCCTGGCAGTTTTATGGATCCATTTTAAAATCAGTCTATTATAAATCGTTAGCTAATTTATGCTTCAATGGTGTGTATTATCTCTCTATCACAGTCTGTCAGAGAACGGTGAGTAATATAAAGAACCCCACTGTAAATAAAATCATCCCTTTCATGAAAAAAATCATATATCCTAGTGGTATGACATACTAGCATTTTGGAAGAACAAAATATATCCTGAGCCAAATTCAGCTTATCATTTATACCAATGAACATAACAGTAATGTTAGTGAATTAGGCCAAATTTATATCAAGATAAGCAAAAGGAAAATTCAAGCCATTAATTATGACATACACTGATTTAAGATGCAATTCACAACAGTGTGTTTCCTTACACCTAAAATAAGCTGTATGAAATAAACTTTTACAGACCTTGCATTGAATGGCCGAATTTAAATATCACAGCAAATGTGGTGATTGGCAGAGAAGGACCATTTTAGGAATGAGAACATGTCAAAAGCTCCTCACAGCACTTCTCGTCCTCTCATCCTGCTGAGGATCGGAATGGGTGCCACAGTTGTGGGCATCACATCCCTGTGTACAGATGCTGAGCCCTGCCATCGTAGCAGGTCCTATAATAGACAAACCACCACACTCTGATCCAGCTTTCGTCTCCAGGTTCATTAAACAGCCAGGACTTCTTCTGCTTTGTAATTCATCCCTCTAATGGAGGGAAATTTCAAAATGTCTAACCTAAACCTCCTCATTCTAACAATGTTTACATCTGGTCTCAAATTCACAAGCCATTCCCACCCAGCTTTCCTTCATTCCTTCCCTTGCCCTCTCTCTCTCTCCTTTCCAACTATAACAGTGCCCTTTTTTGGTCTGTGTGGGTGTTTTCTGTGTTATCTTTTTGTGTTATTAGCAGCTTCATTAACAGAAGGAAGGGGAGGGAGACAGAATCACGATTTTTAATAGATAAAATCAGTGAGTTAGTCAGTTTCTCCCCTGCTCACAAACTGTGAGATATATCCCTCCTCCTTTCCCATACCAAGTTAAAACATCCTTTTGCTGAGAAATAGGTTGCCAAAGATAATCTGGCAGGACCTCGTACAAGCAACAAGAGGCAGCTGAGCCACTCCTCCCACACACCCCATTTTAACAGAAACACACACTCAAGAAAGAGGTAACTGCCATCTCATTTTACCATGTGGCGTTGATGGACATTAAATGTCATCATTTTGCGTAGATTTCCATGTCTCCTGCACACTCACTGCTCTCCTAGAAGGCAAATCCCACTCTTTTTCCAAGAGTTTCTTCTGCCCATCCCATGCTTCAAGGAATATCAGGACTTAGAACATCATTAGCCCTAACTGGGACTGGAGCTAGAGCTTTTGGGTTTAGTCTTAGGGTACCTGACAAAAGTTTCAGCTTCAGGTTCTGAATTCAATACAACTGGTTCCCATTTGGACAGCCCATGAATGGATAGACTGAACTAACCTGGCTGGTTTCTACGCTTGGTCTTTTGTCAGAAATCAGCAGTTATTGGCATCTTACATGTACAATTGCTCTGCTCATAGAAATTCTGTTAATCTGTAATACAATTTCTGTGTATGCACTTAAACAAAAGAGTATTTCCTTGAGATTGCTCCTCTCCCAGGAGGCAGAGCAGAAGAAGATTAAATACTATTGCCTTCAAGATACTGCTCAAAAAGAGATCGAGAATGGATTGGGTTGGCTGAATCAGGTCCAAAGCAGGTAGCCCAAGTGAGACCTTCTGCAACTGGGGGATATTTGAATCTGGAGAAATTTCATGACAGGACACATATCACAAATTTCTTCATTCAGCAGTTCAAATATTAAAGTCCTAGCAGTCAGAATGGAGACATAACAGCTTGCCTGTAGATGAAAGCTAATTCAGTTTAGCAGTTTATATACTTAAAATACAGTAATGATTCCCAGATAGCTCTGAAATATTTCCCCATGTTGAGTTTAAACCATTTTAATTAGCTACAGCAACACAGGACACATTGCAGCACAAAAGCATATAGTGTGAGATACTAATGATTAGCTCCACTACTATAATCAGGATTGATACATAAAGTCCCTGAACCCCTAGAGAGTGCCAGTGCAACCTCAGGAACATCATTTACACATTCTGTGTCTCAGTTCTGCTGTCTCCAGTGGCAGATTTACACTACCAGAATTCCCCTCCCACAGTTGTGCTGTCATGCTCAGAAATCACTGTAACCATGTTAAGCAGATGTATATCAGAGGTAAGACCTTTCCTCCAGCAGTCTGGAACAAGACTTTTCACTCAAATCTGTCCCTGTCTGCAAAGAAATGCAGTCTCACCCTGATTCTCTGTTCAACATATAAAATGTTTGCTTCCCAAGAGAGGTTTGAGAGAAAGAGCAGTACATTGCATTTGGCATGACAAGAATAAAATCTGGATGGTGCCTATAAAGGGCATGTATTTGGGAGGAGACAGGGAATGACATGGTACCATGCAGCATTTGTGCTTTGTGGGTTAACATGATCTAATCAGGACTGTTTTAAAAACTCACTATTCCTTAGCCTCTTAACTTTAGCATCTTTTCTTCTGCAGCTTGGAGGAGAGCCCCAGAAAAGCAAGTGATTGTTGGAACAACTCTTGTGCTCCTGAAATCAGAGAGTCCAACAGATCCACTTCCCACCCTGACCTCCACATCGTGGGCCAGGGGCTGCAGAGGGACTGACAGCAGAAGCCTCCCCTAACACAGAGGAACGAGCAAGGCCAGAGGCCCCAGAGAGAAGGAACAGCCTTACCCAAGCCTCTAAAACGTGGCTTCATCTTCTTTTGCAAGGAAAATGTATGGTAGCTTTGCATCAAAAAACCCAACTGGCCCCAACAACCTAATGAAATACCAGCCAGCTGCTTCTCCCTTCATTTCACGATGGAAATCTACATGGAACAAAAGAAACACTTTATAGCTGGGTGAGTCTGAGGCAAATTTGGTTGATAAAGACAGGACCTGTAGCCAAGTCCTTTTTTTCATTGTTTAGATAAGGGAGTTCAAAAACTATCACAAGTGATGATGATTTAACATGCTGTTTATTCAGGAGGCATCCCAGTTTGTGTAAAATGGAGCTGTTGTGACGTTTCCAGGGGGGACATAAAACCCTGAACCAATTGAGTGTTATTGCAAAAGACACCAATGGCTGAGCAAAACCCCATCTTCACATTAGGTGTTTATCAGTATGCAGGGAGGCAATAAGGTCAAATACAAGTTAAAACAAAATAACCCTTTTTAAAGGTATAAAATTAGGGGACTTACTCCCTCAAAAAGGCTTTGATCTTCTAAATCACCTTTGATTATCAGATAATCTTATCACCTTCAGTTTCCAGGGTACAAGGCTTAATCCTGATTACAGTAGTTTTGCAATAGCTCAATCAAACAACATTATAAATCCTGAGTCATCTAAGGATACATTTGGTTTGGGGTTTTTTGGGGGTTTTGGTTGGTTAGTTTGCTTTGGGATTTTTTTTAAAAGAAAAGAATGCCACCCTAGAGAATCCTGTTCTCCCCTAAAAAGTTTTATAGATTTTTCTGATTTACACAGTTTGAGAGTGCTTATTGGAATTTAACTGAAGAGTCTACACAGATTCCTCTTAATAGAAACATAAGTTATTTACAGTCCATTAATCCTAAGCTTTTACAGCATCCAGTGGAATACAGTTTCAGAAATTACTGGACCTTTCTCACATAACTAATATATCATCATGATTAAACTGCAACTTTTAATTACTGTAGTTCTAGTTTTATTTGATATGTTTTCATATACAAGTTTAGCGTAGAATAAGATCCAGAAAAAAAAAAAAAAGCCCTTTGTATCATATTTTGCTAGGAATAGCTTAAATTTTTCCTACAGTTTTCATCATGGTGTTGTCTGGACACTTCACACAGGATTTTGAGCTGTCTACCTTTATGATGGGGGAAATGAGGTTTGTCTTTTGCTGTACAAGGGGCCCTTTTGGAAAATGAACTCCTGAGTTTTAGTCCAGTGCCTTTTTCACAACCGTCTTTCACTAAATTCAGTGCCATTTTATGCCACAGACACAAGGAAACCTTAATTGTTTTGTCTAAGGTGAGGGGTTGAATGTAGAGAAGCAGCTCACACTTGGATGGTCAGGAATTTGCGACCTTGAAGTGGCAAAGCAGCCATACTCATAGTGAACAGCTGGGAGATGCCAGCTGATCCATCCAGTAATCACAGAGGCAGATGCACCACGCCCTGTCAAGTTGAAAAATCATCAGGGAGATACTGCAAAGATCATCAGTAGGGCTAACTCTGCAGGTTAGTCTTCCCCCTTATCAGAAGTGTAGTTCTCTCCCTACTGCACAAGAATACACATGCATTTTTGCATGCATTTTGGGTTGGCTTGTTCTGCTGGCAGTAACCACTCAGAATAGAAACAAACCAGAAACATGACAGCAGAAAACCGGCACTTTGTGTGAGTAAAAGCAGATTTGCAGATGAGCACGGAACAGAGTGGGAGGAGAGTTTCTCCACAGCTACTACAATCAGTTTATCTCTACATGGCTTCATGCTGGAATTTCCCAGCAACCATGATGGGGAATAAGAAAAACTTTTTACTTCTATCCCCCAAGCATGAAATTCTGTGGAATTTTTGCAGCAGCATGTGGGGCAGCACTGCACTTCAGCAGGCAAGCTGGAAAGCTCCTCACACGTGTGCCAGCTGGACATGGAGTCAGCCAAAGAACCTTTCCCCAAAAACAGGCTTCCTTGAAGACGTGGTACATGACATCCTACCACTGCGTCTCTCCCAGCTTTGACCAAGGCTGTGGTCGTCAGGAGGCTCATTGCAAACACAACCCTAAATCACTGCAGCTGCTGAAGGATTCTGATACTGCCCTAAGGATGCTGCAGCAAACTGAACATGGTATGCAAGACACAAAGCTCCTCCAGGAGTGACCTACAAGTTTGTAACATGAACTCGTGATTATGTATAGCTAACAGTTCCACTTTAGTCTAGTGAGTGGAGAGAACTCTTGCAAATAATATGTTTACCTTCAATTTGTATTGCAAGCAGGAAATTAAGAGTAACTACAGTATGTAGGAAATGATAGCTTGGCTTACTTTTTTAAAAAGATATTTAATTTTTTTTTAAACAATTACATTTTTCACAAATACATTTCTGGAATACAATTGTTTTATAAGACTATACTCAACTTCAACATTTATTTTTATTGATGTAAATAAATCAGAGGTTTTATATAAACTATGAGTTTGAGTATGAGTTTGATATCTCTTATATTCTGTATGCACCCAACTTCAGTCTTAGCCCAATGTTATACTACTGATTCCTTCCTTAGTGTGCTAACCACTGCCCTAAATTACAAAAGGTCCATTTGCTTCCTCCTTCCCCACCCCAGCATAATCTTTTCTTGTTTTGTGTTTTGATAGTACATCAGTTAATTTAGGATGCTTTTTCATGAAGCAAATACGTCCCCTCCTAGGCTATGAGATCCAGCCTGGGCACTGACAGAGCAGAGCATAGGTCAGCTGTGCTTCCAACTCTTTCCTGCCCTGATTTAAGCTTGAGCTACCTGGCAGTCTTGTACTCAGTTCAGTGGAGCTCCTATGTACGACCACAGCTCACTGGAGCAGGGGGCAGTGGCTTTGTCCTAAGGGTTAAAATCACACTGCACTCACTGCAGTGGAGTCGAATTGCAGAGGGGGTGAGGAGAGTGAAGCAGTATCAGTTCCCCAGCCAGGGCCTCACAGCTGAGAAAAGAGCAGCCAACAGCTCTGCCCTGCACTTGATCTGCAGACCTTTAACAACTTGGCAGCTGCCCTTGTTTCCAGTGACACTGCTCAAATCTCAGATCTTCAAGGGGGCTTGTCATTTCATGCCCTCAGCATCTGAAGATGATTAGAACACCAAAGCACTACACACACTCCAGTTGCTTTATTTAATTTCAAGAACTTACCTCAGATAGCCTGGAGAAGAGGAAGGTGAGGGAAGACCTCGCGGTCGTCCAGATCCTTGGTGAAGGGGACGGACAGACCACTCTGTGGTGACCAGTGACAGAACCCGAGGGAATGGCCTGAAGTTGTGTCAGGGGAGGTTGAGGCTGGGTATTTGAAAAGGTTCTTCACCCAAAGGGTGGTTGATCACTGAAACAGCTCCCCAGGGTAGTGGTCACAGCACCCAGCCTGACAGCGTTCAAGAAGCATTTAAACAATGCTCTCAGACACATGGTGTGATTCTTGAGGCTGTCCTGTGCAGGAGCAGGACTTTGATGATCCTTGTGAGTCCTTTCCAGTTTAGAATATTTTGTAATTAGCAATATGGCTGAGAATGCTGTGCAGGTTTTAAAAAAAACCCAGCATATTACAGTGTTTGCACTGTCACACCCCTAAACATTCAAGGCATTTCATAACCATTTTTGAAGTTTTGTCATTAAGAGGAATATTTTGAGAAGATATCCCCTTTGCTGTTGGAAGGAAAGAAATCTGAACACAGAGATAAAGTAATTGTTCTTACTGATATGTCTCATCAATAAGGAACTGCCAGCATCTCCTGAAGAGAAACCTTCTAGATTAGTAAATCATTAATTCTTCCACATCAAATATACTCAGTGCCATCATGACTACAACATGTGAAGATGTATGTTGCAAGTATGAACTTCAAACTGAGATTTTGATCTTCTTGGGAAATATCCTATGGGCAAATCCATAATACGAGCAGTATGAATTAGGGGTTCACTTCCATGTTGTCCTCAGGTAAAGGTGAACATTAATACAAACTCACAACTGTATACTGGATCATTTGAAATCTGGGGGCAAAGATCCCAAGTCTGCATTTCTTGCTCATAGCGCTTTTTGGATGAATAATGAAAATGTTAATGTCAAAAGGAAAGATGTTCAGATTCAGGCAGTAAATACTCAGCAGGACAAGGTGATCAAGATGCAGGACCACATTATCCCATTTCTGTTCATCTCACACATGCCTGCCCTGCACGTATCTCGTTCCACCACCACTAGCACAAAACCACCTACGGCCCTCATAGCATCCAATTGCTCTGCACTCAGTGACATACTTTTAGAATCTGGCCTCTTCCCTCTCCTCATTATATTCTTTTTCATTTCTAATACACGACTCTGTGACTGCATTAAGTAATAGTGTGATGATTTCTGAAGTTAGACTGTATAGAGCACACTCCTTATCAAGGTTATTTCAAAGGAAAAAGGAGTGATAAGCCTATCTTACTCCGTATAAATCCCTCCTGCTTTAATAAAGTTTTCCTTGAGGCATAGTTAAGTTAATTGTACAGCAATTAGAGACAAACTGAAAGCTTTCAGTATTACAGGCTACCCTTTATTTATTATAACTACTACTGAACCACTGGCTCCTTAGGATGGCAATGAACCAAAGCCAAAGTCTAAGGATGCCAACAGACCCATCCTTCCCTAGAGCAGCAACTGTAAAGCTGTGAACAAAACTTTCCAAGCATTCCAGCAGACACACAAAAATATGTAGCAAGGCAGAAATGACTCTGCAGATAAAATCTAAACCAACAAATTCACTACCTGCTTTGCTTTTGAATGTGACTCTAAGGACTCAGTCTTACGGGACAACTTCCTTGCAGTCTTACCCCCTCTTATAATTAGTATCAATGTCTCTTACATCCAAACTGGAAATTAAACTTGCCAAGACAATACAATGACCTTATTTTTGAAATGTTTTCCTCCACTTTGAAGCATTGTGTCTCTTTGGTTTTAAAGATAATTAACATGGACAATCAGGGCACAGGGCAATGCATCTTTTTGCATTTTGAAGGTTGTATTATTATCCAGATTTCCATGCAGATACTTTCATCTTTATATTCAGAGAAAACACATGCATATACATGTATGTGTTAACTATTGTAATAGACCTGGATTTCAAGTAGGTTTCCATAGCACAGTTTTTCATTTGGGTAAGACAGGAAACAGGGAGCATCAGGGACACTCTGCTATCACACAGTTCTCTGCAGTAGAGCAGATAGTAAGAGAGGACTCCTGATAAGCAATTACCTAATTCTGAGTCTTAGACAAATTTCTTACAGTTTGTCAGTAACAGTTCATAATACAGTGCAAAAAAAAAAAAAAAAAAAACACAAAAAAAACCAAAAAAACAAAAAAAACCAAACCTCTAAGGTTCAAAATAAATAAATAATTTAGAAAACACCGTGGAAATTTAAAACAAAACAAAACAAAGCCATAAGCAATACTACATTCTTCATGTTGAGAAACTCAGTACTTCAGAACCATTTACCCTACCAATAGCCCAAAGAGGAAGAAAGAATGTACTGCATCTCCGAGCTCTGCTAGCCCAAGCAAGTCTATCATGTCCCATTTTCAGCCCCACAGAGTTCACTGGGCAGCCAAATAAATAGATAAAGCTTTTCCACAGAAAAACAGTCACTGGAAACACCATAGCATAAGGAGTGAAGTAGGCATGTAGAAGCTTGGTGTATTCCCAATTTCCCTGGGTTGATCAGTAGCTCTGCAGCCTGTCTTCTCTCAACACACCATGCAGTTTGTTGTGACCTTTTCAGAGGCTGTTTAGAAATCAATCAAAATAGAAAGGTACTCATCAAATAAACTTAATAACTCTTAAAAACTCATAAATGAACTCTTAATAATTTTAAAAGTCCTTTGATAGGTTTAACTTAGACTCCTTGCCTTGAAAAGGGGATGAGGATTTGTGTGAGTTTCTCTGTTCTTCCCAGAAACCTGATAGGCTCCAGAAGCACAAAGCAACAACACCGGGGCTGACTACTTCCCACCCACTCATTTGGAGAGGACAAGCCAATCCTGCTAAAAGGCAATCAGAAAGCTGGCACAGGGGCCAATGTATCCAATTATCTCAAGCTTCTTATCTCAGATTTTCTTTTCCTCTTAAATTTGCATAAAACTGCACAAAGACCCAAGCTATATCTAAATTTAGTTTTGTAAGCCAAGCACTTATCAGTACTCTGAAGTGCCAGCAGGAGAATCATTCACGTTTGTTTGAAGACTAAGAAACGTTTCCAGTATGTCAATGAAAAGAGTTTAAGGATGGTCAAAAATGCCCCTATTCAAACAGGTGTAAAGTGTCACTGCCTTTGCTATGATATTTTGAAAAGATCTGAGAGAATATTGGGGCAGGGAGCGGGTCCCTAGTTTTGTCTCCAAGGAAATCACAAAAGGACACATTCACTCCACTGGTAATGGCAATCCCATAAGCTTATGGACTATTCTTCCCTGCCTGGGCTTTACTAGGCCAAAACTAGATCTATGGCTCAGCAAACACATGAAACAGATTTTTTCCTCCAGAAAACTTAATTAACACACACACGTGCATTTTCTTCTGTAACATCAGAAACTGGCAACCATGCAGACTTTGCTGTCAAAATGTTACAGTTTGCACTGGGCTGTGAAGTGTTTTTCCCTAAAGCAGAGCAAATGAAAATGTAAGTTTAACAGATTCAAATGATTATTAAATGAAACTGCTAAAAAAATTCTTGAAAGGCAGCATTGTCAATGATCCTGCACTCCACCAAGAGTCAGAGCTGAACCCAGAAGTGCTTGTTCCAGCTATGCAGGAATTCATTATGCTGGCAAGTGCTGGTCCATGGTAATATATTACCCCACAGCTCTGGGCTGAATGGCACCCAGGCTGGAGTATAAATAGATCTGAGAAACCCTTCTCACCTGTTATTGGCCTCATAGTCAACTCATCCTTCTGCAAACAAGTTACAGACACCATCACTTGACTGTTATCCTGGGTAAATATACATATATATGTCTTTTCAAAAGCAGTGCATCTTTTCCCAGTGAAATGTGTGTCTTCTTCTTACATATAAAGTTGTGATTGAAGACAGCTATGAGTCAGATATGTCTCAGATTGCAAATGAGCAAAGCTTTGGGATTTGGGCCAAGTTTTCTTTGTTTCTTTGCTAAAGTTTATTTTGAGCTCAGAAGACATCTAGTTTGAAAACTTCAGACTACAGAGGAGCCCATTGCCTTACAGAGGGCCTTTTCAAGCTTGGCAACCACAGTCCTGGCAGTGGCGCTTCGGGCGGGCAGGACCTTGTTTCCCAGGAAGGACCAGAGCACAGGCAGGACATAGCGCTGGACAACTTCGGGTCTCCTGGGATAAACACAAGTCACAAGCACTGCCGGGTGAGAGAGACAAGCTTCTTAACAACCAACCTTAATGCAAGACAGTACCTACCTATATCTTCGGTTCTTGGGAGCCTTTTCTGGTTAATACCAGCAAGTACAAAGAGCCCGATGATCCAGAAAAGGGGAAAGCAGCTGAACATCTACTGAACAGAACAACCAACCCCTCGGGACTAATTTCTCTAAATCAGGGGCCTTGTATCTGTGACAGACTTAGCAAAGTCAATCATATACATTTAGTAAATCATTTTGCTGTCTGTTTCTGCATGACACAGGACCAAAATGTCCAACTACTGTTTCCTTCCTTTAAGAAGTTGTCCGAATCCGCTGCTGAAGATTTTGAAATGCACCTTAGAGAGGTAATTGAAAGATTTCTAATAAGAGGGATGATTATTTTTTGTGACCTTTGATGTAAAATGCCAGAAGTCTAATCTGGTGGTTCCCTTTGCTCAGTGGCACACAGTAAAGGGCAATACCACACCACACTTCAAAACTCCAGCCTATAAAAGATGACTGCTGCTTGACAGTTTTATTAGAAACATCGGTGACTAACTGATGTCTTTGGCAGAATGGTGCGATCTAAGCTTTTTTCCCCCTCATATTTTGTGACTTCTAATGAACAGCTGTTTCAAACTTCAGGGTGTCTTATTTAATTACCCAGGCCACATTGCCTTGTCATTTGAGCATTGCAAAATTTTAATGGCATTTACCCTCACAATGTTAATGGCGTTTACTCTCCCAGTGTGCACTGAAATAGTGGAATAGAGATAAAAAAATGTTACACAGGGGGCTGAAATGTAACCAAAAAACAAGTGTTCTCTTGGATTCTCTCTGAAGTTGACTCTCTGCCCATTTTCTGAACTGAAGTACATTAAATATGAACAAAAATTTACTACCATTAGGCTTCTTCCATGGCAGATTTTGCTGAGAGATCAAAATCTGAAATGATCTGAAGACCATTCCTGTTTTCTGTTCAGTCAAAATGTTATGCAATAACCATTTATTATTCTGTGGTGGAAGAACCTTCATTTTCTCTATGCTGTTAATCTAGCAGCAGTCATTCAATTCTGGTAAGCAGGAAAAGGGTTATGATACCCATTTTAAAGTGGGCGTTAATTTGAGTTTAAATGCAATTAAAGACATTGGTCACTATGAAGCTTCAGAAGAGAAGGAGCTGTCTGTTCCTACTAAATCCCAGAGAGAACATCTGCTCTTTCTAAAGTAGTCCTAATTTATGTTCAAATACTGTACTTGAAAAAGAGATTAAAATAACTGCAAAACTAAATTCTCTAGTTCTGGAGATTTACTTTATTCAAATTATCTTTAAAGGCCCTTTTACATTCACTATGGCTGAACATGCCCTTTTGAGATTCATAATGAAGAAGCAAAGTGTATTAAACCTTGCATTAAAAGATACCAGCATAATTAGTGGTGGATTTAGCCATAATTAAAGCAAGGCTATAAATAGTCTTCTCTAGTATATATTGAGACTATCATTTTTCCCATTCCTTGGCTATTGCTGACATAGCAAGCTACTATTATAAATCACTTATCAGCTGCATTTATAGCATGTCAGACAGTGCTGATGTAGAAAGAGGCTGCTTGCACATCCTGAAATGCTCAGTCCAATGCTATTTCTGCAGTATGGGCAGGGAGCCTCAGCACTCTGCTTCTCCTCCTCTCCCCTTGCACAAAATCCTTACATGTAATGTGTGTGTTGAGTTTTGACCTACACTATGACCCCCAAGCACTGCAGGGTTCAGCCTCAAAAGTTTCCAGCAGGAAAACAAGAATTCCGTGTGGACCAAAGAAACTGATGTTCATTTGCCACCATTTTTTTTACTTTAAAAAATGGAGTTCTCACAGACCTCTCTGACCTTTACTGTACTGTCCTATGAGAGGAGCCAGCTAGGGTATTTTTAGCCCGTCTCCTTTCTGGAGGCAGGTCCTGAGATGCCCCAGTGAGGGCTCAGCCCTGAGCCTGGGCACTGTCCCCATCTCACATGCAGCCTCTGCAGCAGCCAGGCAAAAACCTGCCAAACACACCTTTTATGTGTATTTTGCAGGAGGGACAAGCTCACATTCTGATGAGCTACTCTACTGTCTGTTCACAGGCATGCCTTCTAAATATTCCCTCTGAAGACTTCTTGGCTTAGAAGTGGAGACTAACTGGAGCAGAAGATACCTGAGAGGTGTTCCATGACATCCAGCAGAGCTTGGCCACTCAGTTGACTAATTCGGTTGCTAAACTCTTTCAGTATCGATACTTTATCTGAAAGAGAAACATTTATTTCTGCTAACTCTTCTGAGGTCATAAGAGAAAGGAGGATTGGGAGGGGAAAGGCCAGACACAACTGAATTTTTTTAAATAAAGTAGATTTCTGCCAGTTTCCAAGTCCTTTTATTCTTTCCTCCAAGCTTACTTGGAGGGAGGATTTTAAATTCAAAAAGAAAAGCTCTCATTTCACATTTGTAAATCCAAAGTTGTCTGCTGTACCAGGAGTTGTGTTAAACATCTCATATCAGGGACCTCAAAATTGAAATCACATGTATGCAGAGAAAAGGCTTTGCATCCCAGAGTCACTTTGCAGAAGTGATCATCTCCCTTCCCTATGGGAAAGGGTGAGATGGCTCAAAAGTTCACACATTCATTCCCACTTTAAAGATAAGCTGTTTTTAAATTTCCAAGTTACCTGTTGGGGTCTATGGACAAGACTCCAAGTTACTCTTACAAGAGAGATTACAGCTCATTGCTGTCCGCTCTTGGGAGCTCTTGTAACACCTTGGCAGAGAGATTGGAAAACAAACTGATTTCCTAGTACTTGATTGTCATACGTACTTTAGTTTTTCCTATGCTGTGTCTTATTGATTTAAGGGTCTTGTTTGAATTTATAAACTGTTGCCTGGCTTGACCTGCAAGCCTGCAGTCTTACAACTCTAATAAGATGAGCAAAGCTTTTCTTGGAGGCAGAACGTGTGTGGGATGCACTATAATACCTCATGTCACTATGTTGATGCTGTGTCACTAGGAGTGGCATGGATGAATCAGGCAACCTACTTCTTTGTGAACCACTACAGAGGTAAATCCCAATGTAGTTTTAAGTAGCACTGTGTTATTAAGAGCTCCTTTTTTTGCACAAGATAAAAAAAGGGAGTCCCTGAAGATCTTCTTGCAAGCGTGCAGTAAAGAACAGATCCTACTATCCTAATTAAGTTTCTGCTTTGGTAATTACATTCTTGTCATTCACATTTTTAAACAGACACTTTGCTTTCTGCCTCACACTCTTGCTGAATTGGCAGATATTGTTTCACCTTTTCTGTTTCTCCACAGAGAATTACCTTACAGCTCATGCTTGGGAAAAAAAGTGCCCTGAGATCTGGAAATCTCGAAGGACCACAAAATGTTAAGTGAGCATTAATATTGGTATCTACATGGATTTTCAGGGGAACACTCGGGCTTTGGGTGTGTGAGGGAAAACTGTTCATTTGCTTGGTTCTTAGGAGTCCAAGTGTATAGGCACTATTCACCTTTCATTTTAAGGTTTTCAAATTCTGTGTGCATTTTGAAAATATAAAGCTTGTCAATAAAACATTTACCCAACTGCTACTTTAGCTGCCTTGAGAGCTGAAGACAGACGAGCTTTTGATAGCTTTTAGGGAAAACAAGGTGGCAGGCAGCTCAGTTCTTATGAACTCAGCTCTAACTCTCTGCTCTGCATATTAGCTAAACCTGTTGGCTGCAGAACAGATGGCCCAGCAGTTGCAATATGAGCAAAAGAAGAATCTGCTTCTCTGTGCTCTCATTTTCACTGCAAATCCCTCTTTGCTATCTTAACACCTGGGAAATTTCCCTTCTCCTCTTACAGAGGGCTGGTTCCTCTGGGAGCTACACAAGCTGCTGGCCTGACTCCATACCTTGGCATCAGGCAGTGGCCATCTGATGGGCATTTCTTTCATGACAGAGAACAGGGCAAGACAGATGAGGAAGACTCACACAAAACTCAGAATCTGAGGTGTGTGAACACAGAGTCTCAGAGCAGGAGTTGTGCTTCTAGCTATGAAGTTCAGTGGGGCAGGCTGATGTGCTTGATCACTTACTCTAAGATAGGAGCATTGCACAACCCTTTAGAGTTCAGGAGGCTTCTTGTCATTTGCCACTTGATTTTAATTTGTAAATGCAGACAGTTTTAAAACACATGGGAAGATTTTGCTCATGTGTTTTTCCAGTAGAGATTTCCTTTCTCCACTGAATTTTGAAATATTTGTGATTCAGTCGCTTTTTCTGAATGTCTGCAAATGTCCATAAAATTGTGCAGAACTAAAAACATATATCCCACCTTGTTTGCTTGAACTTATCTCTGGGTAAAGTCATTGTGGTTAGAGACAGATGTGCCTTGCTCGTGTTCTGGTATCTGCTACCATGGAAAACTTATGCAGATTTCAGAATTGGTGAGAGGGGAATGACAGAAAGCTCCACACAAAACCCTGAGGGGATCTGTTTGCCACATCCTCTATTAACAGGATTCTGCAGCTTTTTCCCAGACTTCTCCCATGCACCACAAAAAAAAAAAAAAAAAGAAAAAGAGTAAGGGCCAAAAGCAGTACAGGTTTCACACCCTTCTCCCCACTTCATGAACAGGAATAATCCTGTACTTGGGACACAGAAAGGCAGTGAGTCAGCAAATTCAATGAATTTGCAAAGCACCTGATGTGTAGAAAGTTGGTAACTCCCCTTTAAGACCTGCCTCTTCAACATTAAATTTTTCAGGCATATTCACCCAGTGCTGCATTTCCACAGCTGACATAAATCTTTGTGGAAAAGAAATTTACAGCAGACCTTGGCTATGTAGTCATTTGCTATAGTGATCTTGCCCCATGCAGAACAACATGTGGAACAAGCCATCATTTACAGCTGGATTTATACCTGTTTGTTCTAAAGAAATGAACTTGGCAAATCATAAATCCCCCTTTGAAAAAAGAACACAAAGAAAAGTGAAAAATAGACAGGACCAGCTAATACCAATAATGTAGAGCCTTCCCGGAGGCTGCTCTGCAGAAGCTCTGGTGGGCCAGTGTCCCTTCACACCGACAGCAAAGCCATTCATTTGGGAAGTCAAACTGGGCTCAAGCAAGCTCCAAAACTCCCTTTGTCCCTGAATTCTAGCAAAGTTTGAGTCTAGAATTTATTGTCCAGTTCCTTCAGTCCCAAACCAGATGAGTAGCACAGAGGCAAAGGCTCCTGGGGCTTTGGGAAAATGTTGATACACGTTCAAGCCTGTTTGGGGACTAGTGTGTAAAAGGACCACATCACCACTGCTTCTGGTGGATACCAGCTGGATATTTCCACAGACAACACCACTCTGAACACTCAGTGCTCCTTTGATTCTGAGAGGGAGAAGCCACATCTGTCGATGTCAGAGGTCAGCCTTACCTAAGTGAGTTACGGATGCTTCCAGTGCTTTCACAGCTGCAGCATAAATCCCCACATGCTTTGAGTTCAGGTTGTTGGTGACTGCTTCTACCAGACGGATCAGCACCGGGTTTAAGCCACCTTTGAGCATGGTTATCATCAAAGCCAGTGCCTCCAGCGCCTGCTGCTTCACTTTCTTGTTGTAATCACAAATTCTCAGGACAAAATAATCAAAAATCTGTTAAGAAAACAAAAGACATGAAAGCTGTATTCAGATGTCTTTGTTTTAAGAAGGGATGAAGAAATGAGTACTCAGCAATGTAAAAGATGAAAGTAATCCTTTCTGTCAGGTCAGCACTTGCTAGCACAATTTCAGTGTTTTCCTGTGGGCTACTCACTGGAATGGTTGAGCAACCTCAGGTTGGTTGAAGGATTTTCATATGTTTTAAAGAGGTTTGAGTGGGGACAGAATAGTTCCTATGGTGTGTCTCTTCACCTGTAAATCACTAAATTAATTGCATTTTATTAATGCAAAGCAGTATCTTTGGTATAGAAGAATGAAACCATTTTTCCATACAGTTGCCTCAAGTACTGAGTGTAATTTTGGTTTTGGCAAAACTGTGGCAGGCTGAGATCCAAGTTTTGTTTCTTCTGTCTCAGAACCTGTGTCTGCAGAACTGCAGGGCTCTGATAAATTCTTCAAGATCCATACCATTTGTCTAACTAACAGGTAGACTTCTGAAGTTTAATGTGCTGTGCAGCTCTCACTAGAGTAGTTTCAGTCCCTTGACAGACACATTATCAGGCACCATTTTCTGGAAAAGGGGGAAAAGTAGCTACTGGGAGGAGAAGGAAGAGGAGATCTGTCTTTAGCCATTTTCTTCCTCTCTCCAAAGAGATTTAAAAAAAAAGTCAGGAAGAGTGAGAACAGTCTTTCCCAAGAAAAAATAAAGAAAATGGATTAGGATGGAAACAAGGAGGTAGAGTTCTGCTTGTGCAAGACAAAATAGAGTTCACAGGAGCAACCTTTCTTACAAAAAATTTAAACAACCCACCCTTATACTTCTCTTTCTCATCCCAATCCATTTTTTGTCTTGAGAATAACTGCCACATTTTCAGTGCCTGAATTTCCTTTAACCCATCTGGGAGTAGGAAACAGCAGAAAATACAGCAACAGTAAATTCTGTCATCATCTCATGAACAGCACCTATAGGCACCTGCCAGACAAATACATCAGGACTGAAATTACTTGTCCTGAAGTCTGGAACTGAATTAAATTATTCTGGGTAAGAGGGACCAGCCCGTCCTGAACAACTAGGATGTAGCACCAAGACACACTGAATTAACTTCAATGGCACAGGCTTGGAAAAGGAGCTAAAGCAAAGGAGCACTGGAGCTACCTGGACAATGTTATTGGAGATGAGCCGAGGGCTGCGTTTGCAGAGATCTAGGAGGAGTACTACTCCCTCCATCCGTGTCTGAAAATCCTTGGCTGTCAGGAGGTCATAAAGCTTCTGGAGAAGCTCCATTTCTTCCACAGTTGGAAGTAACATAAGATGGACTTTTGAGCGGTGTAAATCTACATCAGAGGTAGACTTCAAACTGGAAAATAAAACCAATACCTGTTGGTGATAATATTTTCAGTTAATTGTGAGGAAAAACTCTTGAGGAAGCTTCCTAATGATGTGATTTCAGCTAGATCTGAAAAAACAACTTGGATCTCATGACAATCATTATAGGAGACACTCCGCAAGTAACATTCTTGCTAGTACTTACTCAGGAAAACCAAAGAGGAGATGCATCTCATTTATCTTCAGATGTCTTCCCAAGTACACATTTAGATGCTTTGTGGGGAAAGATAGACACTACTTCGAAGTCTAAATGCTTCATCATATGGGAATGTCTATATTATAATCAAGGAATTAATTACTCAGGAGGAATCTCTCTACACCAGGTGTGGGAATTTGGGAAAATAGCTCAGATGCACCTGTACAGATGAAGAGGGGCATCTCTGAAGGATCCAGAAAATCAGTTACAGAGATGAAAAAAGAAGCCAGACATCCCACCACTATAGTCACATTATTCCTTCCCTAGAGACTGGATCTACAGCTTAACAAACCCGCTGGGAACAATTCTCTTGGACCAACCTCTCTCTCCATGAGCATGGGAAGATCCTAACTATCCGAATGAGGCATGTAGTCATCTTCCACTGCTGAGCATAACAGAGCTAAATAAATCCCCTCTGTTATCAGAGGAGGACAAGTACAAGCAGCTTTCCCACTGGTGTGAGAAGACAGTAAGGACCAAATTGCTGTCTTGAATGCTGATTGTAGCACAGGGGGGGAAAAGAAAAACAATGTTCGCTCCGTCAACCAAACAACATGAATGACACGAATATTTAAAGTGCACATTGAGACATCTGTTGACCAGAACTGCTCAAGAATTGACTTGCTACTTACTAGTCAAACTTGGTACTGTTTGGTGGTCAGAAAACCATGATTCAGCCAGGCCAAAGCACATGAATGGGAAGTGCTACTTTTGGGAACAGCATCTTGGTTCTAGACTGGGACTATCAAACCACCCATCTAAAAAAGACTTTGCTCAGATAAAAAAATCATGATTCAAATTACTTGTTCCAAATCAGGCAGCAGAGACATGACCCTCTAACAGCCTCTGCAACACTGTCCTCGTCACTGCACTGGATCTTCTGAGCAGCAAGCTGAGGGTGTCTCTTTGTCTCTCAATTTTTGTGGAAAACCTCCAGAGAAGTTGTGTTCAGCATAAGGCAGAAACACACATTTTGTATCATAGAAGATTTGTTGGGAAGGGAAGCGATCTCTGGCACAGGTCTTCTCCACCAGAAAGATTTTCCTGAGGAAGAGTCATATAAAGCTTGTCATGTGCTTTGTCAGATCTAACAGAAGTGCTCAGTACCCTCCACAAGAAGGCATTTTGGCCAGGGGCATCAAGGCATTGTTCCTGCTCATCCTGGGGTTCTTAACAGGTGGAGGTTCACCTTCATGGTCTTCTACTCCCTACAAAGACATATAAAAATAATTAATCTTTAGAAGATAAAATAGGAAATTGTTTAAAGCGCAAGTTATAACCAGGATCACTTTTACCAGGAAAAGCTTAGGAAAATATTTCCTCACTTACAGAAGGAGACAGGCTAGAGATTCAGTGATGCCAACTATTTGTTTTCGGTAACCCAAGGCAGGTTACAGGTGTGACCATAATGAGCAGCAGTATAAAATCCTGAATTCATTAGTCTTGAGCACAAATGGGAATAATGCACACTAGTAGGGAACAAGGGTTATTAAAGGGAACAGCAGAAAACTTTGGGCTCTCTGGAGGCTGGTCCATGGTACTGCGAGTTGATTTGGTTCACACTCGCTCTCCCTATTCCTGAACAAAGGGACATTCCTTTCTGGAATGTAAATGAAAAGGAATAATAAAATAAATTTAAAAAAAAAAGACAAACAAAAAAACCCAGACGATTTTTCACTGGATGCTGCTGAATTCACCAAGCTTCTTCCAGCTCCACAGGGCATGACAGCAGGGCAGTATTCCCAGAAGACAGACAATAATTGTAGTAATTATGATTGCCTTGTGCATCTTTTGTATATTTGAAAATTTTCTTGGCACTACTACTTCATCTTTTGAAAAGACTTTATTATGTTCAGAAGCACTATTCTCATTTAATTGCTGTACTGGGGGCAAGGGAGGGATGCGGGCGGCGGGTTATGCTTAAATGTAAACACATTTTCTCTTATTTCCCTTTCCAGTTTGTGGTTGATATTCAAAATATTCAAAAACTTGCTTTATTTCTAATAATACTAGTTCTTTTGTTGTCTACAGATAAACAGGCTGAGGATCAACAGTTCATTCTCAGGAGCAAAATTATTTAGGAGAATAGGAAAGAGTTAAAGACAGATTAGCTATGTTTGATCTCATATTAGCAATCTCAATACTTCGGTAAAGGAGACATTTCTCCTGCCAAGCACTTACTTTCTTCTTAATTCTTGCCAGAATATCTTTCAAGTCATGTGCAGAAACAGATTGTTTCAAAAGCCTTTGAAATTTTTGATGATCCATCAACATATGCAGCATCTTCCATCCATAATACCTAACACAGGAAAGAGAGCAATTAATACAGACTATTACTGTCTTTTCTCCTTGTGAATAAACAAATAAGCTGATACTTTAAATTCCTTGGGTGCAATACTTCCATGAAAAGGCATTTACCTATTCAGCAAAGAGAGATATTCGCCTCCACCTGTGACTATACCGTGCTGTCAGCTGAACACAAGACGCGAGAGGAGAACATGGGGCAACAGAAAAATACAGTTTCACTCTGGAGTTGGGGGTATGCTTTTGCAGGATTGAATGATCCCATGGGACAAGCAAAGTACATCTGTTTTGTTGTCAGAGCTTATTACCAGAGTCTTGCTGCAATTTCACAATAATTTACCCTTCTTAACCTTGCAGAGAAGCCAGTCATGCTTACTATCACCTTAGGCTTACTATTGATTGTTCTGTACTACATCTATGCACACAGGCAGATAGTTGCTCCTGTGTTCTCAGCATCTATTAATGGGATTTTAATCATCAAAGTATGGGAGTTTTGGTGGTTCGGCTTGGTTTTGCTACTAGGAAACTATAGTTTTCTTCAAGGTTGTTCAGTCACAGACAAAAGCATTATAAAAATCTGCAGAAGAGGATCAGAAATACTAAATACAACAGCTAAAGATACCTGGAATTCTTCTAGGATAGTCTTAACTTCATGAGAAATAAATGCTTGGGATCCTTTAGTAATGAACAGTGGCCAACACTTCAGCTTTGTGTGGCTCACATAAGACCAAACAAAATCGTTTGACTGACTAATGTGAGCTGGTTTGATCTCAATAAAGAATCATTCGAGTCACAGGAATTTGGCAATGGTCCTTCCTGGACAACCTCATGTTACCCAGCACAGTCATTTCCCCAGACAACCCAGGGAAGCAGTCACAGAAACAAGCCTGTCTGAGTTCAGGAAGCATTTGGACAGTGCTCTCAGGCACATGATGTGACTTCTGGGGTGTCCTGTGCAGGGCCAGGAGTTAGACACAATGATCCTGATGGGTCCCTCTCAGCTCAGCATATTCTATGATTCTATGAACTTTATGCACATTGTGAAGTAACTTTGTGTTTACTTTGCCTTCCACTCTTGTGTGGTTTTATCCTTTATGGCCAGACATCAATTTCAGCATTCATATTTTAGGAGGTGAAACGAAGGTCATTACCTTGTGTCCTTGTGACAGTCCTGAGCCAGCTTCACTGCCAGGCGCACCAGCTTCTCAGCCCTGGTGCGTGTGCCTGAGAGCTTCGTGGCTCCCATCTTCTCCATCACTGTCAGGAGGTGTTTGGCTGCACACTTCCGCACCAGGACATGGCGGTGCCTGGAAATGAGAGCAAACACTGGGGCAGAGGGAAAAGGAGGGCCGGAAACACATGCCTCCATCATAGCAGGTCTCCCTATCATCCCTGGGGGAAGGAGGCCGTGTTCTCACTGCAATTTTAGCCACCTGTAGAAGATTCTGTCCTCAGATAAACACAAAGCTGACTTTGTCCAGAAGGATGGCCTGCATGGAAAAGGCAGGAATTCAATCTCCTTGGACTCAATTCCTTTCCCAAAATTAACTCTAAGAAAGAAGGAAATGAAAGAAAATTCATGCTGACCCATCAGAGGGGGACCCACTACACAGAGCTGCAGCAGGACTGAGCCTTATTCCACCCATTGATCTCCAAATCTGCAGACCCTTGGAAAAAAACAAGATGGGGAAAAAATATTGTGGGGTGTGAATCTGGAGAATATCCAGCAATGTAGACAGTTTGCTCTGCGAGGCTTGGCAAGAGATAAGTTTGAATGTTTTACTCTTTTCCAAAGCTGAGGAAAGGGTCGCAGTCATTTTAGCCAGGTCGTGCTCTACAAGGTGCCTATTGGAAACTGTGAGGCAAAGCAGCAATACTTTAACACAGCATTTGGTTCAACTATCCCATGGGAGTTGGCCTGTGAAGGTGCCTCTAAAGTGGTTCACCATCTCAAGGCTAATATGAGGCATCAATTTGAATAGAAAAGTAGAGGCCAAAGGACAGGACAGTCATACAAGACTCCTTTAGGCAGGAGTTGTGCCTGCTGTGCAGGCTGTGCCACACCCAGCAGGTCCTCCCCCGTGTGCTCCAAATCCCAGCAATTACCCTTCTTATTTCTCAAGCTAATGGCATAATGTTGATGCATGTTTTTTTCCAGCGCCTCTAAGGTTAGTGTTGTGAAATATCAAAGGGCATTGTAATTGTCCGTCTTCCCACAAAACCACAAGGTTTTATCATTGGCCTTTGCAGGGACTTTCACTTCCCCACCATTAGCCACGTCTAGACAATGCTGACAGACTGTAAGAACAAACAGGCTGTCGAGGGCAGGAGTAGGAGACAAGAGGAAGGAAGCAAAGTTGATCAGAGAATCCAGTCACCAAGCACACAGAAGGTGCAGGATAAAGGACCCTTCCCTCCCATCATTCCCCTTCTTTCTCACCCACCCACACAATGAAAGACATAATTTGGAAAAGATCCACATACTGGACTCCACTGTCCATGAGAGCAGTCATTGCTCGTGAAGGAGTCACATTCTCCACCATGATGCCCAGGGTCTGACTGGCTGCTTTCTGAATGAATTCTGGGGAGTTCCACACCATCTGAAGCAAGGCCCGAACAACCTCATCCACCTCAGAGTCCATGTCCTTCTTCAAGGTCATAAAGAGCTCTCCAAGAGTGATGATTGCAGAGTGAGACACCTTTGAGCGGAGGCTGGTCACCTGGGGAAGTCATGCATAGAAACAAGAATCACATTGTAAAGCAAATCAGATCCCCAAGGCAAAAGTCATAGAAAACTAAAGGTTCTCACTGTGTCCAGGGGAAGATAAGAGCACAGTAAGAGCAGAGTACATGCACAGAAAGGGACTTACTCTGGTACCAACTTCTTCTCTGACCTTAGGCCCACTTACCTAGAAAATATTGCTACACCTAGAACAAAGTGTGCTACTTAATCCACACTGTACAGTGCTTTGATTTTAGGTCCTTCTATTTTAAACAAATTAAAGCAAGGGTTGCTTTCAAACCATAAAGGCACAATTCATAAAGACACATAATAGAAAAAGTAGGACTTTTCTCCAGTTCAAAAAACCAACATCAGCAACGGAAGCTTAAGCACTGAATCAGGAAACAGAAAACACAGGCTCAAGTTTATAGAGTAATTTGCTGCTGGCAGTTGAGTGCATCTGTAGCTCTGTCTACTCAGAAGCCTCAAGGCACTCATGGATCCTGCAGATCACATCCAATTACAGCTGCCATTAGTGGGATTTCACGGTGTTCAGTGGTGCTCCACTCAGATCTGGAGTAGTTCCCACTTTCAAAGGGTCCTCCCACAAGGGTAAGGGAGAAGCATTTGAGAGTCATGTGCTTCATTTGAAAGATACTTTGAAGGACAGACCAGTGATTCTTTTTCCCACACTTAGTTGTGCCTCTGAATAAAAATGAACAACAAAGTGCTAGAAGTGCTTGTGAAAGCAAAATCTGGGATTAGAATGAAATGAAAGCTGAAATATGTCTCTGCATATGAGTGTGTAGAACAGAGAGGATGAAATTTCCTCCAAAATATAAAAGTCATATCAAAATTAGATGAGCTAAGCTGAAAGGGCTTCTACTCCTAACCCTAATGATCTCAGAGTGGGAGAATTCAAATTCTACATATCTCAACAGACAGGTTTGAAGAGTTACATAATACAGGGGACATTCAAGCATCCAACTTCATTAACTATTGGAGAGAAGGATTGATTTTCACAGATATGTCTTACTGTCTTCTGGGAGCAAAGGAAAAATTTATACATTTGGCAATTGTGTAGCAGCTGGTTCAGGCCAGAGACAAAAGCCGAGTTAGAAATATATCCACAGATGGTATTAGGGAGCTTAAGTTGAGACCTATCTGTTAACTAGGAGATGAGGTAGTGCAGACATGTGCAACAGCCCTGCAAATCCCACAGCCAGGCCACTGTGCAGAATTCCACTTGTGCACAGAGGCAATAGATAAATGAAAGGGGCAAGTTACAGAAAAGCACACAGAAAGGAAGAAGGAAAAGCCATCATCAGGGCACACTGAAAAATAAACACCTGCAGTCAATCCCCCTGGATGCTGAGGAGGAAGGAAAAGTGGGATAAAGCTGGGAGGCAAAAGCTGTAGAGTTTAATTGCAGTTTGGGCAGAGATTTGGGCTGTGGCAAATAACCTAATTAGTGTCTCAGTTTCTGTATTTATATATTGCATTATAATGGCTCCTACCTCAAAGAGGAGAGTGTCAGATACCCTGCCTACCAGAAAATATAGCTATATGTACAGACAGATCATATAGTTAGGTGATAGCAATTAGGAAAATAAGGTCTAAAAATAGTAATGAAGGGAGGCACTGAGCATACTTGTGGATGAACAAGGCTATATCTACTCTACACACCATGTATGAGGTACAATTCAGCACAATGTTCTTACCTCTTTTGTGACTGCCAAGGAAATCTCACGAAGTCTACAAAGAAGGAGTTTTGAATGGGAGATAGCCAAGCATTTGATGCTGAGGAGTCCCTTCTCCTTCAGCTCCCTGAAAAGCATTACCAACAAGATTGATTTTTCTCTCTGCCCAAGAACCAAGCAGCATCTTCTGAAATTACCAGGGTTACAGTTCAAAAAACGGGAGGTGTTTTTCATACAACTCTTAATTAAATCATGGAACTCGTTGCCACAGGATGGTGTGGCTGTCAAAAGCACTCACAAATCTAAAAGGCAAATAGATGGATTTCAGATTGGATGAGTTAATTTGTGGTCATTTAACAAGGCAGCCTTTCTGAAATCTCTGGCAAATGAAGTCTCTATGTCATTGCTTCCTGGAAGCTGTGAGACCGTGCCATGCTTCTGTTCCTTGCACCCTCCCTGTACCTGTCTTGAGGCACAATCCTGTCAGTCTGTTACTGGGGCATTTTCCTTCTTTGCCATCCCCAGAAGACAGCTCAAGAGTGAGAGTCTGCACTGCCTCTCCATAGTTGAGTTTCCACTCTGCAGTCTAGTCCTGTCTGTCACCCACTCCACCCCACCCCACACACTCATCAAAAAGCAGTAGTATGTCCTAAAAGATTTCACACCTGGCCAAGAACAGCTGGAATGCTGGATTTTCCAGAAAATCACTGCTTACAACAACATCCACAACAGCAACATGTTATTTAAAAGATGCAAAAACCTGTCTCTCTCAGCATGTGCTTTGTGCGGAACATGAGCTACAGGAAGGTACATGACCCAGTCATTAGGGCTGCAGCACAGGACTAGGGACTTATCCCATGGGGGTGCCTAAGTGTACCCTGGACCTCCTACACCTGCAGCAGCTCTCTGCATCTCAGAGAGCACCAAACAGGAAGGGGAGAGGGCCAAGACAAAGCAATTGCATGAGGAGATACATCATGGAAGATTTTTCATGGCTATCCCAGTGTGAAAGGAGTCCTAGCGAGCAGATGCTAACCTGGAAATCAAAGACAACCAATATCACCTGAAATGTTTAAGTCACCATTGCTGGGCCTCTACAGGCCCACTCCTGTCTGTGCCTAATTTCACACTGTGATTATTCAGAAAACATCTCAGGCCCCTATTATCTGTGAGAAGAAAAAAGTTGAATTCTAAAAGTACAAAGGACCTTTTTTTCCTTTTCCTTGTCTTCTGCCATGAGCCCTTCAGGAGAAATGACAGGCTGAGCAACCCTATACTACAGCTCAGTCCATTTCTCAGAAATAGGAACTCCCTGTAGGTCCCATCTGGGACTCACATGCAGGAGGTCACAGGGATACTGTCTTCTGCCACTGCTGCCAGCAGTGGGACCACAGATAAATTCCTACTTAGACCCACCTGGGCCAGTGACCTGAGGCCAGTGACCCAAGGCAGCCCAAATCTCTAAACTCAAAACCAATTTCGTGCTGCTTCTGGCCTCAGTCAGCAAATCATCTTGTTCTGCAGCTTTCTCTCTTGCCTGCAGATTGCATTTGCAGCTACGTGGAGCAGAAGGCAAAGCTAGGAAAGAGCATGGACCTGCTGCAGCTGAGCCACTGCTACGGACCATGGCCAATAAAAGGCTGCTCTCAAATCCTTATACTATGACTGCTCTGGAGAACTTTCACTAGTTCCCTTTGGACCTCTGGGCTGTCCAGCTTCAGAGGCACTAGAAAAATACACTTCTAACCCACATTTATGCTGAGATGTAGAAAAAGTGAATAGGGGACTATCTTACCAGTTGTCACTGCTGAGCCACACGAGTGCGCTGAGCAACAGCTTCTGTGGGTCAGAAGAGGGTGTGCTTTTCTGAGCATTCCCACACACTGGATCCTCTCTGCATGCCAGACCAATGGCCATCTGTGAGTTCACTGAAAGGAGATGGTCAGACATAGCCTGGGCAAGACTCCCCACCACAGAGCAGACGGCAAGCCAATCTCCCAGCCAAGATTACATATGGGTACAAACTGGCCCTGGCTCAGAGAATCCACTGCTGTCTGGCTCATGGCTTTCCCCAGCCACCAATGCTCTCCCAGCCACTCCCAGCTCCTTGTGTAAACCTGAAAACTGCACACATGGTGCCAGTTTCCACGTCCATACAGGGACCACAGCCAGCTGCAGGTTCACAGTGCCACAGGGTTAGCAGTCACTGGGGGACAGTGCCACCCAGCAAGACATGCTACTCCAGGAGCAAGCTCCTCAGGGAGGCATGTGCCTCTCTTGTCTCATCTCCCTCATTACCCAGACATCGAGGGCAGAGGTCCACTGTAACTTTCCGAGGAAAGACCTCCAGCTGCCTCCCATGAGCACCAAGACTCAACAACCTGCTGGGCTAAATTGAATCCCCAAGGAGCAACCACCAGAGAACAGTGATACCTGACCCTCTAAATCTGGCAGTGCCTCTGTTTCCATTTACTTCAAATATTCTAGACAGCAGGCAGCTGAGTGCACGTATATTTTAGAATACCATCGGGAAACTAGTAGTTTATGGATTTTGTTATTTTCCAAGCATTATGAATATTTACTATTTCAGAGGTACCCACTGGCTGTATTTCAAAGATGCTGAGGTGAAATTTATTTGTCATCAAATGTACTTGTTTGCAAAGTGTACAACGCCTAAGCTTTCTCTTGTGGAAAAACGCAATTTCTAGTCTAGATAGTTATGATTAAAAAGCCTTCCAAATGTGAACTGAGAATAAAAATATGTAAATATAGATGCAAATTGTTGGCAAACACACTCTCTTGATGATAAATTTACAAAGTATAAGAAAATTCAGATGATAAATGCATTTCTTATGAAACCCATTTGTCATCAAAAGCACTGTCGGTCAAAAATTTCATGTCTTGCACTCAAAAGCTCATTTTCTAAAGTGTAGATGAAAACATCTGAGCTGTCAAAAAGTATTGAGTATAAATATTGCATAGAATCTAGATGAACTGCTATAGACTCTGTAGGGGGTTTATGCTACCTTGCGTATTCTACAAAGCATGGAGGAACTGGAAAATCAAAAATATTCGGGTGGGAGCTAATCTGGATGTTGCTGTTGTTTCACTGTCACTGACAACAGTGATATCACTGCAAAAGTATGTAGACAGACACATATATTCAATACGAATGGTGAGCCACATCAGGCTAGTTCTGCACTTAAAGCTGCCTCCTAGCACCAGTATTATATTTTGGATTATTAGTATGGGCAAAAACTAGAGCTTAAGCCTTTACCACTACTTTGTTCAGCTCAACTTTTCAATGGACCTCTACGCACCAACTGCTCCAGTACCGGCACGCTGCAGTAAATTCAAAACCGATTTGCTGTTAATTCTCAGGACAGGCTATGAACCCAAGATCCCAGCTGTGGCTGAGGAATGAGGCAGTTTGTGCTCCTTCTACAAGAAAAAAGCTTGTGCAGGGGCATCAGTGGAGCAGGCTTACCTGAGGACGTGTGTGGGAAGCTGCCATCCACATTGGCATCGGGCATTCTGGGAATTAATGGCACGTTGACCCTCGTCTTCAAGGCAGCTTCAGAATGCTTCCTGTGCACACTGAAAACTGTCCTATTGATAGGTGGTAGACTAAAGCCTGCAGAGATAAAAAAAGACCTTGTAAGTGAAGAGCACTGGACAGCATGACTGTGGACTTGGAAAGGGCTAGAAAACTTACTGGAGCTGGGTAACATCTCTTTGTTGTCCCAAACAACTTCAAGCATAACAGTTTCACTGTAACATAGGACAGTGATCACATAATCACAGAATCATAGCTCAGTGTTGGAAGGGACCTTTAAAGGCCACCTAGTCCAACCCCTGTGAACACAGATATATTCAACTAGATCAGGTTTCCCTGAGCCCCATCTGACCTTGAACACCTTCAGTGATGGAACAACAACAGCTTCTCTAGGCAAACTGTTACAGCACTTCATTACCTTCATTGTAAAAATTCCCTCCCTAATATCTAATCTAAATCTACCCTCCTCTAGTTTAAAACTGAATGCAGTGATGCTTCCCTAAGAAACAAGGAATACTCAGTATCACTTTTGTTTTATTTTGTTTGGGTTTGTTTGTTTGTTTGTTTGAGAGGCTGGACTAGGAAGTTACAAAAAAAAAAGAAAAAAAAGAAAAAGAAAAAAAAAAGAGCAGATAACCTTGCACAATGCCCTTGGGCTGAGTGCTGACACTCCAAGTTTCCTGCTGCCACACTCAGGGCAGTGCACACAGCAGTGCAATCAGAGCCCCGTCAGCTGTGATTAAGCCAGTAACGCTGCTTGTGCGTGGGGGTAAAACATAAGCACTGGCTCAGGGCTTCAGCACAGCTCTACAGTGAGAGCTCTTCAGCAGGGAGTGGCGTGAGAAGGATCTCTTGTGCTTTAATTAGAAGCACTTTAATTTTGTTTCTTCCAGGTTGCACCTTGGTTGAAAAGCATTCTTTTGGACTCATCCACTCACCTTCTCTGGAGGACGCCCTCAATTAGAGAGTCTGAAGCCCCAGTGTTCTTTGCATGACAGAATTTTCTGCTCTGAAAAACTTTATAGGTGACGTTGGGAAGCTTATATTCTGTAATGACTCAGTGAGGGCCATAGGCAAGACACTTCATGCCTCTGTATTTTTCTTCAGAAAACAGAAATAAATAGTATTCAAACTTCCACTCAGATGCAGTGTAGCAGCCTTCCAGTCTGATTTCACACACTTTTGCAACACTATACAAAGAGCAAGCAAGTGATCAAAAAGGCCCAAAACTATAGCAACCACTTACATTCTTTGGCTGCATCCCTGAGGTCAACCTTCTGCGCAGGGAGCTGCAAGGATTTTTCCTTTTCTCTCTCTTTTTTCCTTTCTTTCTCCAAAAGTTCCATCTCTCTCATTTTCCTCTGTTGTATTTTCTTTTCAGCTGACTTGCAAAATACAACATGGACCTAGTTGTGATGGAAATACATCATGGACTGTAAACAGAGATACACAAACCGTACACATCGTCTCATCTGGAACACAGCAGCAGCGTGTCACAGTCTTTAGTGCAGCTCCATACACATCCCAATAGTATCAGAAGAATTTCTCCTGTCCTCATCTTGGCAATTACAGGCAGTGAGATGGAACATTTCATTGCCATAACTTTCCACTGGTCCAAGGTAATGTTTCTCAGTGTATGTCAGGGAGCCCTGCTTGAACCCAGAAAGTCACAGGAGTGCTCCAAGACATATGATGAGCTCACACTGCTGGTGAACAGGTAGTTCAGTTCCTACAGGCTGTGACAGGAGAATAAAAACCATGTGCAATAACCAGCAATGAATGCTCTTTCTTAACACTCATGGTCAGTAAATTGCAGCTGTTTCTCACTTCCTTGCTTCCGAAGGACTCAGCTGCTCTCTCAGAAGAACGCAAGTCCAAAACAGGAGTCATGTGATACAACGTTGCAGAAACATTGGTCTAAATGAATAGAAAATCTGTCAATGAGAGGGCTACGAGAGACGGCAACAGAAGTAACCAGGAAAAATTGAACTCTCCTATTTTATTTTGCTGCCTTGCTTACACTCAACATTAGAATCTTTCATTCTCTGCTTCCAAGTGTTCATTTTGCACATCTTCACTGATAAGTAACTTGTTTCTCTATTCAGAACTTCTCTAAGTTGGCCTTCATACATAAGGAGAATGCTTCTCGCATAACCCTAGCACCATCTCCAAACCAGTGACACCTCCACCAGTGAAAATACTCAAGCAATTGCACTGCAACTGTCAAATGTGTTCCCAAGACAATCCCCATCCCCAGGAGAGGAACAGTATGATTTTCAGTGACATTTTGTGCTAAGCACTAAACAGTCACTGAAAAGGAAGCCTACTCATCCCTGTCCTCAGCCCTTACCCTTCCACTGCTGTCCTTCAAGCCATCATCACTCGTAACGTGAGGACTCACGAGATGATTTATCTCCATGGTCTGTCTCAGTGGCAGGCCTGTTGATGGAAGCAAAGGTCCATGTAAACATCCAGCAGACTTCAAGCCACCATGAAAATGACACTGGGGAACAGGCAATACAGGTTCCAGATTGCAGAGCTCTGATAAGGCACAGAGATCATGTATGAGAACAGCGAGGTGCATGTACCTGTAATCTCTACGAACAGATGGGGCACTGCCATACTGCACTGGCAGCCTCAATGACACCCTCATCACACTCAAACCTACTGCATGATGAAGGCCTTAGCCCTTGGCTTCTGGTAAGCAGCTGTATTTCACGGAGAAGGGCAAAGAGAGATGCACATTGCTCTTACCAAGGAGATTCTTGTCTGTTCCTATCCATGCTGACTTTATTAAACATCCTCTTTTTCCCAGTTACTAAAAGAACTCCTAGTTTTTAATAGATGTATGCATTTGTTGGAATATTTTAGAGGACATTTAAAGAAAAGCTTAGGGCTGCTCGAGTGTTACCCAAACCTTAATTGTGTTCTTGAAGCTAGATAATTCACTTCCCCCAAGGATTTTCATTTTAAATTGTATGAGATCAGGCCAGTTTCTGGTCAGCCTGACTAAGGACTGATTTTCTTAATGGAAATTGCATAGTACAGCTGTTTCTGAAATACTCTCCAATACAGCTGTTAAAACTCAGAGAACAAATCCTTCCTTACACAGATTCACAGATGGTAAAATCATGTGACAGAGGTAAAAAAAGGAATAACTTTCTTAAATCAGGATTTTTTCCCTTCTAGAATGATCAGGTCGATAATGAAAGAGAGACAGATATGGGCTCTGAGGAAGGAGGACTATTCTGGATGGGAGGCAGGGGTTTGGAGGGTAAGATCATCTGGGAAGTTAACAGAGAAACCACAGACTTCAGGGTAACCTCCCTGGGATCACTGCAGTCAGGCAGGCCTGCAAAGTGGAAACACAGAGCATAACAGAGGCTGCACTGCCAACATAGAGCATCTGAAGCAACAGATTTCATTAGCCAGATTCCTTGGAATTCTAAATAGTAGCACAGGAAAACATGCTCATGCGGGTAGCTACTTGAAGCAGGCCAATGGACAACACTGACCCACCTCCACAGAGCTGCCAGAGGAACACCCTGGCACGACAGGTCATTGCAGGGGAGCACATGCTGGGGAGAACTGTTCACTGGGATCGTGCACAGGCTCTCTAGAATGGGAAAAGACCCTTCCTCCCACCAGAGAGCGCAACAGTTCCTGTCTTACCTCTTTGGGAGGCTAACAGATGCTCAGTCTTCCCCTTGTCCTGCAGAGGAGTTGTTCTGGGGGCAGTGCTGCTCCCCTCCCTCTCTCGGGGGTCCTGGGTCAAGGCCCTGTGTGCAGGGTGGGAGCGGTGCCCTCCATTGCCAGTGCTGAGGTTCCACACACCAGCCTTGCAGCCAAACGGAGCAATGAGGCCACTCGGGTGTGGAGGTTTCCCAGGTCCTTCCCCACACCATAAATCCATCCACCTCTTTATCTGGTTTGTTGATACAGACTGGGAAGGAGCTGTAGATGAGGTAAAGAAGAATTGGGTTAAGTGATCTCACAACTTTACAGTGAACCCACCTAATGAGTAAGGCATTCAAGGGTTTTTTATCATTCTTTTCAGCAGATCAGGTTTTATTTTTCATGAAACTATAATCAGTTTTGTCCCTCTGAACAGTACCACACTAGCAACTCAGGAGAGACAGGTTCTACTAATTTGGTTATATGTTGCATTTGCCCATCCATGACTTCAGGATCTCTTTCCTTCCAAGCAGTAGGCAACCCACAATGGTCTCTAGAATGTGACACTGTCTAGGAAGTAGTTGGTTTCCACAGCTAGTTCTCAAGTATTTTGTTTCTGTACACCCCGTTCAATTTTGCACTGGGTTTTGTTGGGGCTTTTTACTTCTCTTCACAAGAAATGAAGTACTAGGACACACACAGTATTATAATTCTGTTACAATCAAAGAAAACTTTGCACTCTTCCTTAGATATCTCCAGTATTCAATGGGCCTATACCTGTAGCATTCAAATTAGCCATCCAAACGTTGTAGTTTTGTTCTGCTTCATTTTTACAGGAGTTTATTCTCTGCTTTCTTTACTGCAAAGACACCAAATCCAATATAAACATAACCTACCTCAAAGAATTTGTGATCTTGGCTGTTCCTGAAAATTCAAAATTTTCTGAATGGAAATAGCACAGTGCAGCTCATTTTGAAATACTCTCCAACAGAGTTGTTAAAACTCAAAGAACTAATCATCATCATGGCTTCACAGATGATAAAATCATGTGGCAGCCAAGCCATAAAAAAGGAATAACTTCCTTAAATCAGGATTTTTTTTTTTCTCTATAGAATGATCAGGTCAATAATAAAAGAGGGACAGATAAGGTTTAACGATATAGCTCATTTCTAGACCAGAATGTATCCAGCAAAAATGTCACCTTACTTACTCAGCAACACTTCTCCCTAGTTACATTCAGTATTCTAGCTGCGTATCAGCAATAAAGGAATCATTCCGAAGGGACATGCCCGTTATTTGGCAGAACTAACACTGAGCCAAGGGACCAGTGGATCTCATTCTTTTATCTGCATCAGCAAAATTATTTGTTCAATTCTCATCTCTCCTATCACTACAAACCCACAGATGGCAAAGGGACAGCAACAGTGTCATTGAGGTTTTCAACTTGAAAGTATTGGCTGACACAGATGCACCAGACACTGCATTTTGTCTTGCAGAATTCTTATTGCTAGTGATAAGGCAATGCAGGAAGGAGAGGAAAAGCCATAAGCCTCATTTTGCAATACTGCCATAGGCAGATAGAGCAGGGAAAGAGATTTGTAATCATGAACCTGGCATACATGGTTTGCAGTAAAAGAGTTTCACAAAGGAAATCTCAGTTTATTACTCAGCATTTAATTTAGGCTTATGCTTTAAGAGGATGAAAAACTCAGATCCTGCATAGGCTAGATCCTTTTTTTAAGTCTCCTTCACTGTAAATGGAAAATTCACAAGGACTTTCTATCATGGGAGGTTTCACTATTTCTCCCAGTGCAAAAACAGGCAATGTTGATAAATCTACTTCAGATCTCAAAGGGTTCAGCTCAGAAACTGCCCCAAGGGAAGGTTTTCTCCTTCAAGTGTAGGAGGAAGGAGTGGGAACATTTCTCATTTCATGCTAAATGCCTCCTTTTTCTCTAATAATTGTGACATTAGAAGCTGTGCAGGGAAATAAAAAGTATGTGCACTATGTAGAGGAATGTTTTCTTTTCTTGCTGTGCATTTCCAGGGCCCCAAGGTGCCCCTTCAGCTCATCCTATTCTACACTTCACTCGAAGTAATTTTCACTGCATCACCAGAGCACATTTCCTGGTGACTGGGTTCTGGGGGAGTCATCTGAGCCCATCAAGGAACTGAAAAAGGTTATAGTATAGTTTTCAACCAAACTTTTGGATTCCTATGTTTATTTTAGGACAGAAGTGCCCTGTACCTACCTAGATATATAGAGTTCTTCTCTTCATTTCTGCTGATTGATCTTAGCCTTGAGAAAATAGATGATAAAAGAACATATGAGGAGATAGAATGAGAAGGTGGGGGATGGGCATCACATTAAAGACCACAAACTTTCTTAGCATGGTCATTCGGATGAAGGAGGAAATGCAACACTTAAAACCAACAATATGCAAAGCTGATTAATTGCTATTAACATTTCAGTTGCTGGAGTCAGACAGAGCTCATCAAGCTCCAGCAGAAACACTGGAGTCATTCTTCAGTTTGTGCCATAACTATTTAATTCTGCTGTCTCTCCTTTTGGAGTTAAGTGGCTCTTACTGGTACATATAGCCTCTCTGAACCAGGAAGAGATATTAAGGCACTGATAAGACTGTACTGAGAGCAGCTACTTTTGTACTGCAGCAGAAGTTTAACTTTGCCTGGCCATTCCTTAAACTGATGACAGCATTTTGTTACACATGATAATACCACCACTGTTTCCTGAGGTTATTGCACCTTCTTGCTCTTTCAAGAAGAAAAAGGGTTTTTCCAACTCAGTTTGTAGGTAAGTATATTTAGATTGCACTTTCAAAGCCCTACTGAAGCTTTTAAATTGGACTGATATTTCCATGACTCCTTACTTATTATTATAACTAGGATAAGGTTGACAGCTAGATTCCCTCATGCATATCCAAGCAAATATCTTTCCATCAGCTACAAGCCTGTAACTGTTCTCTAATACCTTGCCCTCTTTGATCTTGCAACCTTATGTAAATATTAAACATCTATAGGATTATACATCCCTAATCCAAAAGTTATCTGGGCTCTCATTTCACAGTGGAGGCCCAGACATAGAGAAGTTACAACTGACATTTGCAGAAACAGCATCTGAATTTGCAGACAGCTCTAAAATAGCCAATATTTGCCCTAAAATATTCTTGCAGGTACAGAAACTGACAGTCAAAGACCACAGACAAAACCAAATGCTGTATTCAGATCCATGCAATACAGTTCCCAAATGACATCACAAAGATTACAGAGGGAAACAATAGCTGAATCCAGCAGAGGACCTGTTTTAAGGTCCTCTCAAGTCCTGTTTCCTCTTCCCCAGCACCACTTCTGCTCTTAGAGCGCATGGTGTTGGTTTTGACATTGTGCTGGATCATCATAAATAGGCAAAATGGTGAATACACGGAGGTTTGCTCAAATATATTGGAGAACTGACTGTGGAAAATAACCTCTCAAAATGACAAGTGTGAGGTGAACAACATATTGGAGCTGCAGACACCTTGGCTTACCTCATCTCCTGGGGCTCTTGGAAATCCAGATGTTGAAATCTTGGGAGAGACACTGTAGCACTGCCAACAGGTAGACTTACTGGCTTAGGTATAGGGGGGATCAAAGACGATCCAAATGACCTTTCCTTCATATTCCCACCACTGCAATACTCAGGCAGCTGGAAGGTGTGGAAAGAGTAGAACACAGTGCTCAACTCCAGCATCCAGCTCTTCCCCCTTGATACCACAAGAAGTTTGGCCATGCTCTTAGCTAGGACTGGGCAGGAAAAGAATAGTCAAATTGATGGTGAGAAGCTTGGCCTAGGATGGAAAATGGAAAGGGAAATGGTGTGGGAGAGACTGTGTCTCACACTTGCCAGTTCTCTCCCACTCACTCATTCCCCTCAGTCACTGGCAGTGTGGCTGCATCCCCACCTGGCAATCCACATGCTTGGCATGATGATATTCTGAGGTGCCACTGCCTCTATTGGCCTTTTGAATGGTATGGGAATGGATTTTGATCACTATCCTGCCACTGTCACTAAAGTGCCTACCAGCCATGGCAGATCTCCTGTCCCCACAAAGTCATTCAGCACGATGTCAAAAACTGCTTTTCTCAAGCCTGTAATTTTTCTGCTTCAGCCCTTCCTACAACCCCCCACCAGCCCAGATGCCAATGTGCTCTCTGGCTGCTCAGTGCTCTCCAGATTCCACACAATTCATCATCTCAGGCTCACTGTCATTTACTAAGTTCAGCAGAGCTCCCTGCTCTGCTGCTCTGTGTAAGGTCTGTGCCTGCTGGAGTTGCTTTAGGTCCCCCACACCATGGCTAAGAAGGGGGGTGGAGGGACCAGGTGCAGACACACACCCTTCCTCAGTATCATATCCTTTTTGGCACAGCTAAAGAGCTTAGTCAGAACCTGTTCAAACCTCAAAGAAATGATCAGTCAGGGATACATTTGGCCCTTTATCGGCAAGGGTAAAATCAAGTACACAAAGCTTTTTCTTGGTTATTCTCTTATTTCTCTGCCTTCACCTGCCTACCACGGCAAAATCAAAACAACTGCAGCTGCTGCCCCTTCTGCAAAGGGATCCCCAATTGTGTGGATTGGGTCTGAGCTGTGCTCTCCATGCCCACTTCACATGACTTACCTCTGGACAGACCCATGGCAGAGGACAAAGCTGTACAAAAGCTGGTGAAGTCTAGAAATATTATTAGAGACAACTGTGCAGAAGGGCATGGCCATACAACTCAAAACATGAAACAACCTAGAACTGAGTTTGCAGGACTGCCTCCTCCAGCAAACATCTTTTTCCACCAAAACCAGACAGAGCTGATATAAAACACCACCAAGATGGTGGAGCATCTGGAACAGTAACCACAACATATTGGTATTGATACCAATAGCTATTGATACATGTCAAAGCAGGACACAAAGTCTGCAGCGCACACATTGCAAAGACAGCCCAAAGCACAACAGCTTTAGGCTTCTGTGGCTCAGCTGCTTCCCTTCACTTACACCACAGGGAAAGAAGTCCTCAGAGCTCTGCCTACAGGACATACACTGAAAATCCACCACAGAGGATTTGGCTTGATTTCTTTACCTGACATTCTCTTCCCTCTGATGTCAGCTCCTTGTTATTGCCCTCACTGTAATCACAGCCTGTGACATTTTCCTGCTCTCTGTTGCATATCTTGCTGGGCTCTGAAGAAGGAGGGTTGTTCTGGATGGGAGGCAAGGGCTTGGAGGGTAAGAGCATCTGGGAAGTTAACATGGAAACCACTGATTCCTTGGGATCACCGCAGTGAGGCAGGCCTGCAAAGTGGAGAAAGAAAGCACTTTTTTATCATAAATCATCTGAAGCAACAGATTTCATTAGACAGATTTCTTGGAAACTCCTAAATACCTGCACAGGGAGACATGTTCATGCAGGCAGCTACTTGAAGCAGGCCAGTGGAAAACACTGACCCACTTCCACAGAGCTGTGAGAGGAACACCCTGGCCTCTGCACTCCTGTTGCACAACTGGGAGCCCACAGACCTGTTCTTGGCATGAAAAAGGCACCTGCACGTACACCTTCTTGCTCTTCTCCCTGCCCCACAACTCTACACCTCTACAGCTACACTGGGCACTGAGAGCAGGACAGGTCATTGCAGGGGAGCACATGCTGGGGAGAACTGTTCACTGGGATCGTGCACAGGCTCTCTAGAATGGGAAAAGACCCTTCCTCCCACCAGAGAGCGCAACAGTTCCTGTCTTACCTCTTTGGGAGGCTAACAGATGCTCAGTCTTCCCCTTGTCCTGCAGAGGAGTTGTTCTGGGGGCAGTGCTGCTCCCCTCCCTCTCTCGGGGGTCCTGGGTCAAGGCCCTGTGTGCAGGGTGGGAGCGGTGCCCTCCATTGCCAGTGCTGAGGTTCCACACACCAGCCTTGCAGCCAAAGAGGGGAACAAGGGCCTTTGCGTACAGAGGTTTCCCAGGTCTTGCCACACACCATAAACCCCTTTACTTCTTCATCTGTGTCTTTAACATGGACTGAGAAGCTGTAGATGAGGTAAAAGGGAAGGAGTTAATTGAAGGAGTTAATTGACGCCTTTACAATCCACCTATCTAATGGGAGAGACATTCAAGGGTTTGGGGTTTTTTTTAATTGCTCAGATCAATTTGGTTTTAGTTTTTCATTAAACTAGCATCAGTTTAATTTCTCTGAACAGTACTGACGTAGCAAGCCAGGACAGAGATAGGTGAAGGGCTTCACTGATAAGAGAGGAGAAAAGATTCCTGAGACTTGGCTTCTGTGAACTATTAAGTACTACCATTAAAGACCTACACGGTGCTACTGCTATTTCTGGAAACCAGAAAGGCTTCTCAGCAAGCAGGCAGAACCTGCTGGTGTTTTTACAGCACTGTACCACCTTCAGGGTCAGATCTGATGAGCAAGCAGAAGAAGAACAGGAAATCTACCTACAGTGAGACCAGGCAATGGTAGCAAAGATAGAAATATACCTTAGGTATCATTGCCATCTCCCATTTGTGGCCAGCTGACCTACAGTCCCTGTCCTGGCTGGCAGTACCAGTTATTTGGCTATTGTTGAAAAGGAGAAAGCGTAATGAACTAATGAGAGAAAGATGTGATGTCATCTGCCTGCCTGGGCAATCATCTGTAGCTGCCTGCCACCTCCTCTGACACCGAGCCAGCACTGACCTCCACGGACCACTTCTCCCTGAAATCTGGTGTGTTTGGTGTTGGGTTTTTTTTTTTCATTTGCCTGAGGCCACCATTGCGTTTTCAGCTTTCCTGAGATCCTCACCTTCAGTGTCCGGCCCGCTGCCACAGAACCGTACATGGAACCGACGCTCCTGCCCCGCGGAGCTGTGTACCCGCGCTGGGATTTGGGAACGCTCCCAGGGCAGACAGCAACGAGGGCTTGGTACCGAGCGTTGAAACACGACAGGACGGGTGACTGCAGCAACCAGCAGTCGCCAGGCAGAGGCAAGGCCAGGCTCGTTCTCTCCGGTCACGGCGGTGCCCTCCCTCAGCTCCGCATCCTCCGCGCGGTGCTGCCTCCCTGTGACGTTCCGTCCCGCGGACTTCGCAACGTTCTGTCGTTTGCACACCGCGGCATCCCCGCCCGCCCGCACCCCTATCCCAGCCCCATCCTATCCCATCCNCCCATGCCATGCCATGCCATGTCACCCCATCCCAGCCTATCCCCATCCCATCCGCAACCCCATCACCATCCCATCCAACCCCATCCCATCTGCATCCCCATCCTATCCACATCACCAGTCCCCTCCCCAGCCCCATCCCCTCCACAGCCCTGTGCCTCACCAGGCAGGGTTTGACAGTGTCTAGGAAGTAGATGCTTTCCAAAGCTAGCTTTCAAGTCCTTTGTTTCTGTATTTCCCACTCCATTCTGGGTTGGGTTTTGTTGTGGGTTTTTTGTTTGGTTTTGGTTTTGGTTTTGTTTTTTTTTTTTTTTTTGCCCCAAAGCAACTCNTTTTTTTGTTTATTTGTTCGTTTAATTTCTCTTAACTACAAAGGAAACGCTGGGACACAATATCACCAGGTGTTACAATTAAAGACTGCTTTGCACTCTGTGTTTGATGTCCCAAGTATTCAGTGGGTCTATATGATTAATGTACCTGTAGTGTGCAAACTGGCCATACAAATGTTCTCCTTCATTGTGACATGGGTTTACTCCTGGTTTTCTTTACTGCAGATACACCCAAACACAACATAAACATGGTCTGGGTCAAAAAATTTCTGATTTTAGCTATTCCTGAAAATTCAAAATTATACACAGCGTATTTCCCTGTCCCTTATCCTGGCCAATCTCTTCCCCACTCCCCAGCATCTAAGGCTGGGCTCTGACTTGCATGGCATGAAGAATAGCTGCTGCTGCACTTGGCAGCATCTCTGGGGTCTTGTGATCAGCGCTTTGAATGAAGCTTTTGTACACACTCTGTCTCCCCAAGCCAAGCAGTATTCTTGGGCATCGGCACCTCTGCTGCAGGCAAACATCCTCCAGGCTAAGACTGCAGGAACAAGATTGCAAGAAGTCCTGGCTGAAGATGTCTCTGGTCTGCTGCAGCCCTTCACCTGTGGCAAAATCATCTTGTGCTGGCATGGTAGGAGTGAAGGAGGTGACAGGCTCTTTGCAGATGAGAGTCTACTCGATGTGTTGTTGGTCCCTTGGCCTGATACAGCTGCTGGTGCGTTTCCCTGCAGCATCAGGAGCCTACATGGAAAAATAACACTGCTAGTAAAAGTGGCAGCCACCAATCCTTGGCACAGCCCTGCCTACAGGGGGTCCTGTGTACCAAACTGCTCAAGTCAGGCGTGGCTAGAGCAACATAAAAAGAAGTTCAAGCTATGCATTTTCCACATTTTGTCAAAATCATGGCCATAAAGTCCAAATGCTGGAGGAAGACTGTTGTTGGCAGCACAGGGGAAACATAACTCTACCCCAGCAGCTGCTGGCCCCATAGCTGTATGGGCAGGGCAGCAGAGGCAAGTGTCTCACCGTGCCCACTGCTGTTGGATCCGGGGCAGTGCCTCCGAGTTGTTTCCACTGAACTCAGTGCTGCCACTGCAGCAGGAGAACCACTCCACACATTTGATAACGAAGAGCTGTAATGCCACACAGGACTTGCCCCAAGAGAGAAAAAACAAACAAGCAAACCCCCAGAAACAAAAAGAGAGGGGGGAAGGAGACCATTTAGAATAGTTAGTTCCTTTTTAAATACAGACATACTTGGATTTAAGCAGGGGCACTGGGCTAATGATACTGGAGACTGGTGTATAACCCCTATCTCTAGCACGTTCCACCAGTGTGCAAGATGATTTTTTTTTTTCTGTAGGAAGGGGTAGATAAGGTTTTACAATATATCTATGAGTAATTCTGAGCCACAACTCAAACCACAAGACAAATACTTCCAAATCTATCACCCATTGGGAAAGGAAGGAGAAAAGCAGTTGGAACAAGGGCTGTTGTAGATAAATTGCCCACATTTATCATGTGGCTGGGCTACCTGTAGCACTTGCAGCATCTCAGAAAGCCTGAGACTACAAGACAATCCACACTGAGGGTTGCCAGCTATCCAGAAACTGTCTGCCATGCTCACAACAGCAAACACACATCCCAGAACTAGTTGTAGGAGTTACAGACAGTGCTGTAATGTCCAGGGAGTATGATGGTAAAGAAAGTTTATGTTTAACCCCTCTGATTAGTGCTATAGCAAAATGTGAACATGTTCAGCTTCAGTCCCATAGTCAATCTCTTTGCTGGTTTGGTTGCTTTCCCTTCAGAACTCCTTCTGACAGACACTTCAGTTGCCATACAAGACTGGGCTTCCTTAAACTTATTAGCCCATTTCTTGTGGCCAAAGTAGGATAAGAGGTCAGGATGGTAAGCCATCAATAAAATTCCTATAGATGTCAGTAAGTACTGAAGGATGCCAATGTGCACTGCTTTTGAAAATCCACTGATAGGTGCCTCTAAGCTCTGCAAACAGAATGACTACCACATAGCTGCTAAGTGCAGCCAGAAGAATCAATCACAGACACAGGTCAGTTAAATCATTACAAAAGGAAAAGTGCCTTTGCACTCAATAGAAGAAGAGAAAGCAGATCCCTATTAATGTGTTCTCTAAGCTTTAAGCAAATAACAAGGAGTGCCTATGCAATGACCTTAAAGTACCCTACTAACAATCCTAACAGTCAAACTTACAATCAGATAAAATGGTATCCTCAAACAAATTTCAATGGAAATTGCTCATATGGCAGCAAGGCCCTGTAATGCTCTATCCCTTACTGAAGTGATTTAATTCAGCTCAAAAGCTGTCAAAGTGTTCACCTGGAGTACAGCTAGTGATTTCAGAAAGGTTGGAGTCAGCTGAGACAGTTAATCTTCTTCTGGTTTTCACCTTTTTTATTAGCTTAGATAAATCATAAAATACTAGGTTGGAAGGGGACCTCAAGGATCCTCTGGGCCAAATTTTCTTGTCAAAAGCACTTAAATTCACAGGCATGGCTTGAGGTCAAGGAATTAAAGTGCTTAAAGGGCTTTTAGAGTCTGATTCCCATTACTTTCAAGGAAAGGCAGGCACTAAATACCATTAAAAACACAAACGTAGGTCTATGTGGGACTGCATACCTGAAAACAAAGAATGGAGGTATAGTATCATAGAATTGTTTAATTTGGAAAAGAACTTTAAGATCAGAGAGTCCAATCTTTAACCTGACACTACTTACACTGCCAAGTCCACCACTAGACTATATCCCAGGGTAGGATGCCTTTCGGCCTTTCTGGCCGCCTGGGCACACTGCTGGCTCACGTTCAGCTACAGTGAACCAGCACCCCCAGGTCCTTTTCTGCTGGGCAGCTTTTCAGTCATTCTTCTCCAAGCCTGTTGCATTCCATGGTGGTTGTGACCCAAGTGTAGGACTTGGCACTTTGCCTTGTGTAACTTCATACCACTGCCTGTGGCCCATTGGTCCAGCCTGTCCAGATGCCTCTGCAGAGCCTTCATGCCCTCCAGCAGATCAACACTCCCACCCAACTCTGCAAACTGTCGTCTGCAAACTGAGAGTGCTGTGGATCTCCTTGTCTAGATCACTGATAAAGATATTAAACACAACTGGCCCCAACACTGAGTCCTGGGGAACACCACTTGTGACCAGCTGCCAGCTGGATTTAGTTCCATTCACCACCCCTCTCTGGGCCTGTCCATCCAGGCAGTTTTTTATCCAGGGAGGAGTGCACCCCATCCAAGCCATGGGCAGCCAGTTTCCCTGAGAGAATGCTGTGGAAAATGGTGTCAGTTTTACTGAAGTTTAGGTAAACAACATCATCAGTCTTTCCCTCATCCACTGAAAGGGTCACCTCCTCATAGAAGGAGATCACGTTGGTCAAGCAGGACCTGCCAAGTATGGACTCATGCTGGCTGGGCATGATCCCCTGGTTGTCCTGCATGTGCTGTGTGTTGGCTCTCAAGGTGATCGGCCCTGTGACCTTCCCTGGCACTGAGGTCAGGCTGACAGCCCTGTAATTCTCAGATCCTCCTTCTGACCCTTCTTATAGAGGGGAGCCATACTTACTAACTTCCAGTCACCTGGAACATCCCCAATGAACCAGGACTAATAAATGACAAATGATTGCAAGTGGCTTAATGAGCTGTTATGCCAGCGCCCTCAGTACCTTTCGGTGGATCCCATCTGGCATATGTCTTAAGTGGTGTAGCAGGTCTCTGACCATTTCCCTTTGGACTATGGGAGCTTCATTCTGCTCCTCATCCCTCTCTTCCAGTTCAGAGGGCTATGTACCTGGAGAACAACTGGTCTTACTTTTAAAGACTGGGGCAAAGAAGGATTTAAGTATCTCAGTCTTTTCCTCATCCTTTGTCCTGTGTTTCCTCCCACATTCAATAAAAGCTGGAGATTCTCCTTAGCCCTGCTTTTGTTGCTGATATAGTTACACAAACATTTTTATTGTCTTCTACAAGTTTCTACAAAGAAATTCTTTACTGTGAAGGTGGTGAAGCACTGGAACACGTTGCCCAGAGAAGTTACAGATGCTCCATTCCTGAAAGGGTTCAAGACCAGGTTGGATGGGGCTCTGAGCAACCTGGTCCAGTGGAAGGTGTCTCTGCACACAGGCAGGGGTTTGGAACTAGATGATGTTTAAGTTACCTTCCAACCCAAGCCATTCCATGATTCTATGATTTCACTGCAGTACCCAGATTAAACTTGGACTTTGTCCCTTCTAATTTTGTCCCTGAATAACCTCGCAATGTCCTAATAGTCCTCCTGAATTGCCTACAGCTTTTTAAAAAGATGATGAACTCTCATTTTTCCCTGTGTTCCAGTCAAAGCTCTCCATGGGACTAGTACATAAAGCAGGGATTCAGGTATATTTTCCTAGGGCTCATTGCATAGGAATAATATCTAAAAAATATGTCAATGGCAATTTTGCCTGGTTAAGATCACCTCCAAAATGAAGCTGATCATGCCCCATTGCTTAAGGTATTAAAAATGCCCAGGAGAAAGTTAAGTAGCATAAATTAGCGTATCCTGTAGCTAGGATAGGAGCTGCTTCTGACACAGACTTACCTGTAACACGAAGACAGGCTTCTTCATGGGTCCTCTGCCAGGTTGTTCAACCAGACTAGCATGCCATAAAGTGTAACTGGGAAGGGCATTACTTATTACACCTGCCTTCATGGTGCACAAAGGCTTAACTGCCTAAATTTGGGACGTAGATCCTCACTAACTACATGATATGGAAACCCCCAAATGTATAGTTATGTAGGGCCACCCCTTTCTCCCTTGCACCAAACCCACTGGAAGTAGAATGATCCTGGCAAAGCCATATGCTTGCAGCCTGGGGAAGCACTGGGTGTGCAGGATTCATCTTCTGCCACTGCTGATTGGAGCATGGAAAACAAGATGGTGCCATTCTCAGAACAAAGGAGGCCAGTGGTAGTCATTCACTTCTGAGTGAAAAAATTACTTTCTGAAGAGAGAAAAACTAACACAGCTGCATTTGAACAGCTCCAGGCTCTGGTGATGTTTCAGTAGACAGTGACTGTATTCCTTGTCATCCTTCTGCTGGGTTAATCAAAAGGAAATTTTCAGTTTCTCAGGATCATTAGCAATCAGTAAATGAAAACAGAGATTTAATGCTATAATTTCTTTCCTAACCAACAAGCTATTTCTCTGGTGTGTTTCCAGTGCAGTAAACATACAGTATCATTGTATGAAACATGTTGATGCCAACAACCCTACAGAGCCCATCAGAATTGGAGCTACTGCGGAGATAGAATCCAGCATCTCACCAGTCAAAGGCTTGTTGGGTAGGTGAAATTAAACTGGAGTGATGACAGTTGTTTGGGTTTTTTTGACCAGTGGATATCAGCTTACAGCACCATAATGCATCTGTAGTGTGAAGGTTTTACATAGTGGAAAAACCCATCACCTGAAGGAACAGGGCAGTTTCCCCAGGCCTGTGGAAGAATCCCAGTGCAGATCCTTGTACAACTAATGGCATCTCTTCCCACTTTCCTAAGTTCTTGGTGTCAAAGTCACTTATGTTAGACACACAGTTTCCAAGAAGTGCTCCAGTATTTTTCTGCACAAAGAATACAAGTGAGATTACACATCCAAAATCCATTTTCTCTTACCACTGAACTTAGTGTTTTGAGGAGTTTCTGAAGCAGCAAACTTGCTTCCTCAAATATTTATTGTGCATAGCGAGGAGTACAGATAAAAGACATAATGTTAAAAGTATCGCCCACGCAATGCTCTTTTTACAAGTTCTGCCCTCAGCTTTCCTATGGAAGATCCGAAAGGTTCGATGCTCCTATCAAAAGCTCCTGCAATGGCTGCTCCTCAGCAGAGCAGGACTGCTCAACTGTGAAACAAGAGGTGCCACAAGCAGCAGTTTACTCGGGGCAGCAAATCAAGAGTTAGGAATAAGCTGATCTGAATGCCAAACCTCATTAGCTCCTTCAAAAAGCACTTGAACAATTCCTCATTCCAGATCTAATGAGGTATAGTGCTGGACATCACAGTTATTTGAGTACTGTACACAGGTTTGCTCCCATTGAGTGCTGTGATGGTTTCAGTTGGACTTGTGGGCCAGAGACAATGAGGGGAGACAAATATATGGACACTCCTTTGCCCAAAGCACTACCCAGCCTTGACTAAAAGCACTGAAAGATGTTTTGGCACATGTCTTGAAACATTAGGTCTGCTGTTTGTGACTCATGTTGGATTGTTATAAAAGAACTTTCCTTAGAAATATCAGGCTCCTCTTCCTCAGTACCCTCCTCTCAGAAGCCTCGGGGGAGAGTGGTCTCCCACCCCATCCTCCTGCATGAAACCATTGCAGAGGGTTACTAAAACATGATCCCTGGCCAGTAGTTTTCTCCTGGTAGAGCTATGCAAGTTATTCCACATATCTTTCATAAAGGTCCAAACCAACCCCAAGAACTCCAACTACAGCAGGTTTTCCCAAACAGCTGCAGAAATCCAAGCTAACTGTGAGTGTGCATCCTAAGAGTTTTGTCCTATCCCTGCCAGGAAAATTCTGAATGACCTGAAGCAATTTCATTCAGATGGAAGACAGGATCTGACTTTTGTACTGAAATTTTTCATGAGGAGCATGGAGACACGCAAGGGGAGTATGAAGTACAGGGCAGGCATGCAGATGTAGGAGCACAAAGTGGTCGGTTTGAGTGTCCATTTTATCATTCTTCCATCTATTCCATTCAAGTCCGAGTACTGTTCTTAGTGCTGTAGGAACCTTGAAATACAACAGTTCCCACTGCTCAGAATTTATTCCCCAGTCTTCACAGTATTTAAGCACCTCTGTCTTTTTCAGGGCCTGGGTCCACCACTCAGGCATCACTGAAATATTTAAAGCCTCCATTCACCTAATCTACAAGGTGTCACATAACTCCACAGGCATCTAAATTCCTAGAGTGCCTAAGTGTTCACAGTCTGATGCCTGCAGAGAGTGTCTTGCATGGGTGCTCAGAGACCCACACCATGGTGCCCAGAGGACCCAATGCAGGACAAACACCTGTTTTCCAATACCTGCCAGCATCTGCCTTCGGTGAACTGGAAGCCACTAAAAGGTAATAGAGTAAAGGAGTAATAGACTGTCTCTGCAGCAAACTGAAATGCTTACAGGAAGGGAGACAAAAAAGAGCCTCCAGATGTGAACATGCAACACACTGGAACATGCCAACAAAACCTTGTGATGGGCTGGCCCACTGACCTGATGGAAAACACCACATTTCCCAAATGCCATCATTTCCAATGTCCAAAAGTGAACAAAGCCAAGGAAGAAAATGAAAAGTAGAAGTCTGCAGAAGGAAGGCTAACTCTGCTGCCAATTCATTGCTAGGCCTGCAGAGAATTATAAATCTTTAGGCTCGGAAAATGTTCAGGAGTTCTTCAGGTGACAGATTTTGAGTAAGTGAACTTTAGTTTCTCACAGGGCACTATCTCCAAGTGAAAATGCAAATGGTGATTGGAAGCTTTACAAAGCTCTCAAAGGCTCTGGGGTGACAGGTAATACAGAAATATGAAAGGCTACCATTGTCATTACAGCAGCAGAGACCCAGCTTGCTAAATTGTTAGGGATGAGGGAGTACAGATACTGCAAGGAAGAAAGGGGAAGGAAAAAAAGTAAAGCAAAACATTCTCTCCAGAGAGAGAGAAAAAAAAAGAAGGGGAAAGGAACTAGCAAACAGCTCTGTTAATGAGCAGAGTCCCTGTGTGTCAATCCTTCAGAGAGTTTGGTTTGTCCTCCCTCTGCTGTTGTGGTAGGCCAGGATCTCCACACCACAAAAAAAAAAAACAAGACGTGTTAGTGTATGGATCTTCCCTTCTCATCCCACTACATCTTTCCCAGATGAAATTTTCAGAGTTTCGTACTGTTATAATAAACCATTTGAAAACAGAAGCTAACCTGAAGGCAAATTTCTTCATCAGAATGAGAGCACTTTGAAACTAGGTATTTATGTTTCAGACAACCTGGAAGCTCACTAGAGTTCACTTCTCCTGTCTTTGCTTGGAGTAAAATAATTCCACTTGTTCCCTACATCCTTTGGAGTGAAGTGAAACACAGCAGTTTAAACCACTGGCAAGAGCAGGCATAACCATCCTGCAGGGGTTAGCCCAGGAGCCATATAGCACAGACCTAAATCTCAGCAGGGGCCAATCCAGAAACTTGATTTGGGTTCAGACATCATTAATGCTACCCGGAAAATAACAGTGTGAGCCTCAGAAAAGACAAAGATGGAGTTTTTCGATTTTGACGCCAGTCAGAGCAAGGGGACTTCGAGCAGGAGGCGAGCCCAGACTTGTCCAATTGCTCTCACTCAGCAGCAAAGGGAGCCTTGGAAGCCCAAGGGCAGCACCTGACCTGAGGTAGGAGGTCTTGCTCTGCCTCTGATGGTGTGGCAGAAGCCAAGCAGTTGGTCTTCTTATGAAAAGAAGCTTCCCTGTCAACAAGCAACCCTGTCTAACTCTATAGCTCCTGTCTGTCCTTCTCTTTCCTCCTCCCATCCACTACTCCAAGCACTGATCCTCTTCTACACCTAGATGACTGTGTCTCCTTTAGTAATACCTATACTCCAAGACACACAGCTGGCATCACCTGGTAGGAACTTCCCTCCTGCAGCTTTAAAGACTTTTTGAAAAGAGAAAGATAAAAGGAAAAAAATCATCAAATACTTCTCCCAGATTTTATTGCTTTCTGGGAGAGATGCATGCACCAAGAAACCTCCACCAGAGCACGGCAGAAGCAACCCTGATGCCTGGCTCTTGCTAGCCTCTGTCAGAGCAGCACCTTGCTGAGAAGGCACCAGCACACAAGGCAGGGCTGTTCACCAACCTCCTTCACAAACACGGGTGTCCTTCACTTTGGAAATCTAGCTCCACATTGTTAAGCTTGTAATCTCTCCAGGAGATATAAAGTAGGTTGCTTCTCACAAAGGGGCAAGGATTTCTTCTGCTTCAGACCCTGTGCTTCCCAAACTGGAAGCAGGGATAGCCACTCGCCCAGCTGGACCTCTTCTCCAGCAGGACAGCAGGCTCCCCCTTCCAGGTGTATGAGCCCTGCAGGTAAACAGTGTCACATAAAAGGAATAAACAAGCCTACATAGCAACCACTTCTCTGAAGAAATCCTGAGCATGAGATGCAAGAAATATCTTGTGCCTGCCAGGCTGGCAGGCAGCTCCCTGGGTGCTGCGGCCACAACACCTGAGGGACCTCAGCAGAGCCCAGACCTTCAGGCAGGGGCACACACTGCACTGCAACATGTTCCCAGTCCCTCACTGCCTGCTTGTGATCCCTGTGCAAGGATCATCCCTAAAGCTTCCCACAGTGACGAAGCAAACAGCAAAGTGTGCATGTGCTGGAAACTGAGAAGAGGGAGGGGAAAGCTTCCACCCTCTTTGCTGCAGTATTTATAAGGCTCTTCATTAGATCAGTGTAAGTTCATACCAGCGCTACAGAAAGAACCACATTCAGGCAAGTTTAGGAAAAGAGGAGAACTAGTTCGTCCAAAGTGGCATGGCCACAGTCTCTGCAATTTCCACCAAATGCTGCCAAACTGTAATTCTCCACCACCCCAGTACGAATATTTTATACCTCTCCCCTGTGCTGTGGATAATTCTGCAATATGCAGAGCAGAGCAGAAAATTAGTTTTGCTGTTGTGTGTGGTTTTGTTGTTGTTATGCTCACTCGAAAGCTACTTTCAAATGTAAAAAAAATAATAATCTCATTTCCATGTCTAATTTGGAAATCTTCCATAACAAGGTCACTACTGGCTGTTTTTATAAACACTCGTGCACACGAAAAGAGAAATTCTGTGCAGAGGTGCAAGGGCTCACATTATCAGGGTTCCCTATTAATCTCTCAGCCCGTGTCTTTACAATGATCTGGACAGAGGCATCCACACAACTACCTATGATTCAAGGAATTCAGACACTGAGTCTTGAGCAATAGTGTCCAACCTGCAAGTCAACAGGCAAGTGGGAAAGGGCTCTTCAGCTGTAAAAACGTGCAATTATTCAGTTCCTAAAAGGGGCAAGAAAAGTACAGAAAATTCATCTGTAGGAGTTAGCAATCCTTCTCCAACTAGCAAGGCAGCACACCCTTTTGTGACTTGGGAAGGTGACTGTCACTGCACTTTGTAAAAGCAGCAGCAAAGCCAAAGGGAATCATCTCCCTGTCACTGCCAAGTCACCCCGTTGCTACCAGCACTGTAGGAGTAAAAGATTAAGCCTTACAATGAGTCACCTTAAACTACTCTCAGAATTCTCTCAGCTTCTCCAAGGCTGAGTAATCAGATATGTGAGAAAATAACCCTATATATATCTCAGAATGGCAGAAGATGAGCTGACTGCAGCAAATGGGTCTCCAAATGTGACATCTCCTGCATCAAACAGGAAGATTCTCCTGAAAGACTTATCCCTTCTGCTACAGAAAAAGAGGTAGAGGACTGCCCTCAGACTCCAGCACTACTTTAGACCTTAGGAGACACAAGGAGAATTCTGTTTCAGCTGTGTTGCAGGTAAGACTCAATCTGCTCCAGCTCCTGTCAGCAAAGCAAGGAAAGTGGAAATGCTGCTTGTTCACCTTCCCCCATATTTTCTTCTAAGGCAATAAACGCTTTAAAGAAGGGAATTTTCTCTTCCTATACATGTATGCGTCTAACACAGCTGGTACAGCCATCAGCTAGAGATGTTGCCATAAAATAGTGGTGTCAGTAGCTCTTCATAGGATTTTCCTTGAAACAGTGTTTGGTCCTTCCCTTTAATTAAGGGGCCTACAGCAATCTGCCAGCTCAGCTTAAGTGAAAAAGTTAAGCTCCTGGGTGTCTCAAAAATGAGCACTTTTACAGCAAAATAGCATTACCAGCACTGAAAAGTGTGACTCTCATTAAATCATCAAAAGTGACAAAAGTAGAGCAAAACTGGTCAGCTGGTCAGACTAAGACCATGCAGGAGCATCTAATGTCCAGCCTCCCTCCCTGACCACCTGCTTACTCTCCTTTCTTTTGGCTCAGTAATAGTGAAGGTGATGGAACAGAGTCCACCAATGAGAAAAGCCTATATGCTTAGCCTTAACAATGGCGAGCCAAAGTTTTATTTCATACTTTCTGAAAGGAAGAAAAAAACTGCAGCCTTCCTCCAGAACAGAGTACCTTCCCTTCTGAATCTCACTTGTGTGACAGCTAGTTCACCTCCAGCAGTGTCACCCATGAGGCCATGCTCTTAGGTCACCTGCACATCCTGCAATAACATATTGTGTTACATGGGGAAGGGGTGGTGTCCACATGCTCACCTGCATCCTATAAATCAACCTGCTGATGGGCTATCCTGTCCTCCCTTGAGACAGTTATGGAATAAACCTTGCTACAAGGTCAAACCCTCTCTCATCCATCCACAGCATCCCAAACACCTTCATCAGTCCCGTTCTCCCCCAAAAAAGAATGGTCCAATCATTCCTCACAAGTGAACAAAAGAAATTGCCTTGAAATCCCCTTTATACAGATATGAAGCAAGCCCCCAGTATTTCAGCAAACAAGACTTGGGCTTATTTGGCTAAACCTCTGCACTCTGCTTTGAAGCCCTCCAGGCATCACAGGCAGGAGCACATGGCTAAACAGGGAATTTCCCCCTTTCCACAGTAACGATGGAAAATCTTACCACCTTCCATGCCTGTATCCAGAAACCTGCTCAGCTATTCCTCCCAGCATGTTTTCTTTCTTTCCCATGCTGAGCAGCACAGCCCTTTGTGGCAGCCTCCTGGTGCACAGACAGCTTGTTTTCTGTTCACAGAAACCTCTGCAGGATTGGGAGCCCTTGGGTTTTCCCATGGCAACCTTGTTTATGGATTGGGCGAAGGAGATCAATAATACACAGCACCCGAGGCCATGAGGGAAACGGCCCAAGCCACAGTCAAATGTTAATTGGAGCCCAGCAGAAAGGTCTGAAGCCACTGAGCTTATACAGACCTTCTGGCTACATGACCAACAGCAGCAAGTTATTAATTTAGTACTGGAGATGCCAATGAAGCTTTGCAGACTGGTAGGACAGACACGAGTATCAGTAACAAGTACAGGCTGTTCTTCAATGCATCCTCCATTGATAAAAAATTAATGTGAGCTGGAATACAAACATACAGAAAAGTTGGGTATGAAGGCTTTTTATGTTTAAAATGTTCATTTTTTATCAATCCTGAATTCCCAGAGACAGGAAAAAGAGGAAAAGGCTGGACAGAAAAAAAGATGACTAAAGATACTGCTATATATGCCTCTGTTTTGCCCAATCTTCAGGAGCAACCATAATTTGTTGCCTTTTCCTTTTTCATTAGACACTGCCCCCTAATCAGCAGGGTCCCAAGGACTTGAAGACAGGTACCACTCTCTAGAAATGTTCCTCCACCAGCTGTTGGGATGAAGACTGAATCAAATTATCCAAAGAGTGACAAGACAGTTGTGCAGGGTATGCACCTCAATGGCATAAAAGGCAAGCAGAGAGGAGCTTTTAATACAAAAGAATGCACAAGGTAGGAAACCCTGCAGCTTCAGCCTCCACATTCTCTGGGAGCCCTGCTGTGGAATACTGTTGAACCACTGTGTCTTGAAACCAATACTTGAAACAAAAATCTAAGAAAAACAGTGCGCCAGTTTCCTTCAAGGAGATGTGTTTTGTAAACAGAGCTCATGAAAGAAAATGGGAAAGGAAATTACCACTTTACACTTTAAATCATAAACACAAAGACTGAGAAACACTAAGGTCAGAGAAAATTATGACAGCAAAACACTGGACTCAGAACTGTATTCCATCTTCCCTCTAAAGAGTCCACAGCAGTTTCCATTGCCATAAGTGGCACTTCACATCTCTTCATGAGATGACATGTACAGTGTTAAAATACCCTGGGAAACTGAGCACTCCAAACCTCTATGAGGACCTCGATAAATTAACTACAGAGAGAACAGCAAAACACAGCTTCTCTCTTCAGGTGACACCTGTCTGTGGTGCAACAGGGTCACAGCTGGGACAGGGTCAGCTTAAAGTCTGAGGCATTTCAAAAAGAAGTCAAAAACCAGAGGTACTTTAGAAGGAGCTACCAGATAAACATTATCACAGCTTTACATGTGGGGATCAGGGTCTTTCAGACTGATGAATACAGTATCTTGCCTACCATTTGCCAAATTTTTCTGATGGAGAATACAGTGATTCTACAAAATTGATGTGATCATAGGAAATAAGCTTGTTTCAACTAAAAGTAAGTTTTAGGATGGTACATTTGATATTTTTTTTCAAATGCTTCCATGGAATTATAAAATTATCTCCATCCCAAATAACCCCAATTCTATGCCGTGAAAACCTATCTACCACCTACCTCAGACACATTTCTAGATCAGACTTTGACGAGACAAAAGCCTATTTCCAGGGCTTCTTCAGTACAGCAGTGGACTAGAAATTGCTGTATGCCTGGGAAATCATGGCGACTCATACAGCATATTTTAACTCTGGTAAAGACTGAAAAACAGATCATCAGGATGCCTCTTGGACACTCATGATATAAAGGGATGCATTCAAATATGCTCAACTTGAGAACTTCATGATCCTGAACGAATTAGGAGGCAAAGCACTGTGAGTGTACAGTGCCCTGAATCACCAGGGCTGATCTTTTGCTGCCTCACAGAGGTCTCTGTTCCAGTTTGTGGGTCCTCACTGGGGACTGGTGCTGTGAGGTGCTTGTATCTGGCACAATTTTGCTCTACTTTTGTCACTTTGGGGGATTTAATGAGAGTCACGCTTTTCAGTGCTGGTAATGCTATTTTGCTGTAAAAAGTGCTCATTTTTGAGACATCCATGAGCTCAACTTTTTCACCAAAGCTTTAGCAAGATATCTCCTAATTCATTCAAGATCATGTGGTTCTAAACTAAGGCCCCTTGGTCCCCCATGTTGCTAATTGAGTTAACTGCATATTGGCTAATTGCAGGCTTTTGCTCACTGCCAAGAACAGCATCTCACCATCTGTTTGCTCTGGCTACCTGAAGAGAGCAGCCACAAGAAGCCACACCTCATCTGGGGATGCAGGGAAACCAGCTGTCACCTCCTGCTGCCCAGTCCAAGTCTGCTTTCATTTGCTTTACCAAAATAGAATTGCTATTGTGTAACAAGGAGAAGGGGCTGAAGAACAAAACCAAACCAAAAAAACTTGTCACCTCAGGACACCCTTCACAAACATGAAGTCCCAGAGCAGACAGACACAGGAGAAACAAGGAATTAAGAAATAAATAAAGACCCTGAAGCAGGGCCACTGAGGCAGCTTGCTAATCCAGTGTATGCAAATAACTTTTCACATTCCTTGAGAGTTATGTAGGAACCAAAAGGCCAAAGCCTTCTCCCCAGATTTACCAGAATTTAGGACATTTTCGAAAACTGAGCCCAGCTGCTATGTTTTTTACTGAATGCCCTGTGTCAGGAACATCACCAGGGTTCCTGTTGAGCTGGAGACAGCCTTGGGCTGCTGCACCTCTAAGTGGGCGGGCAAACTCCACGAGCTCCACCACCGCTGCACCAAGGAGCGCTGTCACAGAGCAGCACACGGCTCTGACTGCAGCCCTGCCATGCCCACTCTGCTGCCTCAGACTGTGGCTTCAGTGAAAGGCTACAGGCCCTGATGTTTTAAGTGCTGCAGTGAGCTACTGCACACGGAGAGGCAGCTGCACAACATCAAAGCTGCACAGAAAATAAAACACTTTCCCACAACACCACATTAAAGCCAAGGCAAGAACCTAGAATTGAGTCCCCAGTGCAGAGTTCATTCCTCAGACTTTAAAATCGCTCTGCTCTTACAGAAAGATTAGTTGCATTTTTCCCAAGAGCCCCTTTTTTCCTTCTCAATACCATTCATCTGCCAAGCAGCAAATGTGTCAGCACAGTTCGGGGCTCCAGGACTGCATTTCTAATTTGAAGGGCTCAAAGATTACAAGCAGAGAGAACACACAACCTCAAAACCTATAAAAGAACAGGTATCTTCGTGGTAGCAGAGATCACCACGGAGATGAAGGATGAAGGTGCAAGGTAGGAATGTTTAGAAGCTCATGTTTTAGTTTAGTTTTAGCTTTAGTTTTCTCACGTTTTATGAGGTGGCAAACACTAAATCATGTTTAGAATTGTGGACCTGCTAAGCCCCCTCTCTACCCCCTTAGCACAGCACAGGTCAGACAGTGGCTGGCCCTGAATGCACTGAAGTTAAAATGACAGAGAAGCAGAGCTTTAAGTCTTATAAACAGCTTGAAAAGTTTTCCTTCAGCTCATTTCTGCAAGAGAAAAAAATGTTATCATTTGGATGGAAAAAAGAAAGTGTTAGCAAGTGAAAAGCTTTATTCAGACTATTGAACATCCATGCAGTGAGGATGATGGAGACTTGAATTGGTGATAGAGACGAGAAATTAGGCCTGCAGCTTGTTTTACTTGCCATCAACTTTGAAGAGGTCCTGAAAAACACCTTGAGCTTCCATCAGTCCCAGTAAGTGTTTGGCAATGTACATACTGCAAGATGGAGGATATGCAGACCCACAGGCAGGTAACAGCCTGTCTCAAACAGAGTGATGTAACAGCTTCTTCCTCAGTCTCCTGCACCGAAGGATGTCACCACAAAACAAACACTGAGGCAAGACTCAGTGAGGAAGGATCCCATTTCCGTGTTATTGGTTTTCCATTCAAATCCTCTACCACTGCAGAAATTAGCTGCCTGAGCACAACAGAAAGGAAAAATGGGCACAGGTTGGTGGATTTTTTCTTTAAAAAAAAAAAGCAGCTTGCATTTACAGACCACAGTAAATCCATGGAGAAGACTGCAATGGTAGATGGATATATTTGCCTTTTCACCTTCACGCTTTTAAACAAAATTCTGTGCCTGTGGTGGAGAAAAAGTTTGACTACCTGAATTTAACTTATGTTGACGGAGTGGTAGGTTTGCAGTTGGGGATTTTTGGTTTGTTTGTATAAGTTATGTTGATGCTCTTGAAATAAAGTTTTATAGCATGCAATTCTGCCTCCTTTTCCCTTCACTGAACCTGCCGAGGATGGCAGGGGGAAATATTAGGAATTAGAGTACCAAATCTGACCCCACTGAAATCAAACAGCAGCTGTGCCCAGCTTTGTGGACGTTTTGAGAAACAGCTTCTCTTCTGAATCACATTATCCCTGTCAGTCTTGGGCAGAAAATGATTTCCAGTCACTAGTCCACGGCAGACGATAATAACAATTGAAAAACAGCCAAGCTATGGTTTACACTGGGTGCCAGAAATGAAGTATGGTGGAGTTCTGTGGGCACAGTGCATCAGTGGGAGAACCGAGGAGGAGCAGCTGCCGCCTGCTTGATGCAGGGCGGTGGCAGCACGGCGGGAGCAGCTCCTTCAGCACACAGCTCTCTTGCACCAAGCTGGCAATTGTGTGCTGAACCTTTTGTGCTTGAGTTTTCTCATAAAGAGAGGTAATAACTAGTGCATTGAAATGCCATAAATCCCATGCTGGCAGAGCACAAAGCAACTAAACCCTCCATGCAAAATTTGGTCTCCTGACTGCACCTAGAGGCAGGCAGGTGATGGAAATGTCAGTACATTTAGAAGAGACTGTGAGTGCCGAAAAAAAGGAGAATCTGCAGTCAGGGAGAAAAAAGTCACATGGGACTAGTGCCTGGGCAGAGGTGTGTGGATCCCAAGCTACCTCCTGCTCCTCAAGGCCTGCAGAGCAGATCCCACACAGCCTCACCAAGAGCAGGGGTGAGCAGTTCAGTGGGGTGTTGCATTTTGCAGTGCGTTTGTACACTGTCACATCCTCTCTGCACTCCAGCTGCAACAGTTCTTCCCCACATCTTCTGGCTGTCTTGGACAGCTACACTGCAGGCTTGCTCAGGCTGGAGGTCCTTTCTGCAGCATTTTCCTCATGAACAATCAAGGTTCAGCAGCATACACTGCCTCCACCACACATTTTTCTGCAAGGAACTCTCAGTATTCAGCCACAGATTAGAAAACATTTTGGTAAAATAGCTGAGTAGGGTCATCCCTTCTTTGCACGTGGGGAAACTGAGGCACAGAACCTGGAAACACAAATTTTTCAGCTTTGACATTCACTGGTTTCCCATCACCTAGTGCTTAGATACTTCAGATACCACTGTGACAGCTTCAGCTGCTAAGGAAACAAGTCTGTTTTCAGACACCTTACTCATGCTGTGTCATTCAATTCCTCATCTGAGTGAGGGCAATTATGTTGGCGGTTTCACCATTATCCTAAAGCAAAGCCGGGACTTCACCATCTTTCCTGAACATAAAATTCCATCATCTTGCTTACAACATTTTCTGAGACTTGAGAGAGGCACTATACAAAACATGTTGCCTTTCAAGAAATGAGAGGACTCAAGTGATGAGTTTCCCACAGAGAATAGCTTTGTGCTCTCCTGTGAGGCATCAAGAGCAGCTATGTATCAATGCAGGCATTTTTTAATGCTAAATTTTTTATTGATTTCTGAGTAGCTGCTGAAAGACAGTAGAGGTTTGCATTGTTTGTATCAGCAGCGGTAATATCAGCATCTAAACAAAGAGGTGTCCTTGATATTTGGGTCTAAAGGCAAGCTTAAATCTAGACAGGTTCTGCTGGAGGGTCAGGCAGGTTCATTTTTCCTCTCTACTGCCACCAAAGATCTCTGAGTCTGTGGCACAAACATTGACCATGAAATTATAATAAACCATAGGAGTGATTGATTCTGGCTGCTCAAGTTTTTTGGGCTTGGATTTGTTCGGTTGTTTGGGTCTTTTTTTACTGCAGGAGCCATAAGAAGGGATGACTATTTAGGTCTTACCTCATTCCCATCAGTGCTAACAGCAAGCCTGTAATTAATTTTAAATGTCAAGGAAAAAAAAACTTCAGCACACAAACTAAAAGATAGAATAAAGCTTGTTTATGTAGCCTGTTGTCTATGCATTTTTTAAAAGATGCAATAAAAACCTTCACTGGAAATACATTCTTCAATAAAAATACAAACTTTCTCAAAACACATAGATGAGTTGTGATCTTTTATTTTCCACAGAACACGTAAAAAGAGATGAGAACAATTTCAGCTAAACAGTAGTTGAGATGGTTGGTAACCTTTGACAAAGCCACGCAAACACCTGAAACAAACCAGAAAACCCACAATCCCTCATTTTTATGTCAAATGCTTGCCTTGTTAAGTTTCCACTAAAATATATATATATTTCAGGGTAGTGTTTTTGTTGTAAGTTTAAAATTTTAAAAATTTCCTAGAAAAGCTATAGCTTCCAAGAGGAAGTTGTAAGTCAATTTTTTTTCTTGAAGCAAAGGAATGTGATCCCAGCTGGTCCCTAGAGCTCTGAAAAGGACATGGTGCACACAAGACTTGCACACTCAATATGCAAACCTGATTGACATGGCATTCAGAACCAGAGCCTTGTCTAGGGAAAACAAGATGTTGCACCCTCCTCGTGCTGACCAAAAAGCCAAATGCTGTCATTTCACCATGTGAGTGGCCTTCTCTGTGTGAAGACATACAGCAGACTGTCTCTTTGAGGGTCAGTGCCACTGGCTACAGGCTCCTTTTTCAGCAGTGTCAGAATTTTGTGTACCAGCCCTTAGACATAAGATGTATCTGCTACAGTGCATCACCACAGGAGACAAGGAAGGAGTTAATACACACCAAATCTGGTTTTCATGTGCATTTTGCTAGGAATAACAAAGGCTATTATAATCCTGCATTTACAAATGATTCTTTAAAATTTTTTTTTGAAACTGTTACTCAGATGCTAATAGATAAAGCCTACTCTCATGCAGCTAGCCAAGGAGTCTGAGTTTGTTTTGGCAAAGGGCATTAACCACAAAGCAAACAACACATTTGCTGCACGAATGTCGAGAGGGAGACCTACCTTCCTCATTGTTTTTTGCTTACATGCTCCATTAGTATCCAGGGAAGTTAAACTCTGGGTTGGGGTACATGGCATGGTCAAGTCCTCAGGTTTCAGCACTCCTCTGGCCATCCATCAGCCTGCAGCTTCCCAGCAATCCAGTCCCGAGGCATTAAGCTGTCACAGCTCACTATGAAATTAGACTTGATGACACCTAAGTAGATTCATTAATGCATTAGGCAAATGCTATCTGATTGGTTCCTTTTTTTAGGCGTTTGGCAAGCAGTATGCAAACAAACCTGGAGAATGATGCTCCCAGGGGAGGGCAGGCAGCTTGCCAGTCTTCTTGCCTAAACAGAGGTAAAAAAAGTGCCAGCTCTGCAAAGCTGCACTAGAAGAATTTACAACCTACTGCTTGCTTCAAGACAGCAAAACACAGAAGGTGGCATCAGTTGCTTCTGTCTTCTGGAGGGGTGATGCAGTTCCCATATATGTCATAGCACACAGAGCATTTCAGCTGTAAAGGCAGTGTGGCACTAATCATGACCAAAACAAATCCCAAGGGACTATCTGTCCCTGGCATGGGGACTGAGAGACAAAGACCACCTCTGTGTTAATCTTCAGGACAGTCCAGGGGATATTCTCACTAGCCATAACCATGTGGCTGTTGGCTATGCAGCTGCACTGACCTACAACCTTTATTATCCACAGCTGTTCCATCCCAATAACAAAGTCCCAAAAAACGAGGCCACCAAACCAACCAGAGCAGAAGGAGGCAGATGCTGGTGGCAGGCACACACCTTCACTGTTAATTCTATCATGGATCAGCTGCCACAGCGGTGAGACTCAAAGTTTATCTGTCTTTCCCAGAGACACTCATTTCATTCCTGATAAATACAGCTATTGCCACTGTAATTTGGTACAGTTAAGGTTTTGCAGGACACTTGAAATACATTATGATTAGCACATACTTGACTTGTGCAGGTAGCTTGCCTGTAGTACTTTCACCTTGGACTATGATCTCATTAGACTGCACAAATCAAGCAGAACCAGGCTGGAAAGATACTTGGAGGAGAATCTTGAAGTGCAATGGGACATAGGAGATGCAATTCCATAAAAAACTGCAGTTATAGACAAGAACAGTTTGGTAAGACATTTTGTGTGTGGCTGCAAAATGCGCCTTCTTTGGTGGTGGATAAACTGGTAACATCCACACAAGTATGGTCTATGCATTAAGTACATCTATACTCAAGTATAGGAATATTACCCATGTGATCTGATCAAACGGGATGTAGCTATTTGGGTTCATTTTGTTTAAAAAAAGAACACCCTTCTGCTTTTCTCCACACATATTTAATTCTACTGATGAATATTTAAAGACAGAAGATGCTTTCCAAAAATTTTTCTTTAGCTGGTGGTTCGGGTAATGGCTGAAAAAGCTCTGGAGTTTTAAAGCAGAATAGTATCTACTGACATGATTTTCTTTGTTTAGAAAAACAAGCTTTGGTTGAAAAGTTTGTGAATAAATTAGCTGACAAATACAACTCATTTGTCTATCTACAAACCAATACTGACTTTCGTGCAGAAACTGATTATTAGCAAATATTTTCCAAATAGATCACAGAAGCAACATTCAACTGAGTAATTATTCTTGGAACAATTAGCCATGAGCTGTCTCTGTGCTTGTGGTACACGTGCACGTGGGTGCCCAGGCCATATGGCATTGTTTCTGAAGCCATCAAAAAACCCAGAAACTAAATGAACCCTAAATTACAGCTGCTTTCAATTTGGATTTCAAGCTAGCGATTAGATGTACTGAGATTCCTGAATTTCTGCAATTTCTGAACATTTCACTGAGCAAACAAGTAGCTAGACAAATAAACTCCTGCAGTGGCAACCACAATACAGCTTTTCCCAGATGTCATATGATGCTTCATTTTATTCACAAAAACACAAACCAACATTCCTTAGATCCATTCAGTATCCTCTATTAGTTTTTCGTCATGGGACTCATAGTGAGCCTGAAGGTCTGAACAAAGCAGTCGTGTACTGCAAAAAGAAAGTATACCTGCATCAAAATACAGTTCTTCTGTGTGTGCCCTACTAGGCAGATGTTCAGAGACTCTGCAGCTGCTCGGATGACACTGAAGGCGGCTTTTCTGTTTCCTGTGCTCCCAGCGTCCAGAAGGACACAAGACCACGCGGTTCCACAGCCCCAAGTCCCTGTGAGTTTCCCATGGCACCCAGCCCACCTCCTGCTACCTCTGCAGGGAGACTTCCCACACACAAACACCAAATGGCTGCATACCTTGGGGGTAGACCTGAGGGACTACACTGATGCCTGTCCATTCAGCAGCAGCCCAGTCCCTGTTTCACCCAGCTGAAGCACTGCACTTGCTTCTCCTGAAGAACAAATGGCTGTGTGAGGAAGAAGAGGAACCAGGCTGCAGGGGCTTGCCTGTTTGCCACCAGACCTTTCCAGCATATCCAACGTGCCAGCAGTCTCCTGACAGAAAACTGCAAAACCTCCAGAATCTCACATGACACTTACACAGTTAAATATATTTCATTGCAAAACTCACTGACTCTTCTTTCCAAGTAGGAGATGATGTCTTACCCTGTTTCACATCTGGCCATCACTTCATTATTTTTGATTCAAACTGTGAAATTCCAAGCATATATATAAAGGTGATTTAAAGAGAGTCTGCACTCTGGATGACTCCACTTGAGAGTGAGGTAACAGCACCTTGACAGGTCAGGGCTGGGTTCATTTGCTTTGTTTCCTCAAATAGCTGAGTTTCAAGGAGGGGTCCTAGGAACTGAACAAAGGTGTGACAGGAAATCAGATCCCTTGGGGATCTGCATTTCTTGTCTAAGTCATCAATTTCCCAACAGCTCACATCAAGCACTCTGAAGCAGAGATCAGGGCTGGGATTATACCCTCCATTAGGATAAAATACCATGGCAGGGCCCTAATGCTTCAGCCCAGGACTGCCCAAGACCTGAGAACAGGAGAGGTAGCCTGAGGTCCATCCCATCCGTCAATTCCCACATTGCTGATAAAGCACATCTCGTCTCTCACATCTGTGACACAAGCCAGTTAAATTACCTGAAGCTTCATCCCTCTTGCAAGCCTCTGCATGCCTTTCAGCCATCTAAGTGCACAGCCCCCTGCAGCCACATCAACAATAGCCAATTTATACATACCTACTCAAGGTTTATGCTGGCAGATGAAAGTCACAGCTCCACAACCAGGTACACACTCTGCAGACAGAGCTGGGTGGCACAGGGGGCTCTGTGAGGAGAGCTTCTTGTGACATCCAGGGCAGGGCAGGGCCAACCCTCCACAGCCCCCATGACAATTGGAATGATCTCCCTGTCTTGATTTCAGCCCAGGAGCTTTTTTCCATCTTATTTTCTCCACTGCTGTCCCATTGAGGGAAAGGCACAAGATAGCAGGTGGGTGGGCAGCCTGTAGCTGACCAAGGTCAACCCACCATAGGCGACACTACTCCACTGGCACTGTACTGACAAGAGGAGATGAAAAACTCAGCACCTCCATGTAAGATTTCCAAGAGAAACATGGAGGGACCAGACTCCACACAGCCCACTTTGATTCCTACAAGATAGCTCAGATACAAAAGCATGAGGCACCAGCATAAAATACTGGGATAAGTCCTCGAGACTCCCTTTGGCAGGGCCTGGAAAGCAAGGGAAGAGAGCTGCAGCTGTTTTAGGACTTCTCATTGCTTGCAGCTGTATTCATATCTCTAAAAGGAAAATACAGGGCTACACTTGAGTTCAGCCCTTGAGGCACACATCAGAATTGAAACTTGCAGGGTAGCTCATTTTTGTTTCCCCACCACCTCTAATTAACAAGGATTTCTTGCACATACATGCACCTCCCTTCTGCTGTCAGCCTTTCCACTCTTCACATACTGAGCTGGAATTGATCCCCATGAAATCATACTTTAGAACCTTTTAGAGTTCAGAAATGCAGAATGTCACAGTTCAGATGGCTGGAATAGATGAGACCCTCCAAAACATCCCTTCTTGTCAAGATAAGAGAGCACCAGCATACAAAACAGCATTACATTTTTCAAACAGTGCTGTTTATTTGGCCCTGGCAAGCAAGGGGTGATAACCAAAGGAAGTTCTGACAAATAGAGGGATGCTGAAAGGAGTAAGAGCTTGGCTGTCTTGGGAGGTGTTTTTTGAAGCCACAGAAGCTAAAAGCACACTAAAAAAAAATAAATTTGATGAAAGCTGAGATTCTGCACACAGCAGCAAAGCGTCATGCACCAGAGAAACACACTGTGCAAATTATTTGGGAAATGCAGACCATGCTTATTTAACTCCCATTTCTACAGATATCTTCTCACAAGGGCCGGATGGCAACCTTTATGGTCCCTGAGTGAACTTAAATTCTGCTTTTTCCAGAAGTGCTATCTCTGTGTTACTTAAAAACTGACCATGAAGGGCTGTCTTTTCCTGCCATTCCAACATTTTAAGAACATTGCAACAGCCTTTCCCAGAGAGAAGACAGACTGATGCAGTGTGAGACAAAGGGTCAAAGGTCACGTTCAAAGGAGCACACGCCGAGCCTTGTCTGCCTGATGGACCACAAAGGCCTGGGGACAGGTCCAGGCAGCGCAGACAGAGAGGGAATGCTACAGTGGTTTTGTGTTCACTGCATTTCCTTCACCGTTTTCCTAAGCAATCAACAGCTTGGAGCTGCAAACTGAAAGACAAGAAGAAAAACCTGCCTTGATGGTCATTTTGTTTATTCCAATCCCTCCAAAATATATTCCCCTTTTGAAGGGTATTTTAGGTGTTTTATTTCCTGGTTGAACAAGAGAAGTAATCCAATATTTGGTCAGCCTTTCAAAATAGTTTGGATTACAGCACTGTTATCAAAAGATCCATTTTTAAATGCTGAATATGACTAGTCCTAGGAACACCACTGCTTCCCAGAGCAGTTACGAACATCATGATGGACTGAGAGTGCCTCACATCTCATGAGTGGCTCTGGAGCAGGATTTCACTTGCACTGCTGCCCACTGTACTATCTCTCAGTAGCTCCCCTTGCCAGGACCAAGAGGGAAACAAAATTTTCAGGATGAAGTTTGAATTTTAGATGCAATAATTCAGTGGACTTGAATTTAAAAAAGAAAACAATAGCAACAAAGCCAACAAAAACCAAAATTGACATAATTGTGGGTTGTTTTGTGAGTACCTAAAGGACATAAAATGAAAATATTAAAGGCAGTTTAAAAACAAATAATTATAAAGAAAAAGTCAACAGTTCTGTTAGAGTACTAAGATAAAATCCTTCAACCTCTTTTGGCTCAAAAACAGCCAAAGAACTTCAACATTTCTTCAGTTTTTCCATCCTTTATCATTCACTTCACCCTCTCCCTTTTCTGTGCATTGAACTATTAGTCTGCTCAAAACACATTTGTTTTTATTTTGGCAAATGTACTATTTCCAAGTTGAATTCTAATCTCATTTAAACGTCAAGCTTCCAGGAAAGTAAAATACTCAGAGACTACTGATCTAAGAGCAAACATCTGTGAGAAAGATACTCTTCTTCTAAAAGACAGACAAAAAGGATCCATCCATGAAGCGCAGGGAGGACCATGGTTCTGACCGATGGTGAGGAGACAAGGCCAGCCTTGCCCAGGACGTAGGAGAAGGACCTTAATTACCCCACCAGGCTGTGCAGTGTGCTTTCCTACTGCAACATTTTGAAAGCACCAAAGAAGGACCTGGCTGCCACCTAGTGCTGTTTCACTCAGGCTTTAATTGTACAGAAATGCAAATGTTAATTTTGCCCATCTTTTACAGGTCCTGCACATCATGCATCAGACTGGCGTATCATCAGCTTTGGAAGGTCCAGGGATGTGCATCCAAAGCCTCCTGTGCACACCGGGTACTGAGTAGATGGTTGCAATTTCTAGCAGTGGTCATTGCAGCACTGATGAATGTTAAAAAAAAAAAAAAACACCTTCTAGAATAAGCAAACCAAGTTAAAATTCATACAACTGGGAAAGGGGGTGCAAGAGCTCTTGGAAGCACCACAATTGTTATCAGATCCCTTTATGCAGAAGCAGTAAGCATAGGTTTTAATGCCTTACAAAGGGAATTTTCCGTGGAATTACCTTAGAGTGTAATTTATTTACAGATAGAGGAAAAAAGAACCTTTCCTATTAGCATATATCACTGGAATAAGGGGACTGTAGAAAAAGAATTGTCACTTTGAAACTCCCTTTATTTAAAATCATTTATTTCGAAGCATCCACCAGAGTTCATATTTCCCAGAACAGTCTTCCCTTCATCCTACAAGTTTCCTTCACTAAAGGCACCTATTTTCCAAATCTTTAATTGTATCTATAAACTCTATTTTAGATATATACACACATATACATATATACACCCATCCCTTACTTTGAGGAACCTGAACACACAATAAGCTTCAGAGAACCACAGGTTTGGACAGGATCCAAGCTCCTTCCTACCCACAAGTGCTGGAAGCCAATGAGACAAAACAAGCACTACAAGTACCCATGTTCCTGCATTCACACCATTACATTTTTTGCAGGACAGCAATCACAGTATAACTCCAGCAAAAGCACATTCTACCAACCTTCACTGTCAGCCCCCCTTCCCAGAAAGCCTGATTTGCACAGGGAAGAAAATGTTTCTTTGATCTGATTACAGGAACTTCCAACTTGAAAAGGTCATTGGTTCCTGTACCAGACAGTTTGTGTGCGATCATTTTAATCTGACTTATCTCTACACTGCCTTTTTGGAAAGGGTCACAAATTGAGTCTCACCCAATTCCGAGTGGAAAGATTTTTAATGCTTTCATTGCTGTGGATGTGGAAAGATTCTTGTTGATGCCTGTTTCCCACAGCAACTGCTGCCGTGGTTATAAATCATTTATTGTCCCCGCCCTCCCTGTTGGCCAACAGCTGAATGAATATAAAGGATGAGGTTACACTGTGAGAGAGAGCATGACAAGAGCACAAGCCTGCTTTGTCTGAAGCTCACCATGGGGCACCGAAACGCTGCTGGGTGTTTCATTTCAGGGGCTTTGGGAAGTCTCTAAAATAACCAACAGACAAGTGCTCTCTAATGATGAAAGCAAACAGTCCTCCAATTCACAGATGAGAGATCCAGGTTGTCCTAAGCTTGTGTGTGCAGTAATCATTACAGGAGGAACCTAGAGACAATGCCCTCTCCTCCAAGCCCCCATGGAGCTTAAGGGAAATATATTCTTCTCAGAGACAATGCACCATTAATTCCTTTAGCTATTCCTAAATAACTTAAAAGCACTCATTACCGGGTCAAGGTATTTGGAATAACCTAGTTGACTCCATCTCAGTGATTGGAAGAGCTCTGGACAGGCTCCAGGTTTGACCATGATTTCACTTCCCCTCCTAGATAATGTGATATTCACTCACACAATTCTTGTCTTAATTTTTCATCTTGCAGCCAGGACAGAATCAGTGATGAAGGCACCTGGACAAAATTTTCCTCATGCAAAGGCCCAGGCTTTTTTTCAAGCAGGAATTGCATTATGATCTTCTTGATTTTACAAGGGCTGGGTAGAAAGTAGTTTTGGAGAAAAGCTTCAAAAAAAGATACTGTATTTCAGGCAGCTGAGTCAAATGCAATTATGCTGGCAACAACCAAACATGTTTTGGCAAGTTATTTCCTCTGCTTATGTGCAGTGGCTTCCCATACATTATTTCCGCAACCCCAACAGCAAATGGATTTCCCTCTCTCCAGCTCAAAACAAGCCTTTATAGATGTTTAAATAAACTGAAAAACACCACAGCTGTCACAGCATCAGAGATGCTCTAACTTAATATCACACACACTACCTGCTTTACAAAATCACCTTCAAACTACAGCTCCAGCAGCCCTCCTGGTGACTCCAGGTGCTCCAGTTAGGGAGCTTAGGAACTTTCTTGCTGGAAGGGACATGGCAAGACTGATGTCAAACCCAATTCCTAACTGGAGGGTTTATTTATGGCCACCCTGCAACCAGCCGAAATAGCACTCACCCACTATTAGCAGACTGGAGATGTAGGAATAATTTTTCCTTCCAGGGTCAATCACAGTGCTCTTTAAAGCAAAACTGAAGTTTTCAGCCACCCGCCATAAATTAACTTGCAAAATATCTCTTTCCTACAAAGGAAAGTGGAGAGTGTCCTGGATGGTTCAAGGTCCCACAGCTGAGAGCTTGGACACACCTGCAAGGAAAAAATGTCTGCTATAAGCCTCACCTTCAGACCCCTCCTTCCAGGGAGTAGGGAAACAGCATCTCAAAGGCCATGGTTCAGTTTCTAGACTTAATCTTGGTTTAGGCAACAGTTAAAGGGGCAAAAGAGTCAGTTTTCCTTATAACCTAATAGTTCTCTTCCACATAAAGAGGGGCAAATGTCGTATCAAGCCACTGTTTCATCACAAGACAACTTGAACTAGAGCTTCACTATCAAGCTATATACCATTTCCATAATTTTCATGTGCATTTCTCAAATGCCTACATGATGTTCCCAGTAATCAGGAATTCTCTAAGAACTAGTTCTGCATCCTAATTTTTCCCTTCTTTTCCCCTTTTCCATGTTATTCTTCTCCTCTCCAATAGCATTTTTTGCTTTAGTTTGTCTCTGTTCAACCAAGGTCATTGCAATACTAATTTGGGACATAACTTAAAGGATGAACCCAAAAATGTGGGTTTTTTTAAACAAATTAAATCACTTCCCATAGCAGAGGGAGGCCAAAAGCAAAACATCCTTACTCCAAGTCCTTACACAGCACAACCCTTAACAAACCCAGGTGCATGTCCCACTCTTACTCCCCTACAAAACTGTCAAGAATCAGATATAACACTGAACTATTGAGCAACAAAGGCAACAAACATTTCTTGCCCCAACTCCTGGTGTAGAATTAAGTCACTTTAGAAGCAGGACCATAATAAGAGGCAAGAATGTGATCCACATCACCTGATAGCAGGATGCGTTCAGCAACAAGAGTGATTACACCATCTTCTAAGGCACAAGTCACACGTTGCTCTTTCTGCTCAGGATTGCAAGGAATTTTGCGGAGCTGGTCTGGCACCCGCTGGCCATCCATGGTATTGCTCCTTATCACAGTCTACATACTTCTACAACCTGGAAGGCCATCACAGGAAAAACAGCAAACAAAAATCCCATAGGCCCTGCAGTGGTGCCTCAACATTAAATACACACCTATAAATAGGACAAGATACTACTAGAGCAAATAAAACTAAAAGTACACCTCAGACTTTCTACCCCATGGATTTGTTAGCTGGTTAACTGGAGAGGTCTGCCCTGGGCACACCTTTGACTCTTCACAGGAATTCACATTCAACTTTCATTGCTCCAAATAAGCAGATGGTCTTTCTCACTCTCTTCATTGCTTCAAAACTACCAGGATTAGTGCTGGAACAGAGGACCTACCCCATTTCCAGCATTTTTCTCCAGACAATGCTGCATCTTTGGAAAATGAAGACACACAGCTTAGCCATCAGAGGGCTGGGACCTTAGCTTTGCCAATAGTTGTAAGGATTAGAAAGTGCACCAAATTATCAGTTACCAGTCCTGAGGAGAGGGCAATTTTTGACTAAGGAGCCCAATTGCTCACAGATGCCAAACACAGTTTCACACAGAACAGCTGCTTGAAGATGATGCAGGCAGAGGGCCAAGAACAGTGTGACCTGGCTGTCATAACACCAAGTAGACCAGAACTTGTACCCCTGTCACCAGCTGTCTGTAACTGAAAGAGATTTGCAGAATCTCCACGTCCAAAAGAACAAAGAATGAACAAAATGTTCTTGAGATTATCCTGCTTCTCCTCCTGCCACGTTCTCCCACAGCTCCACTCCTGGAACAGGTTTGTGGTGCACAGGAACGATGGACACAGGCAGTGCCAACCTTGCAGGTACAATGAGGAGTGGCAGCAAGTTTGCACTGCCACCATTCCCCATTCCCAAACAGTGCAAACAAGATAGTCCTTCTGCTCTTTCATCCCAGCCCAGGACTTCCACTTCTGCAAATGGTGGGACACAGACACATGTAGGACTTGCATGACCAAAACACAGCTGGCTCTGTGTGTCACTCTACTCCTCAGAAGCCCAGCAGGCCAGCACTCACCTGAGACAGAACACACCTTCATTCACACCCCTCTTTTGCCCTGTCCAAAGCCTGCTGCTAGATAAAAACTGACCTGATAAAACAGCAGGACTAGATAAAAACTGACATGAGTTCAGCCCAAGCTGGTGGCCTTGAGTACAGATAGTGCACAAATGTTGGCAGTTATTTTCACAGCATCTCAGAACTGAAAAAAAAAAAATAAAGTCCAGATTTATAAAGTATTAAGACACTAATTCACTGTCAGCTAAAACCCTCCAAAGACTGAAAGCCTCCACCTGTTGCCCTTCTGCCTCCAGCTCTCCAAAACCCAGAACACCTCTTCCAGCTTCGTCCATGACATAATCTACTTCCACAGTGCACTTCCCACACAACGCTGCAATCCCAGTGCAATCCAAGCAGTGGACAAAACAATGGGGAGCACTAAAAGGGGACAACAAATCAGTAACAGATGCTTTGCACAACATTGTAACCTCACAGGCTGGCTTCCACCTCCACTAGAAACCTGTTTCCTATAAGCAGCATTTTATCTTTAACCACCACCTGTAACTGTCTAAGGTCTCTCTCAACAAACACCACAGGACAGGTATTTGGTAAAAGAGATGTATATTTATTCACTTTACAAAGAGGGTGGTATTTAGTTGCAACAGCTCCATTTATAGACAAGTATATTATTGTACATTATAATGGTGAATGGCTCAAACCTTTACCTTGTTTTGCTCTTAAAAATGTGTTTGCACCACTTCAGCTTCCATTAGCTGAGCATATAGCTGTCCTTGTTCTGCCACTGAGAGATTAAAAATCCATAATAAAGGTATAGCTGTGTGCTATGTATTCACAAGCATTCACCTTCTCATTTCCCTGTGTCACTCCTCTCCCCACCCACCTCAATATGGTCTGTCCTCTGGGTTAGCATTAAACTTATATACAGCCTCCATTAAAACAAATTAGGAGCCAGTGATAGTTCTAATGTCCTTTTAAAGCACAAGAAAAATCCATTGATTCATACATATAAAAGTCTTGAGTTCAAATTTGATAGAAAAAAGAGAAGTCCATTTCTAAGTCAGGTTGGCATTTAGATATTGCCCAGGCATGGCTAAGCCAATGAAGAGGCAGGGAAGAAAAGAATTTCAGTATAGAATTTAAATATTACAAAAAAATCTTTTTTTTTTCTTTTTTCCTGTTTCCTTTAAAAAAAAAAAAAATCAGCAGGATGACCACTTGCTATTGCTAACTGAAGCATGTAAAGAAGGTATAGACCAGTTGTCTTTGATCCTTGAATATTTGAAACAAATTCAATGTAAAGCTGAACCGAGTTAACCACACAAACAGAGGTGGCAGATTTATTTAATTTGAGATACAAATGCATGTCCCACATGACAGGCATAATCTGACCATGAGGTGGAAGAAATGTTTCTATAAGTAAGCGCAGGGAAATAGGGCGAGAGAAGGCTGGCACAGTTAAAACATTCTGGATTCAGAAATGCACAGTGCCCCACATGTGCCTCTGCACACAGGCGGTGCTGACTCTGCACTCCTGATATGCAAATATAGCATCTTTCAGCAACATGATCCAGAATTTAAAGAGGTTGGTGGCCCACTTGTTCAAACTGTTAAAATTATTCTTTCGTGCTGTTATTCCTCTTCACTTTCATTTTCTGGTTCCAAATCAGAATCACCATTTATTTCCTTTTCAACTGTCATGTCTTGTTCATCAGATTGCTCCTCTTTTTCTTCATCTTCATCCCAGTTTTCCTAAGGAAAAATATAAAATAGAAATGTTTGAACCCTTGTCAGTCACATCATTTCTGTTACAAGCAAACTGGAGAAGATCTGTTCAAGTTCCACTTACATCAGAGTCTTTATCTGCAATCATCTCATCATCTGAGCCTTCCTCCTCTGAGGATTCTGCAAAGAGAAAATCTCAGTCTAGAGAACAGGTTTTAAAATATCATTGTGCAAACAAGGCCCAACCTCACATGCTGCCAAATCTTCAAACTGTGCTATTTCATTTCCAGAGCTAATTCTACCTCAAGATGAGGTAATCAACATCAATTAGGAACAAGTCACTTCTGTTATGAATACTCAGTGTGAAGATGCAGTAGGAAAAAAGCCAAACTGGAAGTGTACATGCATACACAGACACCCACTACATTTATGTCCTGCTGATGCAAATGTAGAAGTCCTTGACTGTATCTACCTTACCAGAAGTGCAGGTAACAGTAGAAATTTGATATTATCAGGTAAGTTAAAGCAGTACACTGAACTTCCAATTCACTGATTTCTTCATTTGTTAAGAAGGGATGGAAGGAAACAAAAAAAGGAGGGGAAGGAAGGAGCAACTAGATGCATGTCCCAATCATTAGCCACAGGTTTTACTGCTGTGGGCATCCCACAGAACCTCTCTATTTGTAGACTGCACACTGGCAGGTGAGTACAGGAGCATAATGAACAGCCACCAAGTGCTGGCTGTCATGAGAATTCAGGAGCTGAGCCACACTTAGGCTACAACACTTACCATCCTCATAGACCAGCTTTGCAGTCTGATTAACCTCGCGTACGTCCTGAACTACTTCTGATGCTGCAACCTGAATGGAATTTGCAGATTAGCCTTAGATGAAATAATGTATTTCAACCTTAAAAGGCAACAATACTCCTAACAATTTAAATGAAGTCTACATCAAGAGTAACAGAAATTAATTCATTTACAGAACTAGTTTAACAGACAAACAAGTACAAATGACAAAGTAAAATGAATTATCTGCTCTGAAGGGACCAAGTGCCTCCTATTTATTCCGCTTTAAAACTCTATGGGGTCAGTAGACATATTTGGCAGGGCAAAATGTATAACACTTCCAGAGAGCACAGACTGACAAGACAGGCAACTAAGTGTAGTGACTGAGCATTACCAGCGTCGTTACAGTTCCCAATGACAGGTCCCATCACATGGAACACAACAGGAGGTGAAGTCTGTAAACAATACTCCTGCACATCCCATGTTATTTAGTTGAAGCTCACCTGGCTGGCAAGAATGAAGAGTCTTCCATGTAGACGGGAAAGCTTTTGCAACGTTTTTACTCTGCTCTCCATTAACTGGTATAACATTCCCAGCTGAGGAATAAGGTCTGGCAACTTGGGATAAGACAGGTAAGAAAAATAAATGAAGCTGTTAACACACCCCAAATGTCTTTTTTTTTTCCCCCCCATTATTTTAAACTACCTTTGAGTGTTTGGGGCAAGCAACCCTTGCTCAGAATATGTTAGACAGAAGGGAGAGCTTGGGGTTCACAGAAATCCTCTGCAGCCTGATCAATTAACACTTGGCCATCTACCTTCAAGAAGTGGCAATTCTTACACTACTTTCCCTTTCCATAGTCACTGCCATAAGTATGTGTCAAAACACTATTCAGAAAGCTGTGTAAATGGGAATGGAACATACACCATCGCAAAAATGCAGCCTCAGCAACGTCTGCAAGTTCTGACACTCAGCAATCCTATACTAAATGGGAAGAACTGACAGTGCCAAAACATCTTTCTCTTAACCCAGGAAGAGCAATGTATCCACTTGTAAGGCAAGGCAGGACTTCAATCCGGAAGCTATGACATTACCTACTACCCTTCCACCTTTGGCACACCTTTATCCTATAAATCTAGCCATGCCCAAGACAGTCTCAAGATGAGCATTACATGAGCAAAGAAAACTTAGTTCCATAAGATTTAGTGACACAGGTTAGATTACTCTTTTACAGTAATTTTGTTCCTTCTCACAGGTGTGGCATAACTTATCTTGGTTTGACTTTGGGATGGCTATAATTATGTCAAGAACGACTAAGACAATTTATCAGCAATGTGCAGCAGTTTGCCAAAAGTGGCTAAAGTATAGCCCTCTGTACACTTATTGGGGCATTGTCACATGTGGAGAGCAAGAGACAGAATCCTGAAGAAACAGTATACATTCATTTAATCATTAAAGCTAGTTTTAGTTAAGTGCATTTCCATTAATGTAAAATACTTACTGTGGAAAGGTAGGATGCATGTAGAGTAAAAACAGACTTCAGCCATCGAACCATTAGTGAGGCACTGGAAAAGATAAATTAATTGTATCAAAGAGATACTGACTGAGAGACAATCATTTCACATTCTAGATGCTAAGTAGTTCTACATGAAGTGTTTCTTTTTCATTAGATATAAAGATAAATGCAGATGGAAACATAACAGTTTGACAATCCAGATGAGATATGTAAGTTGCTAAGAAAAGAACAGACATTTCAGAGAGGGGCTGAACTAGACACATTCAGGGGTCTATGCTTCTCCCATCTTTTATGGGAGGTCTCAATGAATAAAAGATCAAAGTGCACTACTTTTTTCCCCACCTATAATGAGGAAATTTATATTTAGAAAAATAAAACCAAAACCAAACCAGTCTAACCCCCACAATTCAGTACAGCTAGTCTCAACAGAGCTGTTCTTATGGCAACATAACAAGGTGAGTGAGGGAGGAGCTGGCTCTGTTACCAAACACAACACCAGGAGATGTCTAAATACATTCTGCAATTAAACTGAACAAATTGATAATTAAACTGGCAATCTGATAGCTATTTTATTTTACACGTTGATCAGGTTCACGCTGTCAACATTGGGGAACTTCAGTTAATTCTCAGGATTACACACTTATTTCAGGTATCCGTTTTAATTTCACTTCAGCCATCCTGAAAAAGCTTTAATAAAAGTTCCTCTTTGCACCCACAATCAGGTGAGAGTTTTTATCTCCAGATGCTGCAGTTTAATTACTGTTACTATGAAAATCAATCACATAGGTAGTGGGAAGGACTTAACACACAGAGGAAAATTTTCTGGTGAATTAAACTGTAGTTGTCTCTTACCTGTATGGGTTGCCCTGCAATCTCTTTGTAAGCTAAAAGGAAAAAAAAAATAGTCAGCAATAAGTAACAAACATAATGAGTTTAAAAACCCAACATTACATCCTTGTGATATCCCCAATATAGGGGCAGAAAGTTCTCCAGGCATCTGAAATATGCTAGGATGAACCACTGCCAGGCTCTAGAAAATTACTCTGCTGGCTCTACCATCCTGTACACAGGCTGATAACTTGAAGAGGCTGAGTTTCAGGATTACAAGAAAGCTGTAACTCTTAAGAGGAAATATATCCAGTGAAACTTAAAGCTGGCAAGTAGAAAGAAACCCCTTTTATGTGTCTCTGCGTATTTGCTTAGTAAAGCAGTTGCTACAGAGTGGACAATTTGGGGAAACAAGTGAAGGTAGCTTGAGGTAAAAGCTATTTCCCAAAACAGATCTCCAGCTCCGGAGAAGGCAGTTACATGAAGATCTGTCCATCCACTGAGATAATGCAACCAAACACCTGCACTTAGATTGCTTGACAAAGGTCCCAGGGAAGAATGCTGCATCTCATGAACATACACCTAAGGAAGCACCACAAGACTAAACATTCAGCACCAGGACATCTGCATAATTCTGCTAAGATCAGTACTGTCAGTAAAAACTAAACCTTGTGGCCAGCACATTAAAATACAGAAGAACTCTAACTACTGTCTTATGTTATAGAATGTCATTCATATATAACAAGAGCAGCTAATCAACATTCCATGTTAAAAAGTAGTGTCTTGTTAAGGCTAATCATTAAAATATTTCTATCCAAACACAATTTTATTTAATATCACTGAATAAGCAGTTCAGAAGCCAAATCCCTTTTAAAATTGAGACTGAGTGATAGTGCAAAGCTTAAGTATAGCAACTGGGCTTCTGGTTCCAAAGAGGAAAGAAACTGCCCCTCATTTTCCAAGTGTTTTCTAAACTCATTAAGTATGCATTCTATTATTCTTCCTCTCATGAGCATATCCAGCGTATTTATTCTCATATAGCTTGCTCTGGTTAGAACTGCTATTCTCATGCTTCAAATTACAGTCCATATTAGTAGTTGAAAAGAAGATGTAATGGCAATTGTTTGCAATGTACTAAACATGCATTTGATTAATCTCTTTCACTTCCTCCCCTTCCTTCATATAATTAAGATATTATTGCACCATTTAATGTTTTCCCTAGTTTTGATGGTGGCAGCTGGTCCTTTGGTTAAGTTTCAGCCAGAGAAGACAAAATGTATCAGAGATAAATTAAGAAATATTTCTGACCCATTAAAAGTACCAAGCCAATTTCATTAGTATAAACAAAGAGACACATCCTGGATTTTCCCCAGTTATAATGCAAACCACATGTGGCTTGTATGACAGTACAAGAAGGACAGTTTCTCCTACCTCATGCAGCAGTGGAATGACAGCATATATAGGCATTCTGGCTACTGTGTTCTTTACTATATTTTCCTTTCTTGTATTAAGTACTTTCTGTTACAATGAAAAAATACGATCAGAGATTCATTCAATTTTAACATGTGTATGAGCAATCAGCAAAATCAAAAATTCCTGGCTTTAAATCTTTTTCTACTCCACTATAAGACAAGGACAAGGAGCAAAAGACATGCTATGAAAAGGAGTTTCATTTTCAAGGTCAACTACAATTAACAAAATAAGACACTCAACCCATCTAATACAATCTGCTATTGCCTCTAGCCCACGTGCCCCATGTTAGAAATGACACACAGGCACATTAAAATTCCCCTTGCTATTGTCTGTTTGTCTTCTGTAAATAAATGCCTTTCCTCAGGATCTGTGACAAGGAATTTCTATTCAGTGTCAAAATCTCAACATTTCTGCACCCGAGTACCTCTATTTCCTCCCAGTCCAAGCACAACAGTAAGCTTTTCAAGTGTAACTATAGTCATCAATGCATTTTTCAAACAGTATCTACTTGAAAACTCAGGAGACTAAGCAGATTCTGCCCTAGCTCGAGCTAAAGGGAAGAAGGCTGTGTTAGTAACATTTCTTGCAAAACATCTGAACCATGACATAAGAAATTTATCTTAAAGTGCCTCCAAGTTCCTGGATAGACTCAGAAAGCAAGGCAGATAACAACAACAAAGTAATACTGCTCCTATAGTTCATAATACCACCGCCTTGAGCAGCAATTCAGCAAAAGGCAGCTGGGGAAAACAACAGGTTCTTGACTGTTCAGCTCCCCCTGGCTTTCAGGAAGGCTCCCCATGAGCCCCAGCGAGTAGATTAAAGGGCATACACTGGGCTTGCAACACTTACATTTAAGATTTCTGCATCGTTGCTTTCCAAGCCCTGAACCAGCAGCACGGCAAAGCTGTCAGTTTGTGGAAGGCCACCTGGAGTTTTCACTTTGCTCACATCAATATCCAATGCCCCAAGGCGCTCCTCTATGCTCTCCTGCACACGGAAAATAACAGCAGTGCTGTTTCAGTGCAGCTTCTCAGAAATATCAGCTGAAAGCACATTACCTAACTTACAGCGTTACCTCTAACTGTGCTGGAAAATAACACAAATTTTGCATATTCTTTTATATGTACTGATGGAGAATAGCATGAGAAAAGAAAGTTTTGACTGAAAGACAGACGTGTGTGACAAAGTTCTGTAATAACCTGGCAAAACTATGGGCAAGGTACACAGGGCTTGAGTGAAGGAAATGTTTTAAACAGAGGGAAGTCTCTTCTGTGCAAAAAGATGGTATCATTAACTTTTCTTCCACACCAAACAAAACAAATTCAAGTTCACCAAAAGAAGATATAGCAATGATTTATGATTCTAATTTCTCCATTATTGCTGTATTTAAAAGAAGAAGCCCTTTACCTCTGTCTCTCCTGGTTTCCTCTTGTTTTTCTTTTTCTCCTTTCCCAAGGCTGGAGTTTTGACAGCTGTACTGTGTCCTGGAATGCCAGGCACTAGAACTTTGGTGTCCGAGTTCACAACAGGTGTCTTTACCTGGTACACAGAGATAACCACATTTCCATGAATTGCTAGTACCTTGGGTTTTCTTCCAATTTAAAATAGTCAATTTATTCTGAGACTGTCATGTACATGGTAAAACTGGACTAAGACAACCCATTTTCTTGACATAAGTATTATGAAAATCCAACATTTTTAAAAGCAATGAATAATCTCTAGTAACAGCCAGCTAAATACCATAATTAACTAAGGAAACGGTCTCTTTGGAATCACATGTGAATCATTTTTCTTACAAGCTTTTGCCATAACATTCACAGAGCTAAGCTTTTGTACCCAACAACAAATACCTGTATGTTTGCTAGCAAGATACCACATGTATTAAGATCTATAAATACACATGTACCATAAACCACATGCAGATTAATTCAGCATCCACTGAAAGGCAGTACCTGACCACAAAAAGCAGCGCAATGTAACAGTAAGAGGTAGTTACTATTCACTTCAATCCCAACTACTTTCTTCTAGAGATGGCTCAGACACAAAACTCAGTTGTCTGAATTAGACTATGATCATGATGACAAACAGAGCAACCTTAGATTATACCAAACAAGCTAAGGGTATCATCTTCAATGACCACAAAGGAGATGGAATTTTAAAGGCAATATAATTAATAACCAAGTGCTCCCCTGACCCCAGGGTATATGAGAGAGTATACCACTTCCACAATATCAAGAATACTACCTGCTACTTTCAGAACACTTTTTAACCACAGCACTTCTGTCCAGGTCTTTTTTTTGAAGTACCTGCCCAAACTTCTGTACTTGCAGAATCCCTGCTGGGTGCCCACTGAAGTGATACAAATATAATCTACTACAGTGAGGAAAGCTACTTCCATATGCCATGTGTAGAAGTAAAAAAGTGTTTTTCCAGCTCAAGAATTTTAATGCGGAACAGCAATAGTGTTAAAATACTAACCCCTTTGCTCACCACACTCATCACTGACCTCCTCCCCACACGACATGCTCAGACAGCCAAGAGAAATGCGTCTTCACTGGAACTCAGCAAAAAGCGAAACCAAGATGGGTATCATCACTGCATGCCAGGGAGTTCCTACGCCTCTCACTGCAATTCAGCTCTGCTACCCACCAGCTCCAGGACAGAGGAATCAGCACAAAACCCCGCCTGGCTGATGGAGCACCAGATCCAGCAGGTAACTTTAGGGTCAGAAAAACAGCGCTGTCTGCTCACTTCACTGATACTCCAAGCATTTCACATCTTCAAGGCCTTGAATATGCACAATGATTAAGAACTTCACAGCCTGTCTCTAAACACCCAGGGGATCCTGCATGAGAGAAAACAGTGGCAAGTGGCCTCAGTGGACACTGCTGCCATTTAAGTGCCAAGCTTACATTCCAATGTCTCTGTGAGTAGGAACACATGATGGTCACATCAAGGAAGAGCCAAAAGGACATGTCCTTTAAGGTTCCATTACATTTTATTTAAACTCTAAAACAAAGCCATCCCACCTTCACCCCAAACCATCAGGGTCAAAGAGGCTGTACAAACCAACAGATTCTAAGGAAAGGACTGAACTCAAGCAGAAAATCCCCACCAATCAGTCATGTCTCTCAAGCAGATCTGCTGCAAACAGGAGGGCCTCCACGTGCCCTCCCACATTCCAGGACACATGGCAGCCAAGGAGCATTCTTTACCCACACCTGCCAAGTGCTACGGACATCTGCAGCTACCACTGCAGCTCTGAACAGGTCCATCCAGAAATCCAATCTTGTTTTAACTGAGCAGTGAATTTCCAAAAGTAAAACGAGAAGCAACAAAATCACATTTCATGCAAAGCTCACCTTTGTTAGAGCAGCCTCTGTTTTAAGTGACAACACCTTCTGGATGTCCCTTATCAAACATATGTGGGATTCACTGGTGTTCAAAGACTAGAAGGACAGGAACAAAACCAGTTAATATAGTTAACATTCACACCTAAAATTTATTATGCTACTTAAATATGAGAGAAAATTCCAGAGGTATAACTCAGAACAAACTTTTTTTTTCCACTCTGGAACAGCAACTCCTTTGCGTATCTGCCTTTTGTTACCAGAACTCTGTGCTCTCTGAAGAAGTTCAAACAGACAAACTGGAACAGTATTAAAACCAGTTTCCATGACCTAACACAGCAACAGCTAAAAAGGCAATAAACAGCCAGCAGTGATGTTAAGCTGTACTCCAATTGAAAGAATAGAAGAATACAAATCGCCTTTTGAAGCAGCTCTGAGGCAACAGTCATAGCCCCCAAAAACAGGGCATGGAATATGTTTTGTATTGTTATATAATTTCAAAAAAGTAAAAATAATAAAAATTTCACCAACTGAGAGCAACATGCAATTGATATTACAGAATCCAAACCCTCTCTGACAAGTCTAACATACCACTTTCTCTATGACAGGCTGTGAGGTGTTTCCATACACCAGCAGCAGGGACTGTTTGTCTGAGCAAAACGCAGCTGCTAGAATAGGGACTGGTTTCGGTGTGGAGTCCCCGTCATTGCCAGGCGTTGCTATCTGGATAGTACAGTTTGATGTTAAGGGTTTTTTGCAATAACTGGGGGAAGAAAAAAGGAAATTAAAAAATTCCAAGAGGTTTAGGTTTAGCTTGAACGCTTCAGTCTCTTGCACATCTAAGCACTTATCATTAGCAGGTCCTCAGCAAACTCAGACATTTTACAGCTTTTACAGATGGTTAAAATGAGGCACAGACATACAAAGTCTGGGCTAAAGCCACAATTAATATCCAAGTGCAGCACAGTCATCAACAAGTGTGTTCTCCGAAAATGTGTCCAGCAACCCGAGACAAAGAGCCAGCTGGAACCTGGTTTGCAGCAGACACAAGAACTTAAAGGAAGCAGCATAACAAAACGAAACTTTGTGTTACAGTAATCCCAGACTTTTCCCAAAGATACGCCCAAGATGAATGAATACTAACTTACCCATTTAAGATATGTTCAAATAAATGCAACTGCCCATCTCTACACACAACTGCCAACTTCACAGGCTGAAAGAAAGTACAGTAAGAGTTTCATTAGATCAAAGGACAAACCTCCTGGAAGTACAGGATATCAAGAAACAGTTGCATGGCTAAGACTTGACTACTTTCAGTACACATTAAATCTGTAAGGAAGATCAAAGACGTAACTCAGGAATATATAGTACAACTCTGAGGAGATTAAAATATAGCTCAAAACTGCCCTTTACTGTATCACTACTAGCATATGCCAATTTCAAGTTTTCACAATAGCAGACACGTATCTAGAGACACAGGTCTACAAAAGCACTGACACTGCAAATACGCTCAGAATAAAGAAACTGAGATGAGTCCTCTGAGCAATTAAATGACAGGGGTACATTACAGAATACTCTCCAATACATGCAGTAAGATGGAACAACTGGAAACATTAGAAAAATACAGTATGAAATACTGTTTTGAGAAATGGAATCTAAAAACAGGTGAAAAATGTTTTAAGTAATTACTGAAACAGTTTGTTAACATGTTTTACATGGAGATATTTTTCAAAAGGCAGCTACATTGAAAGACTTATCCTTTCCAAAATTGAGACCTGGGCAATGCACATTGCTGCTTTAACTCATGAAAGGCCAGTTAATTCCAAATGCAGTTACACTGCCAAAACTACTTGAAATCAGAAAAAAACAGAACCATACTCAAAGTAGATTTTCAGAAATAATTTCTTTTGTGTTTTTTGCTGCCAAGTTCTAACAACCACTTTGATTACTACCTTCTTCTAGACAGGAAACAACTGACATTTCCACCATCACAAACACAATTTCTGAAAAAAACCACTGAATTTGCACTTAGTAGCTTTGATAAGGAGCATTTTGAACTACTAGCTTTATAAATGCAACTGTAATAAACATTTTTATACATGTGAATTGGCATTCAGATCTCGTCTTTGCATAACAGAACCCAAATACAACCAAGCTTCTTTCTTTATACCCTTAAATGGAAACGTGAAAACTGAAAATGGTTGAACATATATGTTGTTACAAACTATTGCTCCCACCTCTTCTTTGACTTCTGATACAGTCAGGTCAACAAAAATTGGTTCATCTGTTACTGCAAAAGACATCACAGCGTTCTTTTCTTTTCTATCTGATCTGATCTGCCTGGAAGACATGAACAGTAGACATTATTTACCACAGCACAAACAGCAACCTCTGCACCTGACAAGCATTATAAAGCCTATAAATCACTAGCAACTGTGATAGTATCTACCCCATCCAAAGGTATTATGCTGAATTTCAGTTTTCAGCTTAGAAAATGCTCTAAGTGCAAAGTAACTTCCATATGAAATCCAGCAAGAAATCTTCATATAAACCTTAGAGTAAGTGCAAAGAACAGGGAATTTTATTACACAGTATGTTCTGGCATACACTGACAATAAAAATGGCAACTGGAAGCATGCTCAGACACAGCCAAGGAAAATCAGGTCTTCACTCAACAATCAGTGAGTCGAAACCACCATTTAAGTGATCATCACTGCATTTTTCCAGAGTGCCTCTTCTGCTTCACCTTCTGTTTAATCAGTGTTCAGAACATACTCGGTGAATCTATGCTTAATATTGACTACAATCAAAGTCACAAACCACGAAAAACTTACGTACCATACACTCAATAATCGGTCGTGTATAGCTCCAGACAAGAAATAAAGTCCTGTGATCCCATCAAAAGGTATACTTTCATTCATAGGTTTCACTGTGGTAAACATTAATGATGACACTGATGTAGCGTGGCCTGTGAAATGCTGAGAAAAACCAGAATCTTTTAATGATTGTCACAAGCAGTCTTACAGTAAAAAACAAACCAGTTAACAAAGAACATCAGGAAAGATTCAAGTGTCAAGAAAGACAACTCGGTGGTTTTTTAACAAGTGATCCTTTGCATTTCTGTATGTCCTGTTGGGTATTTATCAGTATTTTAAAAGTTAGGTTGGGAATCAAAAGCAAATCCACCGGGACTAAATCCATGCAAAAATCACATCCACCTGTATTACTGTTCCTGTCACAAAGCACTTCCCTCCATATCCCAAATTTTAAACTTCAACTTTTACAATGAAATGAGATTAAGAGTTTCACTCTCAACTTTACAAAACATGCACAGATGTGTTGACATGCTAAGTCTGTGCAACACACCACCTCCTGATCCCCAAAAAACTGGTTCTCCACTTTACTTCTGCAAATAGTGGGTTTGGTCATCACAGGATGCAGACATACTTAGTAATTGCCATATGGCACCAAGACCACAGTAACAACACATATGTACACACTCACCTGCCAGCAAGTACTGGGAGATTCAGAGACCAGCTGTGTCCTATCTGCTGGCAGGCCAGAGAACATGTCTGCATTCATGGATTAGCTAAAGCATGACTCCTGCCTGAGCCCTGCCCAGGGAACAAGGAGTTTGCTCCTATGCCTCCCAGCTATTCCAGCAAAACTGGTAACGCCATCAGTTGACAAGTTTAGCAAGAAAACTCAAAGGCTTCACAGATAGACTCATGTTACAAGTCAGGGAGCTCACATGCAAACTCATGCCAGCAGTAACTGATACAGTGCTGAACTGAGTTCTCCTGCCAAAAAGGTATCAGATAGGGATCCAGTGAAAAATAACAGCATCCATCTTTCTCCCACAGGCTTGAGAAAGGGTGCTGATAGCATGCCCTGAAACAGGAATTTAATGTCCTTATTCAGCTCTCAGGAAGTTGAAATCACAGTCTACAGTATCATCAGAGCAAAAGCTTCCAGCAATCCCAAAACTGCTGTCTCCTCACACAGAGAAATTTTCAGATGTCAGATCAGGGAGCACTTGTTAAGTACTGTCACTAATCAAGAGGAGTATTTTTTTTGCATCTAGTTTAACACAGGTACAGAGGTACACAGGTACTTACTCTGTAGACTTCTTTGGTCTCCAAGTCCCACAGTTTTATAGTTCTACCAGCTGACAGCAGCATTTTTCCATCTGGACTGATGCATAGACAGGTGACACTGTTATTGTCGCCTTTCCACTTACTAGAATTTGAATGGAGGGGGTTTTGTACAAAGGGAGAAAGATGGAGAAACAGAAAAAACAATATTCATTAGGAAATACACCACCACCAACATGGAAAATTTAAGGCAAAATTTTAAAAATTTAAAGATGAGGTCAAAGCTGTTTTGCTCCTGCATTTTGCCTTCAAATTAGTGTACAAAGAACCTAAATAACTCAAATAGCTATAAGGCTATTTAATACTGAATTGTTCCTCTCTCAAAGTTCTCTACTAATGCAATTAGGACAAAAAGAGCCGTATCATTTTCAAGACTTTACTATGCACCATAATTCAAAAAGCTTACATCAATCCATTCAGAAAGGCCTCTTCAACACTAAAATTCAGAGCTTCAAAGCCCATTCAGTTCCTGCCTGGACCTCCTCCCAGGTCTGTCAATGTCACCGACAATAATAAACTTCACCTTCATGGGTGTCACGAAAAGACTGAATCTGTTCTGAAGGAATATGAATACTATATGTTTCTCACAGGACAAAATTGCAAGGAAAGCATTAATGCAAGCCCTTTACAGTCAGGAAGCAGCCCACACTACACCACATTCTGATAGTAAACAGCTGTTCTAGGAATACCACCAAATAACTTTTGCATGCCCAAGCAAAGCCTCTCCTGTCTTCCAAAACAGAGACCATCTACTGTACCACTTTTGATAGAAGTTCGAAGTTTTACAGCCCACAAACCTGACAAACTTTACACTTTACAGACTGTATGACATGATTTTGTAATCTCTTCCAAAGAAGAGCTCGAGACTAAGAATTTCAAACCATTTAATAATGTAAACCAAGAAGGTATTTTTCAATGTACTAAAATAACAGTCTCAAGTAAACTGCAGAATATAAGACAGAGCAAAAACATTTTGGTTTTCACTTTAGATACTCTATGGAATTTTTTCAGAAGTTTTAAACAGGATGTCAGAGAACAAGAAGCTGCATAAAGAGATGTTCAGAATGCCTTTGGCAGTAGAGCAGTCATAGTATTTAAGACACGAAAAAGCTACTAAGAAACAAGAAGTCATCCAGAATGTTTCAGACTACCTCTCCAGAACACTGTTTTGCTTCTTCAAAAATTCTCTCTTCCCCAGTAACTTGTCCCTCAACCAGAAGTTTCATGTATGCTGCACAGACCTCCTGACATGGCTCTATGGAATAGCAGTACTCCTACACAAGTTAAGAAAGTCAAGCCTAAAGCAATATGGTTTATATTCCCTGTCTAGCAGTCCATACCTCTATAAGAACATGTCTAGAAGCCTGCAAATGAAAAAAGAAAAGGTTCAATACCACTTCTCTACCCCAGGAGCAACTGTCCAGATTTCTCTGTGGGTTACACCAATACTGATTTCCAGGTCCTGACTAGTGTTAAAGAAGGCAGGCATTCACATGTACATTGGGCAAAAGCAATTATTACAGGTATTTGTTCCTTCTAGAAGGTAAAATTTTAAGAGAATTACTTTCTTCTACTCCCCCCAACTTCAGCTACCTTAGGTATGACTCGTACTACAACCAGAGAAAATTTTCAGATAGAAAATAAGATGTTATCTGGCTTATGTACTTTTAATCTGTATACTCCAAGAATCATTTTCTGCTCCCATCTTTAAAATTAAAGAACACAGTGCCTCTAATCATATTTTATAACCATAGCCTCTCTCCATGTTCCCTGGTATGGGACAGGGGAGACAGAAACACCCAAGAAGCATGACAGCAAAATTCTTACATTTCCTGAGAAAGCAAAATATCTGGGACCCGTGTCAAGTACTTGTACAAGACCACATACACTATGGAATACACACAGGGCGAATTAGATGTCTGTAGGCATCTTCAAAGCTTTGATCTCACTGGGTTCACACAGTATCAGGGGCATGCCTCTCAAGACAAGGACCTTTATGAAGGCCCATGCCAGGAAGGCAAAAAGAAAGAGAGGTTTCTCAACAAAAAAATGTAGCATGAATACACTGAGCTTTCCTCTGAAACAGGCAAAGGGTCATTGCAGAACTTGCAGGTATGAGAAGAGATCATAAAGTGTGCAGCAGTGCACAACTCCTACAGATTGTTCAGTTAAACAAGATAATGATAAATTGTTGTAATCCCAGGCCCTTGTTCTATTAAGGGGATTCAAGCACCCAGCAACTGCTGGAAGAGCAGCACAGGAGTGCACATGCACTCCAGGACTGCTGGCAAGGGCTGAAGACGTTTTCTTGATGCCAGTGCTTTGCAACCGTACTATGAGAGATGACTTTCAAAAAGCCACTCAAAGGAAAGAAAAAAAAGCACTACAACCTCCAGCTACAGCAACCAAAAAGAATTAAGGACCTTAAAAAAATATGAGCAATATAAACAGCAGAACTGCAGGACTGCAAAAGAGCAGACTGCAACTTATGCACAGAACTGACTGGCGGGATCCCATTGGTGGCTGCCCTCGAGCTAAAAGGGCCCAGGAAAGCTGGTTGTTCTTACAGGATAACCTCCTCAAAGCAAAAGAAAGGTCCCCTACAATTAGCAGGAAATCACCAGTATGCTGTCTTGGCCAAGTTGGTAACTCCAGAGTCAACTCAAAAGAACAATAACAAAAAAATATGGGAAGGTGAAACTGGAGATGAGTTACACAGAAGAATACAGAATAAGCCAAAGCTTAGCTGGTGTTCAAGCCTGCAGGGAATATGCAGGCCAACAAAAGGACAGCTACACAGCACATAAGCAGCAGAAAGATGATGAGTGAGGAAAGTGCAGAGTAGATGCTGAATGGTGTAGGGACCCATTCAGTACACAGAAAAGGCCAAAGCACTGAAGGACAATGTCTCACAGGCCCCTCATGTTCTTGAGCTAGTGCCAGAGTCAGAACTAGCACTCCCCATAGTAAAGGGACATCAAATTAAGCATCACAACAGCAAATTCTACAAATGTGACTTCTTTGGCTTGAATGGAATGCATCCAGAAATGTTAAGGTCAGTGTTATTACAAGATCACACTATTATTTTGAGTAGCCACACAGGTTTTGGAGAAATTTCTGACAACTTGGGGGAAAAAAAAATAAAGGAAACAAGATATATCCAGGAAACAACAGAGAAGGTTATACTACAAGTACACCTGGGAAACCATTTACAGGTACTGAAAGGTCAAGAAAGTGACTGGGCACATCCAGCATAACTTAGAAATAGCAAATCATGTCTAACTAACCTGACTGCCTTCCTAATGAGACAACAGTCTTGGCTGATGGGAAGATAGCGATGGATGCTGTGTAATTTGACCACAGCGATGTTTTTGTCAATGTCTCACGTGGTATCCTTGCAGCAAAATTGGAGATAAAGCCTGAACGCATGGGCTATAAGGAGGGTAAGATCAGGCGACATCACTGACCTCAAACAGTTGCGATCACTGGAATGAAGACTAGCCGGTGGCCAGTTAACAGTGTCCATAAGGACATCCTATTCTGCCTAACACGCTCCACAATTGCCCAGGTCTTTTTAATGATATCAAAACAGGACAGAATGCACAAATAACAAGCTCATCAATATCATATTAGGAAGAGTAGCTAACATGCTGGAGGGCAGGGCTGCTACTCAGGGGCATCTCAGAAGGCCTGAGAATAAAAAGGCTGTCAGATTCTCAAATCTCAAAGTAAAATGTAAAGTCCTGCAGGTGGGATGGAAAAATCCCAGTATAGGCTGAGGACAAATGCTAGAAAGTAGCTTTTGCAGAAAAGAGGGCTGAGGTTCTCTCTAGTCAAGTTGAATATGAGCAAGTAGGGAGTCCTTGTGGAAACAAGGCCAGCCACATACTGATTTGCACTAAGCACAGTATAATCAGCAGGTCAAGGAAAGTGATTCCTCTGCTCTGTGCAACTCTTCTGAAACTGCATCTAAGCACTATGTTCAGTCTGGGAGAGTACAAAAAGGTCCCTGAGTAAATTCAGTGGAGGGCCATGAAAGCACCTTAGGGACTACAGTACCTAATGGAAGAGGAAAATATGAAGGAACTGGGCATGTTTAATCCTATAAAGAAAAGACTAGAGGGAGGTTTTACAGCCATCTTCTGCTACTTTATGTCAGTGTCTCAATGTAATGCAACCTAAGGATCCACGCCTTTTTTAGGGAAATCAAAGAGGCTGCCTGCAGTGCTCATGCCAAGCTTAAGAAAACCAAGAGAGCTGCAGTAATAAAACAGTGGGAAATGCTATAAAAAAGAAACATCAAGAGAAGGATCAATGGGCCATCACATGATAGGCTTTTCTTGAAGACAACCAGGATCACTGATAGAAATCTTGTTTTTTTCTTTAAGTTTAAAAAAGTTTGACTTTATTACAAGAGAAGGTAAATGCTTACAGCACATATCTTGTAACTCCGTACTAAGCTCTATTTTGCTCAACAGTACTTTCAACCGTAGCAGCCTGCTCAGACAGCCAAGTGGAACTGTCCTCACTGCACATCAGTAGTGAGCGAAACCAAGTGGGTTATCATCATAGCAAGGCCCAATGAGCAAAGCCAGTTGCATGTAACAGGTTTAATTAGTATGAGGTTTTCCAGTATCTGCTCCTCTGTATTTTCAAGGATTTTTTTCTAGAATGTAGCTTCTTGCTCATTTAGTGGGACTTTTAGTCTTTCAGTCAGCAGTTTCATCTAGTCTTTCAAAAACAAAAAGGATGACAAGTACCCTTTCATCCCTTAATAAAACCACTACCAATCTCAGAAAAATAATGGTCAACAGTACATTCTGCAAAGTTGGCATGAAGCCTTGATAGCAGAGTCCAGCATTTCCAAAGGGGCATCACTAAAACCTGCAAGGGAGGAAATACACAAAAGCAAATGCAAACGAATTTGATTGAACACAAGCATCACTCACCACTTTACTTTGCACGTCTGTGTGTTCCATTCCACAATGTGTTTGTCCTCTGAACAGCTATACAAGCAGCCATTGTCTTGATGCCATCTTACACAGTTTACTTTACTGTCGTGACCACCGTCCTAAAAAAGGTAAGAGGGTCAACTCACTAATTATCTTGGTTACTGAGTCTTCCCCCTATCAACAATGTGCACAAAGTGCTCTTTCAAGAATTAAATTAAAATCACTGGCAACCTGAAGAGTGTGTGGTTTCAAATACCAACATACATATAAAATTATATAAAGATCCTTCATATTTTGATATATACACTTAAGTATTTTCACTTGTTACTTATCCATCAGAGGGGCAGACTGAGGGTAGGCCTCATTGTGGTCTAGTTTCATCATGAGGGTAAATTGAGAGGCAGGCACTGATTTCTTCTCTCTTGTGACCAGTGACAAGACCCAAGTGAATGGCAGGAAGTGGGGCTAAGGGTGCGGTTAAGTAAGATATTAGGAAAATAGTATCCAGAGGGTGGTTGGGCACTGGAACAGGCTCCCCAGAAAGTGGTCACAGCACCAACCCTTGCAAAGTCCAAGAAGCATTTGGACAGTGCTTTCAGGCACGTGGTGTGATTCCTGGGGTGGCCCTGTGCAGGGCCATGTAGGAGCCTAATGTGTGTACCTCAAACACTGAGGGCCATCACAGCGCCATGGAGGCAAGGAAGGACTGTTGGTAAGAACACACGGTGAGAAACAACAGGATACGGCAGGAGAAGGGGGCCATGAGAAGGTAGGGCATCACTTTTCTGGGACAAACATCCTTGCTCTGGCTCCTAGTGGTAAGCAGAACACAGCATAGTGCAAATGCAGGAATGAAGACAAGAAGCACACATGGACTGATGACAAAAGGCTCTCCCAGTAGGGGGTATCAAGACCAGAAAGACACCCAAAATGCTCCAACTCCCTTCCAGAAAGGTCTAGAAGAAGCAACTGCACAGGGTAACTAATTTGCATAGAGTGAGAAACTTAACGCCAAGGTGAGGAAAACTTGTCTATAAAAAGGTCCCCGCCCAAAGTCTGAGTGGCACCTTCAGGACACCGGACACATCAACTGGATCGACATGGAGCCAGGATTGATTATCTATCTTTCATTCTTCCTCCTGCTCTTTCATCCCCCTCTTCTCTTTCACCCTAACCCTTATTCAAAATCCACTGCTACATTTTGATACTAGCAGAGACTAACTTATACCGATTTCCATGTCAAGTGTGTAATTTACTACCGAATTTTTATGGGCCCTCTGACTTTTGTTGTTCCCTTTTGATAACAAGCATCTATGAACCTGCGTATTCCCTTCCCTTTCAGGGTGCGATGCCACAGGAGAAAAGTTGGGCTTTGATGATCCTTGTGGGTCCCTTCCAACTCAGGATATTCTGATTTTTCCAGCACTCCAGAATTAACAAAAAAAAAAATTGTCCTGCCTACTGTTTTTGAACACACACCCAAACAAAGCTAACAGCATGAAATTTACTCAAAGAAAAAGCTAGCACAAGTGTCTTGCTGACAGTATGTAACTGCCTGCTTCCTTAAGGACACTCACAGAGGAGTAGCCTCCCCTTCTAAATCACCATTCAGGAGCAAACTATCATCAGACCAGAAAACCCTACAGGGGGTATCACTCACTCTTCTTAATAATCAAAATCTTTGCAGCTCCAAATATACCCTTCAATCATTTATGAAAGTAATTCATGAAGTCTATAAAATTTCATTATTGGCCCAGTAACAATCTGCTCAGACTACTCCCAGAAATGTCACTGCAAATCAGCTTTGAGCAAAAAAAGCCTACATCTGTTCAATAAGGACAGCTAAAAGTAACACCTCCTATTCCATCAGGAGTAATCTTTTAATTCAATCTATCTTTAAAAAACAAAGTACTCATGAGATAATATCTGCTGTCTTGCTCTTATAGAAGAGCAGCTGGCGCTTTCAAACCAAGCAAATACGTAAATTTTAACCTGAAAACATATTTATTTTGCTCATCATTTTCAAGCATAGTTTTTCCATATGACAGAGCTGAAATTCATTAACTACTGTGCCATCTTTAAATTCATGTACATTTATCACCCTACATAAAACTGTTTAGAAGCAAAAGTATGCCCAATTATCCCAGAGTATTTCACCATTATTCACATGAATTTACTTTGCTTGTTATGTAACCCAAAATTAAAGCCAAAGTACTTTGAAGTAACAGGGACATTATCAATTGGAAAGGCAGAAAGAGAATGTGTATTATTTGAAAAAAGCTCATATGCTGAGAGAGCTTAGAAGTTTCCAGAAGGAAGGTAAGTTTACAGGAAACTTCACTGTGACACTTTCCCAAGCACTGATGAGTGCTGCCTTTCCCTCCAACAATACTGAGCAAGAACTGAGGGTATGACACTGCTACAGAGGATTTAACTCTCCAGTCAGGCATTCTATCATTATTGTTATTTTTAATGCAAAATAAGAAATCCATGGACAATGTAAAGATATTGCATTAACTTTGAAACCAAGATTTTTCAGTCTAAACTGGCTGAAACCACCATTATTTGGTAGCATGTGATGAAGATTGTATTACTTACTAGCTTGCTCTGTAGTTCTCCTTTTACTGTGCTGTACAACAAAACGCTACCAACTGCTGTACCGATAGCCAGGATATCTAACTGCCTGTCCTCTTCTACAACTTCAGATTTCCGTTTTTTCCTCTGGGGCCCATCCTGGAAAACAAAAAAAAAGGGAAAAAAAAAAAAGAGAAACCATGAAATTAATTAGTCTGATTGTTTCAAGGAAGAGGGGGGAGAAAAACTCCTCTAAGTGTGAGACCCAGTCAGCCAGCCCAAACCCTGCACAAATGAAGACAATGAAGTGCACAGAAGCCTAGAGATTCACATTGTACCTTCATATGCAAGGTAATGAAGTTGCAAATATTAAGGATTCACAATGCTTCTTAAAAAGAAGGCACTACCCTACTCCACAGCGGGAAATGATGAGTACTCAAAAATAAGTGCTCTGCCCAAGTCCTGTTGTCAGTACCAGAGGTCCTCCTATGATCAGGCGATAGTAAATCTTAAATCTTCACCCTCCTGCTCTGCAAGTGCTATCAGCCACTTCAAGGAAGTCTCCTAACCAAATATGTCTCTCACCAAATATGTGTGAATGTAGCATATCACTAGGAAGGAGAGAAGGAATAAAACTGGTTCCTGCAAAACTAAAATAAAGAGGGCAGAAGAAGCCACTGCATTTATGCTCACTGGGTTAACCCCACATAATTTATCATATACTCAAGTGAAAAAAAAGAAAATAAAAGCCGTGTCCAAGGAATTCAGAAGAAAAAACATCCCTAATGCCACTGATCAGTTTTTAAATCGGACCTTGTTAAGTCTCCTTACATTTGTTACATCACAGCAAAGCACTCTCTCCAATTTAAAACTTTTATGCAAACTAATGCTTGTTCTACACAATAGGTCTATAGGCACAGATGAGCAGCCAGAACAAACTAAAGGAGACTCACAAAACGTGAGCTATCCCCTCTGTGCAAGATCCATATGGTGTGGTTCATCTACCATACAACAGACATCACACAGTGAACATAAGTAATTTCAGCTCAGGTCCAGATATAATGGCAATCAGGATTTGAGTAATTTTACCACAACTAAGATGTTCCAATTTAACAGAGCAGAATAAATAATTTAGTTCTTTGAAGCAGAACTTTTAACACAGACAATACCTTATGCAAAGTGTTTTGGTTTAGGTCAAGAAATATCAAAACATACAGATATATCTATGTATCTGTCTCTATACAGATAATTTTTATATCAAAAGCAGGCTCTTGAGAGAAATTACACTGGGTTTGTTGCAAGTATTTGTCCAAGTTTCATCCTTCCTTGGAAAAAAAGGTGTTTATAAAATATCATGAAAACAGATGCTGAGAAACCATTACAGTCACAAAGCACAAGCAAGTAAATCAAGCAGGCTTTAAGACAATATATGAGAAAGGACTAAACTAGTGGGGATTTGGGGACAGCAATGACAACTAAGTAATTTTGAAACTGCTGTCTGACATGCAAAGACAAAGGCAAAAGAGAGTGCAGATTCAAGTACAATGTATGTGTTTTCTGGTATTTTTCAATCTCTTTATGCAGTTTTACTTATTACCACACCTTCTCTTCCACTGCTAAGCAAAACCACAGTTAAGAACAGATTTATTCTCTTCCCTTGCAAAAATCTATTAACTAAAACTTGTTCACTCTCAATCTCAGTTTGCTATGTACAGTTTTCCTTGGTACAACAGAATTTCCACTAAAATTGGGTTATTTCCAGTGTCAAAAAGAAAGCAAGAGGCAGTGAAGGGTTTTTTTTTCACATGCATTTCATTACTGATCACCCTTTACCAGCACTGAGTGGAACATTTAGTCAGATGTTTTTGCATGAAGAAATACCAGCTGAAAATTCAGACACCTGCTAATGGTTGAGATGATTTGAAAAAAAAAAAACAGCTTAAAAAAAAAATTAATCAAACTTCTCTCCCCTGCATTAGATTAGTACATAGACAGCCAACTGCAGCACACATCCATGTGGAAATCACTTACAGATCAGGGTCTTAAATAGAAGAGCACCTTGTTCTCATGGAAAGGACAGGTTAAAATAGGGGAGTTGAACTATACTAAGAATCAGTACACTTGCCAATTGATTTATTTTTCAGATTTATAGGAACTCAACCTTTAGAAATTCTTCAACTTTGCCTGCAGAAGCAGTGTTTTAATTAGAAGAGATGGTTAAAAAAATTATTTGAAAAGGAACTGTGCACACACATTTCCATAATGTTCTTACTTGGCTAGGTAAGCCATAGACTTTTCAATCTCTGCTGTTCTCAAGTGAAATAAAGCGCTTAAATCACTAAAATGAGGAGAAGTCTAAAAGTCTTGAAAGTTGATGATGACAGAGCAATTGCAGCTTGTTAGGAAGAAAGTCGACGAAGGCATTTTGAATGCTGCAAGTCCACTCCTGCACCAAGGCACCACATGGAGCAGGAGGAGATGAAAACTCCACGTGGGAAGCCCTGACACTGCAAAAGCACGTGGGCAGGGAACATCCCAGTTAGCCACTCCTGCATCAGCAATTCCAGAGCCTGTAGTTCACAACTTGATTTCTAATACTGCCCTGTAACACATGGCCTTCACTAACATGGCAATAGTCCAAAATAAACTTAGTTTAGGTGTCATTTGGCCAAACACCATTTACAGATACCTACTCACACAGTTTTACCCCTGAATATCAGATATTAGTGGGACCTAGACAGATGTCAATTCTCCAGGAAAGGAAAAAAAAAAAGGAGACTAAATAATGTCAGAAAACACATTTAATAAAATGTAGTTTGGCAGAACCATCATAGGTTTAGTTCTTCAGTGTAGTCTAAGGACAATGATTTACAGAGCTTTATGGCATTGCTATTTCAAGAAACAGTGTCTCCCAGCTCCACTTGCAAATCTATCAACTTTCAAGCAGGGGACAGCATTCAAACTACTGGAATAATTAGAAGGCACTTAGAGGTGGCCAAATGATGTCTGATTAGGTTCATTTTCATACAACTCTAAGCCAGGATAAATCCAAGGACCTGTGGGTTCTAGTGGTAGATCTCTGAAAAAGGGTGTTTTCTTTTTTTTTTTTTTTAATGTTTTAGAAGCCACTCAGAAACCTCCTGTGCTTGACTTCTGGCAGCACAGCAGTGCAGCATTTCAGTTTGAGTTCTACTGCACAAAGGATAGATTAACCTCATTTTCACATGCTAGTTTCAGTTAATTTTATACTAAAGAACCACCTATACAGATCCACAACTACATGTATCATTTTTTCTTCAGTTATGTGAGAAATACAGACTCGGGCCCATCTTAAACTAACCCTTTTCCCCTGCATGCTGCACATGAGAGTGTGAAAACTCCCAGAAGTTTTCAAAGTTCAGGGACTAAGCTGCTTACCAGAGGAAAGTGAGACAATATTGCGTTCCTTCAGGTCAGTTATCTTCATCTTACATATTTTTAAATACCCTTAGCAGTGCTTCAAATACATTGAATTACTGATACACCAAAACATACTTTGAAAAACCCTCCCTATTTCTTATTGGATTTCACACACTTTTCCCAAGGGATACATTTTTTCCTCAGTAAATGGTACATTCTAACTAAGGAAAATAGGACTACTTTAACATAAAGGAGCTAAAAAAGTACCTCAGTACATACTCCAGATATTTTCACATTCAGCGTTCACCTGAGGTGAAGTTAACTAAAACTTGATGGAGAACATCCAAGCCCACTAATGTGTGCTGTGAATAAAACTACCAAATACCTTCTTGCAGGACTCTTGCGCTCAGGAAGATGCATCACAGACAGTGCAGCAGCTTGCACGGGGGTACTTCCAAGGGAAAGAAAGTGTGGGAAGATAGTGCCTTCACTGGAATGTGAACTAAGCGAGCACACAGCAGCCGACCTGCTCTGCGGCACCACCTTTTCGACTAAGGCAAGGTACGCCGTGAAGTAACATACCTTGCTCCTTTTCAAGGAAGGCTTCTTCCATGCAGATTATACGAAAGACAAACGGTTTTACACAGTCAGTGCTACTGCCGACTTTGTGTTTAAAAAAAAAAAAAAAAAAAAAAGAAAGAAACAACAAAAACTCCAGAGCCACTTCCCTCACCAACACGTGAGATTCACCCTGTGCAGCGCCAACCGGGGCCGTGGGGGAGAAAGGGGGGCGAGAATCGGATTCCCCCCCACCCGGGGTGCGCCACACGTGGCCATGCCCCAAGCACCGCTGTGGGGAGGGGTATCTGTGTTCGCATCCGTGCCCAGGGCCCGCGGGACCCTCACCACGGCGCGGCGCGCCCGGCCACATGGCGCCGGGAGGGCGGGGTGAAGACGAGCGGGCCTCAGCCACGCGTCAGGGGTTGCCATCCCCATTCCCACCCGTCCCACGCCTGGCTTCCCCTCACACATCCCCACTTCCCACCCTTACTCCTTCACCCTCACACACCTTGCTGGGTGGTGGCGGCCGCCCCCCACCGCCTCCGCCCCCCGGCGGGGCCCAGGCCAGGCATGTGCAGGCGGCGCTGAGGTGCGCCGACGGCACGTACTCGTGCTGCAGGCGGCTGCCGGCCGCGTCCCACACTCGGAGCCGCCCGTCGGGACCGCAGGCGGCGAACAGACGGTGGCCTCGGGGGGAGAAGGAGCACGGAGGGGCCGCCATGGCGGGCGGTGCGGGCGGGCGGACGGGCGCGCGCTCCCCCTTCGCCTCGGCCCGCGCACCCAGCGGCGCATGCGCCGCCACCCGCNTCGCGGGCGGCGCAGGCGCGCGCGGGGCGAGCGGGCGCGGGTGGCGTGAGACGTTCCCCACTCCCCGCCCCCCATTCCCGCCTCCATGAGGGCTTGGCGCGCGCTGCGCCTCTGCTCCTCCGCATCCTCCTCTCCTTCCTCTCCCTCTTCTCCCTCCTCTCCCGCCGGCGGGAGGCCCCGTAGTCGCGCATGGGAGGCGTCGCTGTCGCCGCTGGAGCGGGTGAGGCGGCTGCTGCGGCCCGAGGAGGCGGAGGTGTCGCGGTGCGCTCGGCCTCCTGAGGATGAGGATGAGTCCTTGGCGCGTCCCTTGCCTTTCCGCGCTGGGGAGCTGGCGCTGGCGGAGGTGCAAAGGAAGCACTATAGGACGCTGAAGGTGCTGTGCCGGCTGGCGGCCGGGGCGGTGTTGGCGAGCCCCGGCGGTGTCCTGCCCCACGGCGACATCATCGGGAAGAGGCCCGGGCAGATGCTGCGAACGGCGGCCGGGGCGCGGCTGCTGCTGAGGAGGCCCTCGCTGGAGGAGTACGTGCTGCTCATGCCACGGGGACCCACCATCGCCTACCCCAAGGTAGCAGTGGCGGCCGGGAGGTCGGTGGCTGTATCTGGTCTTTTAGTTTTTTGTGAGGGTGACCTGTGTTATCTCGCCCCGTAGGATATGAGTGCTTTGCTGATGATGGTGGATATCCACCCGGGAGACACCGTGCTGGAGGCTGGCAGCGGGTCTGGTGCTATGAGTTTGTTTCTGTCAAGGGCAGGTGAGAACGTCGCTTTAGAAAAGGCAGAATTTATTTATTTCCTTGTCACACCTTGCCTTTCTTTTGACCAGATATTTACGCTTGTCCTGGTACTTACTAGTCGGTTCTTAAGAGCCTTGCTGCAGTTCACATGTTCGTACGTAGATGGAAAGTTACATTACAGCCAGGGCAGGGATTACAAACTATTTGTGACTACGTAGAGGGCTGTAGTGCAGATGGTTTCTGAAGGCCCTGCAAAAATCTTTATTTCAGCCATGATTGTTGTTGGCTTTGGCTTAATCATCCTGGTATCTCTCTCCAGTATCTTGTTTTTCTCAGTTTCTTTTTTCCCATTTTAATGGACCACATGAGTAATCTGATTGCTGGGTACCTGTGAAAACACTTAAGTGGATGCACTGTTGTTTTTTCATGTTACAACCATCCTGGTTTGATCTAGGTTTCAGTGCTCTGAAAGGCACAGAGCCCTTGCACTCAGCCATGTGAGTGAGGGTGAAACCTCACCCTTAAAGTTCATCTCATCTATAGGCACTCTATTAGAGGACCAGTTTCAGGATAATCTGATTTATGGGCTCCTTAAAGAAAGGAAACAAAACCCCCAACATTGTTTGCAGTATTGTAGAAACAAGAACCTCATCATGGATCTTGAACTGATAGAGCAGAAAAGCACGCGTTGCATATACTGAAGGCTTATATTCAGACTTGGTGTTTGAGGGCACTCAGAGTAACTGAATACCCGAGCTGTGAAACTAGCATTTCTCTTTTTTTTACTATATCCCAATGTTTGTTAAAAAGCTGCGTTACACACTATTCTGTGTCTGTGAAGTGTTTCTGGGTTTTTCTGCCACTTTGGGTTTACTCTGTATCCTTTAGCAGTTCAAAATACAGGACATTTCAATGCTTCTTACAGCCAGCAAGTGTCTGTGGGGAGGTGATGTCAGGGAGACAAACTCAACAAATTAGCTGCTCTTTTTGCGCAGGACCATTAAATAACCTTAGTAACAGCTCTTACTCTCCCGTGGAACTATGCTGGACTTCTGCTGTCCTTTGACATGTACTCCAGGGAAACAGTACAGGGCTTTTTAGAAGCATGAGTTTTTCTGAAGAAGTTTAGTCTTCGGCAAGTCTGTTACCAGAGCCATCAATCCAATCCCGCTCTGGGATGCCAGGTCCAACTGCTGAAGATGATATGAGAAACTAGGAATGGTACAAGATAGAGTGCTGAGATCCATCAGGAGATTAAAATTGGTGAGGACATGTAAGCAGCAGCAAAGGAATCTGGAGGGTCCCTTTCTGAGATAGTTTGTTCTTAGTCCTTTTTATCTGTGGCAAACTCGACTGGCACAGAAATTCAGTCCAAGCTGCTTATTTCAATGATCAGCCATTAAACACTGCCCCAAGATCACCTAACTGCAGCTGCTCCTGATACATGCTGGGCCTAGGTTTCCTGGTCAGCAGTTGCACTTCTGCTCCCTCTCTCTTTCTGCCTTCACTGCTGGTTTTGGTTCCTTCCAATCATCTTTCTGCAATAAACTACTTGGTTTTTAATTAGTTACATGTGAGATTTTGGAGCTAGTATGTGATTATCCTCAAACTAGCCATTGCTGCTGTTGAAGCTGACTAAACAGAAGATGAACATGACTTCTCTTTCCATTTTAGAGAGAGGGAAAATAAGTTTGTTAGATTTTCCCATCTTGCCCTATAGGCAGATGCAACATCTGAAAAAAAGAGATTGGATGCCTGCTGTTGGTTAAGGCAAAAGTTGGCTTTTGCTAAATACAAGTGATTTTTCTGCCTTCAATATTCAGTCCACTGTGGCCATTTCATGCAAGTGTACCTGAACTTGCCAGTTAATCCTTTCAATCTTGTCCAACAGTTTCTTTCCAATCACTTTATTTAGCTGTAAATGTGCCAAGTCCTTGGCATTACCAGGCTGTTAACCCTATCCATGGAAGAAAACATTTATGCACTGGACCAGCTCTATCTTGAAGAGAGGGAAAAAAAGTATGCAACTGTCCTGCTATTTTCAAATGTGTTGATTTTAAATCAGACCAAGTACAGATTTAATCACAACTGAACAGAATTTGGTGCTGACCCAAACTTAAATAATTTGATTTGCTCTTTCCTAATGGTGGCTATTTTTGCCGTCATTTATTACAGTGATACCCAACAAGAAAAATAGCTGCTGCACAGGTAAAATCTGGAATTTTAATCTAGTGGACACATTACCAAGGTGTTCAGAAGTATTTAATTTCCAAAATTCTCCCTGATTTCATTAATCTCTTTGTGTTACCCGTTTTGTTTTCCATTCTTTCTTTAGTCGTTCCCAGAAACTACTGACATGCAACAGGACAAAGTTAAGACTGTGGCATTTGCCATGACTTTAAGATCCTTGAGAACTGGAAAATATGATGTATGGAAGCCTAACATAGTGTAGCTTCACATTAATGGAGAGTTTTGCCTACCCATTTTAACAAGTTCTTATTTTTCCCAAAAAAAGTCAGTTTCAAAATGTAGAAATTATTTTTAGTAAGACTGACCCACAGTGTGAAAAATTTTATTCTTTGGATGTTTCTGAACTGATAATCTATAGTAATACAGATTTGGTGCTGTGATTCTACAACTGCTTAAGGCAGCATTCTGAAACCCTCCCTTCTTACGTGTTGGCTCTGGCCTTTGTCTGGTGAGCTGGATCAGGGAATGACTGTTGGGAAATATATCCCTTTTATTCAGTTATGTGAATGAATTTACAATGGAATCAGGTGAGGGAAGGAGCCTGGTGACTTCAAACTGAAATTACTTAGAAAGCCACGGAATGTGACCTGCTTGTTGCTGAAAGCTGTCTGTGCCCATTCTAAAGTAGCAAGGAGAGAGAGAGACATGAACAGTGTGATAGGCTTGAGGAACTGGAGTAATACAAGGGTAGAACAGCAGTGCACAGCCTGCTGTCTGCCTGGACAGCCTGGCAATGCTTCCTTTATGAGGAACATTGTGTATTTGACTTACATGGTTAATTTCAGGATAGTAAATTTAGACTCAAGTATAAAACAATTTATTACTGTTGCAAACAGTAACAGGAAAATTACACAAGCCTCTGAAAATCAAAGAGTGCACTTGAAAACTTGTTTGTGGGAGTGAGATCAGAGAGCAGGTCTGGTGGAGGAAGAATAGATGAAGAACAAACTGTGCCCAGAACAAGGATTGTCAAAACAATTTAAAACTATCAGTTTCAAATCTTATGAACAACAGAAGCAGTTGCTATCTGTCAGCTTTACAGTATCTGTGAGCTGTGACCACTGTTGCAGCATTCTCAGCTGGTGTCTCTGGCAGGAGGATCACGGGCTGATAGGTGTTCAGGTCATTTTTTGCTGCAGGAGTGACTTCAAGGAGGACATCTTGGGAACAGTCTGTACTACTAAAACTGCTTTATTTAATTTGTGGATTGATGCATTTCTGTCTGTAAAAGAACTGACATGGCACTTTTTCTGCATATGTTTGTTTTAAATGTAAATAAAAAATAAATTGTAGTTGATTTGATTTTGTATGTGATTACTTCCCAAAGTGAGGTTGAGATATAAAGGTGTACTTATGTTATAGGCTACACTGTTTTTTTAAGTCTAGTGTCTTTTGTTTGTTTTCAGTTGGGCCCAAAGGACGTGTTGTAAGTTATGAAATCAGAGAGGATCACCATAATTTAGCTAAGAAGAATTACAGGCAGTGGTGTACTGCATGGGAAATAGGACACATGGACAAGTGGCCGGATAACGTGGATTTCATTCATAAAGACATTTCAACGGCTACTGCAGACATGAAATCTGTAACACTTGATGCAGTGAGTCCAAAAAAGTCCATTTGACATGTATCTTTACATAAATTAAAACCTCTAGTGCTCACACTTAGAACAGCATTCTCATATGTGGTTTAACATGAGGAAAAACAATCACTTCTTCATCAGTGAAAGAAACATGGTGGGTTTTTGTTGGATTTACAGTTATTTTCAAGGTTTCAGTTACAGGTTCTCAAATGAAAGTGATAAAGCTGTACTCTAGAAGTATTACAATTAATTACTGCTGTCATATGAGCAAAGACCGACTTTCTTGTATTTGTGAGAAACTGATATTTTTATAACTCAGAGGGTATATAGTTTAAACATTAAATTTCAGAAGAATACATAACCTTTTTACAAATACATAACCAGTTTTCTCTTAGGCTTGAGTTACATTGTGCATTCTGTATAGCTAAGTTAAAGAATGGTATTGTTTTCTCTCCTGTACTGCTCCTTTGTATCCAGATTTTCTTTAGGGAGACGTGCTGGAGAAAACAGTCGTATGTTAACCACTCCTCTCTAAAGCAGACTAACTGCTTACTTACTAAATGCTTTGCACAAATGACAATTTTTTTAATGGTTTGAGCAAAGAAATATATAGCATAAAAATACCATTTTTAAAAACTTTTTAAGTTAAAATCAACAGGAAAGATCAGATACTGCATATCCCATTGTTTTACAGTTTGAATAGCTTTCCAGCAGGAGATGGATAAATGGCCAAAGACAATTTTAAGTTTTTAAAGCTTGAAATAAACAGCAAGTTAGCTGTTGAGACCATACTGTGCTCTTTTAATGATAAAGATGCACTTGAATGTTGTTTTTTACATTTGAGAAACAGATATTCATATGTGTTAGTGAATGTAGTCTTCTAAAAATTTTATTAATGTCAGCATTATGGAATTTAATGAGCAGGAGGTTTAACTTCTTACAGGCCTGCTTTGTTAGTATAATGCTACTTATTTTAAAAGAAATTCACTTGGAAGTAGAAGTGTGGACCTCAGGTTTTGAGAGGCCCAATTACATATTTCTGTTGTATGCATCTATTTCCTATAAACACTTTTTTTCTCCAAGTGTTGTTATGTGATATTGGTAGAGATACATGTTTTACAAGTAAACATTAATATAGCTTTCTCTTGCAGGTAGTTCTGGATATGCTTAACCCTCAGACTGCTCTGCCTGTTGTACACCCAAGCCTTAAACAGGGTGGTGTGTGCGCTGTGTATTTAGCAAAGTAAGTATTTACTTCTGGCACTTACACCCTCTATTCATGCACCACTTGGCATTGTTACAAAACCAAACTTCTTTTAAAATACACATCCAGCATTAATGAAATATTTAAAACAAAGTTTGCAGGTTTTTTTCACATGTAACTTCTTTAGAGACTTGCACTCAGTATTAATTACACTTGGCCAAGTCCTTTGGCCTCTACTTTGGAAATGTTCTCATTCTGATCAGTGGAATTTTGCACTTTATGACATCCTCAAAATAACTGTATTTGTACTGTTGTCCAATTCAGTAGTCAGGTTGCTACTTCTTTCCCCTAAAATTGAAGGACTTGTTTAACCGCAAAGGTAAAGAATGTGACAAAAGTCAGCATAATTGAGATTGTGTAATTTGAGTTTTTGAAATACTTTGTTCTTTGCATTTCTTCAAAAGCATCACACAGGTTATTGACCTTTTAGACAGAATACGAACCTGCAAGCTTCCTTTTTTATGTGAACGGATCATTGAGGTAACTCACAGAAATTGGTTAGTACTCCCTGCTAAAATCAAGAATTGCAAATCAAGCCAAATGGTGGAAACTCAAGAAAATATTGAAGAACCACCTCAAAAGGAATATGAAGAAATCCACGTTCAGGATCAAGCAGTTCTTGAAGAAAGTGAATACAATGGTAAGAACAGTACTGCTGATGAGATAGCATGTTACTGCACTTGATAATCCACTGTAGGGAGAGGCAGTATTTTTTCTTAAAACAGCTGAGAATAGACAAGGGTTTGGAAAGCCTAGACCTTGTCAAGTTTGCAAAATACTGTATTAATAATTATTTATTTTTATATATCTTATAAAAAATCTGGACTAAATAGAAAATTAGTTGTAGTAAAGAATGACTGCCCTTTTACTACTGTTTTCAAATTTTCTTCAATAAAATTCANCTTTAGAGGATCCTGATGGAGTTAAGGAGTCTGTAGAAGAAACAGTGCCAGAGTGCTCTGCTTTAAAAATCATGCTGTCCAAAAATGATGCCACACACACATATATATATATACATATATGACAGATGTAGATATATATCTATACAGCGTAGATTTGCAAAATCCATATTGGGGCAAAGAGTTCTGAATGTACTGATAGGTGACAACAAAGCACCATAACAGAAGCAAAAAAATAAAGTATGTCAGGGAAAAATAATCCATGCATATTGGCAACTCTAGTCTGCATGTATGTCTTAAGCTTGTGGGAAAGAAGTGAAAACAAAAATGTACTTCTCACAGAATCATTTTCTGATGCTGCTGAAACACACCGCTCAATACCTTACATTGCTAGACCGGCTTACTGGCAGGAAGCTCATTCAGGTGAGACCCTTGGAAAATGTTTTTTGTCTTAAATGTTTTGTCGTATTTTATTTAAAAAACAAAACACCTTTTTTTTTTTTTTTTTGTATTATCATTTGGCATATTACTATTTCATAAAATCATAAAACTTACAATAATAAAATAATCATTGTATACTGAAATACTGAAGTAGTAACTTGTTTTGTTTTTCAATTAGCATTCCTTACCAAGCTGAGAAAATTTCGTCCACTGCTTTTTTGATGCTGCTGCTGTGTTAGCTGCTAATTTGAATATTGTATCAGAATAAAATAAAACATTACAAAGTAGATGCTACATTTTGCAAGTCGTGTAACTTTTAAGTAATGGATGCTTTGATTTCTACTGCATATGAAGTTTGAAACCCTGCCTACTATTTAAAGGGAAAACTTTCAACAGAATCACTAGGTCTGGTGTTGTGATGCAACAGACTGTTCTGCAAATCACAGTATCTGTTTCCTTCTCACTGGGTGTATTTCATTCTTCATTGCTTATAAACCAATCCATGGATTTATCTTGGTTCAAGGTGCTACATGGTTGCCTTTTCCTGGACAGGCTCTGACAGTCTACTAGAAATAAGGAGAAAAAAAAAATGTAAGAAAATTAGGGATCAAAGGCTCTTCTTTTAAATGGCTACCAATTATCAGTTTCTTCAAGAACAATATTCTTAAGCACAACTTTAAGACATACTGAAATGCATTGAGTTTGATTCATAAAGCTGTGCTGATTTCAAGAGACAGTTGTTGACACGTACAGTTTTGGTTCACTTCTACCATTCATGCTGAAAGCTGCCTTGTTATTTTTGAACTTTGCTCTGACTTCTTTTGTACCTCAGGAAAGATTGAAATACCAAATTTTTCAAAGTTGAAGGATCCCTTGAGAATCACAGTTGTACTAAAGCTGTCAAAAGCAGGAACACTATCTTACTATATAATAGTGAAAATTTGGGTATTAGCAAGAACACATCAAAGAAAACATAGTTATAAATTACTAACCCTGTATTAAATAAGTATACTAGCATCTCTGCAGTGGTTAAGTACATGGAAGCATCTTTGCAAAGCTGAGACCTTACACATCTGCCCCAGGAAATTTACATGTCAAATGTGTTCCACTTGAAATAATAAGTGTAATGTGTGCCCCATAACTGCTGTATATAATGAAGGCTTCTCGTGCAAAGGCTGAGGATGTATTTTGAGTAGATTAATGTGCAGAGATTTAAACACATAAACTCTTCACAAACTGTGCCGTTTTTTTACTCATACCCCAGTCTGAAAATGCAGTCTAAACTGTCAACAGTTGAGAAGGCAGGAAAATGTGATTTAACCCATGTCCAAACTGATGACCACAACTGAGGAGCCCACCCTTTCTGAAAAAAGTGCTCTCAGCAAGAGCACTTTAACTTACATAACATCTGGTCTTTTAACTCACAGGACACACATCAGTGTTTTTATTTTCTTCCACCACTCCTAAGTGTTAAAAGTAAAATTCTCCATTTCATTTATAATGCAAGAGTAGTAATAAATGCTGAAATAGACTGAAGTGCAACCCAAAATACTGTAGTAGGTGAACGTAATTTGAAGAGACTCAGTGTAAAGTAGCTGGTACTTCGAGGAAGTCAAGATACAAGATGCGAAAACGTAAATGGATCCATGGCAGTGAAATCACAGTTCTGCCAAGGAAACAGGAAAGGACACAGCAGTCCCTACAGTACTCTGAAAGGCAATTTCAGCCTCAGTTGCCTAAACTAAATGAAAATTATTTGCAGTATTAAACCATACCTTGGACATAAGCAGAAGAGTCAATAAGCATTTTTTCAGTTGGAATGGTGTCCTTTGAACTCTGGGATGAACGTAATTCCATCATCTCCAAAGTGTCAGTAGATGAGGAGGAAGATGATAATCCCAGTCGTACAAATCTTCCTTTCTTACCACAAAGCAGGCAGTCTGTAGGAGTAGCACTGGGCCCTCGGGGCAGCTGCACTTCATCATCATAATTCCTCATTGCTCCACTGTGGTGCACAGAACGTTCTCGCTGCCATATGTAATGTGTTGGAGCAATAGCCATCACCTATTGGGACAGCGACTGGATCAGAAAATGTAAAAGTAATGGGAAAACATACAGCTGAAAATGAGGGATTCAATTAGTGCACGGCAGGGAATTCAACACAGATAATAGATGACACCCATTTCAGCTATCTTACCAATCAGATGTGGAAACAACAGCTTACAGCCTTGTATATTCAAGTGAATCATGACAAACACCAGCTCATTCTTTGGACAGAAGATGGTGCCTTTGGCTAACTACTAAACATCAACTAGATGGATTTTCCTGTTCATAATGTCATTGAACTAATGAGGTGGGATACTGGGAAAAGCATTCTGCACTCACCTTATTCCTGGTACTTTTCCCATAAGCATCAAATCCCATCCCCAGAGAAGGGACTCTAGAGTAAATGAGATTTCCTTTTACACCAGCCCTAAGTAAACATTATGTACTTAAAATCTAACAAGGGCTTTTCCAGATACACATTCCATCTCAAAAGTGAGGAATATATTAGGAAGCAAAAATATTTTTCAAAGTTGTAGGTTGTAACACTGTAGAGAATGGTAAAAGTGTGTCCTTCCCAGTTTTTCATAAATGCAGTGAACAACTCTTGAAAAAAGTCAGTTGAAACAGCATCATTAGTTTTGAAGGCATTAAAACTTCACCTGAGTTGCTGGGATTTTTATTTGAAGGTTTTACTTGTGTGCGAACTTAAAAATTGTAAAGCAAACACACACAAAATTATTTCTGAAGAGGATGAAGTGAAACGAGGGTAGATTTTAAATGAAAAATATTTGCATAAAGCAGATTCTAGCCATCAGAAGCTTCATTTTAAGCAGTAGTGCAATATAAACTATTCTAGTTTGCTTTAAAAATATTATTTCAAACTTTTAAATGCAGAAAGAAAAAAGAGCATGGACCACTACAGTTTAGCTGGATCTTTTCTTTCCCATTGTCTATGCACTTTAGGGAAGAAATTCAGCAGAGCTAGATCGTTGGCTAATGTTAACTGTTGTAATTTCAGCATCTACAATCTTAAATCCCCCTCCCTACCTCTTCACAGCAGCGTCTGCTTACAACAGCCCTGTAGTCAATCCTACTCCATAGCTGATCTCTTAACTTTAAAAAATTAGGGAAGAGTTTTCTCCAGGATTTTCCCAAAGCCCATGGGAAAATGTCATACTTTGCTTCTTCATTGTCTTCTTCAACTGTGTTTGCCAGATACCTTTAAACATATATAAGTTTGTGTTTGTAAATATTACTCAATCTTAAATCAGTATATTAGAATTATTTCTAAAATTAAGACATATTGATGTGTTTCTTTTTAGTATTGTGAAGAAAAATTGCTAACAAAATCTGGCCTTCTCTTTGGAATACAGTATTTTCTTAATTACATATGCATTCTTTGGGTAAATAAAACGAAGCTTTTATAAAAATTGCTTCATCCTAGGTTTTCCTAAATTAGTAGATATGCAAGAATATATCCTGACATCTTTCTCCAAACTGACAAGAAACCCTTGTACTAAAAATGAGCAGTTTTTGACTGAAATTTATTTCTCTAAATTAAGCTTAAAACTATTGGATGAAATCCTACACTTTACATTTTCTACTTTATGGATTTCAGCTATTTTTGGACACTTACATTGCTCATATTAAATAAGCAGCAAAAACATAATGCAAGTCTACTTTCAAATATAAATGAAAAACTTAAATTACTTCTTTCAATGTCCATATATCTCCCTTCACTATCTGCTACTTTTGGTTCTGGATCATCTCAGACAATAGGAAAATATTTACTTCCTCTAGGACCACCTGATACTAAACTCCTGTAAATCACACCTGAAAATATTACAACTTTTAGTCTTCTCCCTAACTTTCTCACTTGCTCCTGACCCCAGTATTCCCTCTTGTCCCAGTCTCACCAGACCCTTTGTCTCTTTCTATTCTTTTGCTGTTCTGGCTTTGGGGATTTTTTGCCCTCAGTGGAATCAGAGGGCTCCCTTCTCTGTGTTCTGTGGATGTTACCCAGAATACCACTGACAGCAGAAGGAAAAGCCATCTTTGTCCCTTCAGTAGTATGCAAATCAGAGCACCTCAGAAGCACTGTTATGGAAAAAGATGATCTGAATACCATAAATGCAGAATCCCTCTGTAGGTATAGCCAAATATGGAGGGATTATGTAGGCTTGGGAAAGACAGAGTACTTATTGCACCTGTTTCAGAGTACGGACATCTTAAAACTGTTCAAAAACGTTATCAGAAATTCTCTAGCAGTATTTTTACAGTTAACGTAAATCACAGTGACAGAAACTGCAATAAAAAGTTACTCCTGAGGTGCATATCATGGTGAAATGTCCCAGTACAAATGACTGAAAGGTTAGCAAAGATAATGGAATATGTCTTAAAATGGGAACTTTCAGCCATGTATATATTGCCATGTATTGTCCTTCATACATTTCTTGTAATGCTTTAAAAAGTTCATAGATTCAGGGGTTTGGGGTTTTTTTTATTTTTTTACCTATGTTTGGGTTGGAATGGACCTTAAAAGACCATGTACTTCCCCCTGCAACTCCCTAGATCAAGTTGCTTATGTTTCTGTACTTCATATAGAATCCAAACAACTGCTCATCAGAGAAGTCTCATTACATATAATAATCAGTTTCATAAATAAAATAATGCAAAGTTTATCCTGATAAATCAGATAATTTAAAAGTACTTACAGAGCGACAAAGAAATTGATCCTGGTATGCTCGCTGATTGAGAAGTTAGCCCTCTTGAAATAAACAAAAGTCATTGCCAACAGATACTGTTTTAAAATGTAAAATGAAGTATCAAAGTGTTATTTCAGTACATTATTTCCTAAATTGATTAGCACATTTATCTTGCATGAAGATATTTTCATCATTTTTATCAGTGAGGAAAGCTGTGAGCTGAGTTTCTTGCAAGTTCCATATGAATCCATTAGAAAAATTTATGTTCTGTATTTGCATTAAAGTATGGGGCATTTTGCATTAAATTAAGGGCAGATTTCTCACCTAGTGAATGTTCCATTAACTAAGAAGGAAATACACTTACCTTGTCTGCAATTTTACAGCAACAGTCCATCCAAAGGAAGTCTTGGATTAGATCATCATCTGCAACAAGAGAAAGTAGTAGCACATCAAGCACCAAATTTGTTTATGTTTTAAATTATTTGTAAATAAATAACAGATGGCCAAATAAAAGGAAAGAAGCTAGATCCACCAGTGGAGAACAGAGAAACTGAGGGAAGTAGATCAGGTGTAAAAAACTGAAGGGACAAAAGAAGACAAACCACCAGAAAGGCAAGGTGGAGAATCTAGTGACTGGATTTCATCCATTCTAACAGCAAGCAAAGGTGGAAGATCACCAGTATTTTTTCTATTTGGGTAACTTCTTCCTGCGTTCAGTAGTTCCAGGTAGCAGCACACTTATTTCAGAGGAACTACAGACTGTTAAAATCTCTGCACCTTTGTTACTTGGCAGCTTTTATAGGGCAATTCTTGCTTTTTTGTGGTCAATGCATCACTGTCCGTGAACATGCACCGTAATTACCGCAACCCGATGCACTTCTGTACTTAGGGGTCAAATAACAACCAGGTATAATCTTTCACTATTACTTAATGCCTTTGCTAAATGAAATAAGTAGAAACCTTTATATGAAAGAGGCACAAAGAAAGAAGAGAGGCTTCAACTCCTCAGATCGTCTTCCCATTCCACTTCTCCCCACAAATGTTTATTCCCACAGTAAATAACATGTTTATGAGACTAGGAGTCCAGCCTTATTTTAAGCCTTGTGTGAAACAAAATGAACACTGTTTATACGTATTGGTTGAAATATAAGAGAAAATAGGAAGAAAGGGAAATTATCATAAAGGGAAGGAGCATACCACCTTAGTTTAGTTTGTAATTTAAAAAAGATACCTTTCATCATGTTGGTAACCCTTCTTGTATTTTTAACTTAAGCATTAAATATTTATACACCAAAATATAATGACAAAATATGTTTAGATAAAGAATTGCCATTAGTTTTGATATAAAAAGCACTCTCAAAATTACTGAGCTTAGAAAACATTCTGTTCAGTCAATACGTTTGTACCTGTCACTATTAACCTACCAAATAATTTAAAGAAAGCTGTCATTTCCTGACGCTGAATAACTAGACATGGTCCCTTTGAACATCTATATTTCTGACTAGGAACCCCTTTTTCACAGTTTCCTTGATGGTCTTTAAATGCAGGTCGCTTTAGTCTATTAAGTTTTTGCTGATGTGATCTGGATGCACTCGATTTTACATGAACAGTGACAGTGGGAGGTGTTTGACACACCAGATTGTGTTTCATTTCGGTAAGTAAAGATTCCTGTTAAAAAAAGAAGAAGAAATTAACTACAAAAACAGTCAGAGTGAGCATTAGTACTCTACATTTCTTTTGTTCACATGAAGCATTTCAATAGAGCTTATATGTCAGGTGATGGAAAATTGATTTTTAACAGTACTAAGTCTTGTGCCCTAAGCCAGCTATGTTGAGCCCTTTAATTTAGTTCTAATTTGATAGAGTGGGGTTTGTGTCCTTGTTTGTTTCAGTAGGAGCCTTCAATCTTTCTTTTTCCAGTAAAAATTTTGAAAAGTGAGAAAAGAGCCTTTCCATAAAAGGTTTGTTTCAGATCCTCACAGCTCCACGCTTACGCCTACTAAGAAATCCATGTTCCTCCCCTCCAGTTTGTGATTGGAGAATTAATGGAGCAGAACTGTGGAGAAACCATTTAGCATTAAAATCAAGTCTTGAGCTCCTAATTTTGTTAACATTTGGTTGCAGGCATTGGGAATTAAACTCATCCCTCAAGATGGACATACCCTGAAGACGCAACCACCTAAACCTACCTCAGGTGTTTGTGACTGCAAAATTCAAGATACCAAATAGAACGCGAGGAAAGCTATTTTGGGGCGGTGTTAAATGTCTTTACTTCTACACTAAGTCTCTCCACATGGGGCTGTTTGAGGCCGGCCCACAGCAGCCTGGCTGAGTCGGCAGCACTCAGTTCACCACCACACGAACGCAGGCCGCGGATTTGTGTCCCGCCAGCTCAGGCCGACCACCGTACTCCTTCCCTGCGCCTTTCCCGCCCCTCTCCTGCCCCCCTCAGCCACCTCCCCCTCACGCCGCCGCCGCCGCGCGCCCCGAGTGGCGCCTCCCGCAACCAATGGGGGCGCAGGACGCGACAGCCTCAGCCAATCGGGCGGCGCGGGGAGCGGCAACCAATGGGAGCGGCGCGATGGCGGCCCTGCCCGCCTGGCCGAGGTCAGAGCCGGTGGAACCCTCGGAACCCTCTTCTTGCCGCTGCCCGGAGGGAAGGCGGAGAGGGACTTTTTACAGTGGCATGTAGCGGCAGGAGAAGGGGGGGGGGATTCAAACTGAAAGAGAGGAGGTCTAGATTGGATATTGGGAGGGCCTTGGATTGGATATTGGATATTGGTGTGAGGGTAGTGAGGCCCTGGCGCAGGGTGTCCAGGAAAGCTGATGGTGCCCCATCCCAAGAAGTGGTTCAAGGCCAGGTTGGATGGAGCTTTGTGGAAGGTGTCCCTGCCCGTGGTGTGGGGTTGGAACTGGATGAACTTTAAGGTTCCTTTCAGCCCAAGCCATTCTGTGATTGCATGATTGAAACATCTCCCCAGGATGATAAACATCTCCACAGGAGATGAAAGACATGAGGGAGAAGGCATGCCTAAATAAAGGTCATTAAACATACCGGTGCAGGATACCCTGCTGTTACCTTTCTGCAGAAGCAATTAATGCATGTCATACTATGCAATTAGTCTAAGGCAGTCTACTGAAATGTCATAAAGAGAATGAAAAATTCCCTTTGATACTAATATGCAGTGTGAAATCTTAGTGGTTCCTTTTGTGATAAATGTCATTATGATTCATGTCAGTGAAAGCCAAATGGGTAATTCCAGCCCCATAATGGGAACAAGTTGTTGTTACTACTTGAGGTGCTGTAAATTATGGTAAAACTGTTTAGTTTCTCTTCTTTACGAAAACAGCGTGAGTTGTGGTAGAACTGTTTAGTTTCTCTTCTTTATCAAAACAATGTAAGTTATGATAGAACTGTTTAGTTCCTCTTCCTTATCAAGGTAATGTGAATTATGGTAGAACTGGTTAGCTTCTCTGTTTCCCTGTCGAGGAAATACTTGAATTATGGTACCACCATTTAGTTTCCCAGAGCCCTTATCAGGGAACACGTGAATTATAGCTGATGGAACTGACACAATAAAGAAACATATGTTGAAGACTGTTTAGCATCACATTGTAAAATGTATATGCATATGATGTAATGAATATGTATGAAGTAACTGGATAAACCCCCAATCTGCACTGTGTTTGGTGTGCAGTTTTTGGGGAGCGAGGACTCACGCTGCATCCAGCACACTGTTTGCTTTCACCATATAATAAACTCTTATTCTAAAACTCATTTTGGGTCTGAGACTCTGTTTCTCACATCTTTTGTTGTAAAAACTACCATTTTGTCCCAGATGGATGGCAAGAAATACCTTCATTTTCATTGTTTCCTTCTGTACAAGCCCATTGAAGTGTAACTGGCCCCAGTTGTTACGCTGATGAGAATAGAGGCCTCTTTATGCCTTCCTCATCTTCTATTACTAATTTACTAGATTATTTAGGTGCTCTGAGTGAACATATTCAGGGAAAGGACATGCCAAGTTTCTGATCAGGTAGAGAAATAAAAAACGTACTGGGTGGTAAATGTACTAACAACATCTCTATGGAACAGGCTGAAATCAGGAAACTTGGCAGCAAGGTGGACATAATACCAAATACATCAGCTGGGCAAAAGTCTGTTTCTTTGTGGTTCTCTTTTCATATACGTACATTCATGTTGAGTTACCCTTCATTAAATTGTTCTTTACTTTTACATACTACTTTACATCTAAGGAATTCAAAGCACTACTCAATTAAATACTGTTCATTTGGTAACCGTGAAAAAAGAGAAAGGGAAGGTTACAGAAACTTCCCTGTAATCATCTAAACCATTCGCACCAGGAAACAAAACTTTTTTTTTTTTTTNACAATGTCCTGAATAATACACTGGGTTTCATGTTGTACCTCATTCCTGAACCTTCCTGTAGGTGGACATTAAATCAGTTTAGACATTCTTCATCTTTATATGTAATCACAGTTTGAAAATTTATTTTAAGATAAAAACTATAAAGAATTTTATTTATATTCATATACATTTATAGAGTTAAATGTTTGTATAATATTTATATATATATATAAGTTAATAAAACCCGTGTTTGAAAGACCTGGGATTCTTAAAAAATCTTATTTCTCAATTGAAAAAAATCCATTTATACACTGGAACTGGATTCTATGAGATAAACAGTTACGTAGCTATCCAGTAACTTGTTCAGAAAGGCAGCTGCAGAGCAGCTTTGTTTCATTCAAATGATAAAATAACTCAAATTTTTTCAGTGATGGAGCTGTTTACAGATTGATTAAGAAACATCACTGAAGAAAAACAGAGTGATAGTATTTTAATAAATTATATTTAGTATATACATTCTTTTTTCCCCACATTGTAATGCTTTTCAGATATCTTTGGCCT
>VXAU01001985.1:168051-183561 GCA_013399695.1 Formicarius rufipectus | reverse complement strand
TGAATTTTTTTTTTTTTTGTTTAAGAAAGATAAAGTACTATAGGAAAAACACATGGTATTTGTTTTCAAACAAAGTCATGAAGAACCAATATAGATCATTGCTCACAATAAAATATGTATTTTTCAATTACAGACTCTTCTCATTTCCTGCAGAGTATGAAATAGAAAAAAAAGTTTCTCTTCCCTGTACAGATGACTGCTGACCTTGCTGGGGCAAACTGGCCTCTCAGTCAAATATGTCCTAAATGAAATGCACAGAGGCTGAAAGCTGAATTCCTAAAGACCATAACGAAACTGAAACATACATCTAAAGAGCAAACTGTGGACATGTGGTTAATTCTGTCAGAATAAAGGGTGTAGCAAGTCACATGAGTTTCAATAAAATAAACAGGAACAGGTAAACCACCTGAACCCACATCTATCACCAGAAACCTGGAGTTTTTTATGTGGGGAGAGCAAGGATTTAGCTGAGTTGTGTGAAACATATTCTTATGGCATCATGGTGCTTAGGCTAGGACTAAGCACAACAGACTGAACATGGCTTACCAATTTGCTGCTGGAGATAATGAGCAAGGAGACTGTAAAGGTGCCTTACAGCTAAATCCTTCCTTTGACAAATGCTACAGTATGATTAGAACTAAAAATAGTTCAGTGTCACTTAAGTGTATATCACTGATGGATGAATGGGCACAAAAAATTGTTTACAGCTTTGTTTACTTGAAAAGAACTTCTAAGCATACAGCAGCAGCATTTTCTAATACATAAGTTTCAGAACAACTGTACGTTCAGAACAACAGGTACTGAGAAACTCAGGAACTAGAAGGAAAAAATAATATTGAAATTAAATAGTGAACAAGAACTGGACTGACTAGACTAATACAGTGAATGGTAGAAGGTGAAGGTTTCCAGTAAATACAGTGCATGTTTAAACATGCTGCTCCTGCATACTTCAAAACAGTCAAGTACTCTGCAGAAGCAAATCTACATGAAGTGCCAGGGACATAAGTTTGAACTTGCTGTTCATTCCTACTGTAAATAGACTGACATATCTTGTATGAACATAACTAATTCAAAGCAGACAAGGGAATCCCTTAAGATTTATTTTTAAGGTTTGGCACTTGCGTGCTGGTTGTAAATGAAATGAAGCAGTCTTATCTGAAGAGTTCAAATTGCTTTGTCAAAATAAATAGATGAGATAGACTATGTTACGTCTTCACTATCATATCACAGGAGGGCAAGTGATGAATGATGTATCTTTCAGAATCAGTTACTCAAAACTCTCAGTGCGTATTTTATGTTAAAGGGAAAGGAGATCTGCACAGTCCTCCTTCGAGTGTTTTTTGAACCTTCTGATGTCATCCACCATGTTGTAGCTTCTTTAAACCCTTGGAGATTGTATTTTGGATTTTGCACATATTTGATAACCATAATCACTTTTTACCCCATTGTGCCCATGCCATTTCTTCATGCTGAATTGTGCAAAGAGCCCTATAAACAGGACTCCTCTACACCTCGGTGACCCTGGAGCCATTTGCTCCAGCTGCCAGGAGCACCAGACTTCCTTAGGTGCAGGTGCAGGAGCAGGTGTGTGTCAGCCGTGCCCAGGGCGCTGCTGGTCTATTGCCCATGCATGGGGTGACTTGAGTTGCCTGCATTCACATTGAAAAATGGCAACTCTTCAGCTTCTGGTTTTCTCCTCTTTCCTCTCAGAAACACCTAGCAGACCCTGGACTTTGAAAATATTTCTGACAAAAATGTAGCTGAACAAAGAAAACTTCAAGAATTTTACTAAGAAATCATTTTTATAAAATGGCATTAGCTGAAAAGTGTTCTGTTCCATCTGATAAATAACAAAAATGCTTTGCCTCACTGATGTAATGTATACTAAACTACAAAATAGCTGAGTAACCTATTATCCAGGAAATATATCTTATCTTATTATCTAGGGACATCAAAAGTAAAAAACACTGGTGTTTTCAAAACTAGCATCCTAATTCTTTTCTGAAAGGCAAGGTCAGCATTTCTTAAATAATAGCTGTTACTGAAGAATATGTTGGAGCCTTCAAACTCTTACCAAGCTGGTTTATGATTCTATAACTGGGCAAAATACATTAATTGAATCAAATATTTCTCAATTCCAGTTCCAAAGTTTACTGATCACATAATTCAGATCACAAAGTCTTTCAAACAGAGTATCTGTCAATTCTCTGGTTTTATACTGTTGAACACAACTGAATCTTCATCCCTGTCACTATCCCCTACAACAGGAAACAGTAGTAATTAAGACAATTTTTTTTTACGTCAAGAGCCATATTTTCATGATGTGGCATTCAGAAGAATCACCCCCAGAAAGGATCAATCAAGAATAGTGTAGTTATAATTTCTGAAGTAAGAGAAAATTGTTTTTGTATTTGGCTCCAATGCCTTCATGCTGCTAAGAAAGGAGCTGCATCAAGTTCAATAGTGGGAAGGCAGAACTTCAAGGACAGCCCTTTGGAGACTAAAAACAAAAATTAAAATGTGAGTTGGAAGAAGTCTAGGATTTATTTTTTTTTAACACACATCCAATGGTCTGGGCTCCACACAGTTAAATGAGAGTTGCCGCAGTTTGTTAAACATTGAATGACCCTCCCAAGAAGCGTTAGGGTCTATAATTACTCCACAACAGGTCAAAAAGCTTTCTTGTTTCTCTGAGTTCATAACCATAAGTTGTAAAAATTCTCTCACTCAGAGGTTGAAGCAATAAAATGACTAGCGCAAGGGTTGTAAATTAAAGTGCAAAGAGAAACAGATGAACTTTGGTAACAGCTATTGCCAACAAAAAAAAAAGGGGGGGGGGAACTTATGAACTGTGAAAGTAATCACAATATAAAAGTAGTTTACTTCAGTGAGGGAAAAAAAACTCACAGTAATGGTAAACCCAGCTCTCCTATCCTCACTCTCTGCTCTCCGTTGTTATGCTAAACAGTGTTTGTGGGATGAGATTTTTCTGCCCAGCTCATGGGTATATTTATTCACCTTTGCTTGGGATATGACTGTGCACACAAATTAGAGTGAGGCAAGAGTGGGTGGGGATTTACAGCATGTTAGCTGCTCCCTGGAAACTGCCTGTGTTCATGCTGTGACCCTGTTTTCATTGAGGAATACGTGGCTTCTGCTCACTGTGGGTACAGCCGCGTCCATAGGTTGTTAATGTGGGTTACCTGAGAAACTAAAAATCCACACCCTCACTGGCCTTGTAGCAAGCCATACATACAGACAAATCCAGCAGAAGCAAATTCAATGACAAGCACCTTCAGGTTGTGGGAGAAGTACTCAATGTGCCTTCTGATAACAGCACGCTGAGAGAATGGACAACTGTCTGTATAACAATCTGCTTCAGTTCTGCGTATAGCACAGAGATGTTGTTGTGATAAAATATGTTAAAAACTACTTTAGGACTCTCTCAAACAGTTTTTAACAAGTGGTTTGACAAAATTCCATCTGTATCTTCTTTCATAGAGAAAGGCTAAAAGGGAAAAAACAATAAAAAAAAAACCCTAGTAATATTAGATGCCAGAATTGAAACAGTTTTAGTGTAAACAAAGCTTCTTTTGCTACAGCTTGTGATCTCACGATTTCCTCTGAGTCCTTTCCAAACTCTGTTAAACAAGTGAGTATTCTGAGGGATCAGGCACAGTATGAAATTAAAAGGCTTGCCCTGCTGCTATGCAGTAGTCCATGTGAAGAGTTAATTTTTTTACATCTAATGCTGCTCATTTTAAGCAGCTTTGAATGCTGACAATAGATAATCTAAAAAATGCTATCAGTATTAGAGCCATGGAGATGTATTTTCAGGTGAGTAAAGAGGAGGATGACAAACCTGTCACTGACCCCACCCTCTGGAGTTAAGACTAAGCCGTGGCAGAGAGGTAAGGATGCCACAGTGTATCAGACAGGTTGGTTTCTGTAATCCTCAAAGACACAAATAGAACATACATTAATTGCATGAGCATTTCTTTTCTGTGGCTACACCCTGTCTAGTTTTATGAACCTCTGAACCAACAGCCCTTCACCTCTTAGTAGCTACTCTTACTTTCAAAGGTCTCCAGTCTGAGAAACCCAAGCTGTGGGCTTCTGAAGCTGAGGACAGCTTTATGAGGGTTGCCACTGCTTCTGAACTAATTTCCATCTCCAGTGTGCATGAAAATTTTTTCAAAATACATAAACATATTTATAAACTCTTATTATTAAAAAAAAGAAAAAATCACAATATAGAAACAGGCCACAAAAACCCAAACGTGTGAACTAGCTGGGTTTTTTTTTTTTAGTGTTTGGAAGTATTTAGACACTTAGTCTAGCAGAAAGACTACTCATTTATTTTCTTACTGGCACTATACCTGACCAGCTCCATATGGCCAAAACATGTAAGTTCTCCAGGACTCTAAATGTTCTCACTATTCAAATCAATGTAACAAGACTTACCTGTTTTATGGTGGTTTTCAAACCTGGAGGAAAAAGAAAATGCACAGAAGTTTTATTGCAGTTCTTTGAGCAGCAGCATATGTCGATTGTGATGGCCTGGAATCTTCAGAAGCATGTCCTGGACAAGACAGTGTTTCTCAACACTGTCCTCTTCCTACAGTCCTTTCACAGCTTCATTCTGCGTAAATGGTGCAGTCCGCCAAAAAATTTGAATGCAAACATTCTAAAGCTGTCCTAACAAAATGTTTCTGAGCAAGTCTATAATATAGATGACGTATATAGCAACATCTACTGTCCAAAACACCTGTTGGCACTTTTGAGCATAAGTGTTTGTGATTGTTTCTATCGTCAGCTTTAACCAGTGAATAATGAATTTTTAAGTCATTAATTTTGTTGGAAAATTTTATGTTTTGCTATGTGGTATAACACATGACCTATTTTCCAGGGACAAGGCTTTGGTTATCTTCAGAAGGGTACACCCAAAAACCAATCAGGTCTGCAGCCTCTGAAGAATCTCAGAGTTAGATTGCCAAATACCCCAGTGGCACTGATCATGCTCTCTCCACTCATCTCTCCGATCTGCTGACCACAGTAACTGTCACAGCCCCACCTTGCATCGTTTCCTGATACTTCAGGAGTGACTCACACATCCTTGCGACTTTCCCTGAAAGCAGATTTTGTCACTTTTCTGTGCCTGGGGAGTTTCACAAAGCCCACTTACCCAATTTCTAGTGAAGACCTGGAAATGACCTTGTAAAAATCCAGTATCAAAGTAATTTTTATTGGCTTCTGAAAGAGTTGGATTTATTTCCTCAGATCTGATTGACAGTTCACAGAAGTCAGTGGAAAATTCTCACATTTGTGTCAGCAGCTCTTGAGTCCTTTAGTGAACAGAACTTTGTTCTCCAAACAGACCTGAAGCAGATGTAAGTTACAGAGCAAAAGCTGAAAAACACAGATCATGCGAGTTTTCCTAATATAATTTTACATAGTTGGTGTGTGTGGGGCTTAGTGATCAAAACTAACTTTCTGCTATATGGCAGCATCAGTAATGTGATTTTAGCATTTAAATTACAGTTTGTCTGAGCTATAATTATGATTCAATAAGAGTAAACCTACACTGCACTGCCTAATCAGCATTCAGCTATTTGATAAGAGGAAGGTATCTCCAACAGTTGATAAAATTATCCTGTTTATAACCAATATGGAATGCTCTACCTTTAAAGCTGTGTGCTGAGGAAAGTTAATATAGAATAGCCATTGAATAAAGTAATGTACTCCAGAAAAAAGAGTTAAAATTGCCACAAAAGGTACAAAGAAGACATCTTCAGACACCAAGATACCTGTGTAATGAAGCTACTGCAACACTCAGGCCCTTGGATCTGTTTAGCCACATGTCCGCTCCACTGGCTTTGGTTCTATGGAGAAGCTTCCCTCAACCAAGAAAGAGGGTAAGATTAACGCTATTGTGAATGGTCCCTGCTTTCCATTGCTTTGCTGGAAAATGACATCACGTAGAGCAACTTCTCTTCAAAAACACTGAGCAACATTTTAAAAATAATTTCTTCAGTTTTGGAAACCTGGTGAAATCATACAGAGAGAGCTCTCTATTAGCTCCTGCAAATTTAAGCCAAATTAAATGCTACACTACAAAAAGCAATACGATGCATCTATCTTTGCACCACAGTTATGGTGATAACTTAGAGTTGTTTCAAGACTGCAGAGTAAGGCTTGGATTTTTAAAACTAGGCACAGAGGTTTGCAAATACAGAACAAGAGTCAGGAGGAGAAAGAGGAATAGTATGCACGCAGCCTGTTCTGTTCTTCTACATTTAAGTATTAGGAAGGGGGGAGAGGAAATAGTTAAATTTATTGATCCTTGATAATAAGGCTTACATTGTTCAGCTTGGCAATTTCATAACAAGATAACTCTTCTCATCTTGAACAAAGTAGTACATTTCGATAGAAAATAAGTTATACAGTAAGGCAAGCACTTCTGAGCCCACTGATTCTGCTTACCTTTCTGAAAAACACCATCATTTGACAGCAGCAATGCGAGAAGTCCATATCTGAGAGTTCAAGTTTTCACATTGTTAGGATCAAGACTTTAAGTCTTTGACAAGTATATAAGAATATAAGAAGCCACATAAAACCACAAGAAGAACCAAGAAAAATGCTGCAAAACACTAATTTGGACTGTACCAGAAGCAAACTCAAAGAAAAGGCTTTTAACTTGGACCCATCTGAGACAGCATCTCCCAGATTGCAGCAGGGCACTGGAGACCAAAAAAAAATCACAGGTATAACACAAAGACAGCTACGCACAGAGACAAACCCACAAAGGTAGCTCACCTGCACTTCCATTTCAGAACTTGCAAAGTTTCCAAACAGTTTGGTTAACTGAGGTCTGCCTGCACAAAAGCAGCAACATGTTTTTATTGTACAGTGAATGGGTAAGAGGAAGTTCCAAGTCTTTGAAAATGCTGTTGATTTCTCATAAATGCAGGAACAGACTTCTGTCATTCTGGTTTTCTCCTGTACTAAAATAACTTGTTTTTCTAGGGTACTAATATATCCTCAAAAAAAGATCCATGCATATCTTTTAATTGAAGTAATAACTCAAGCTTCAGAAAATATTTCCAGTGTGCCATACCTATCTTTTGTCTTCCATTTTGGCATTGATTTTACACTTGGGAAAGCCATTTTAAAGCCTGCAGGAGGCTTTCCCGTGTTTCCTTCTCAGGAACCTCGCTGGGCTCTGGCACTACCGCCCGTTTTGTAGGTTCCCACAAACCTGTGCTGCTCAGAGACAAAGCACCCAGGACTACTTTTTCCTGAAAAAGGAAATGCGGATACCGGAGCACCAGGAGCGGCTCTTCAGAGCGGCCCTGAGGTAGAGAGATCCACTGTGTGTTTTAAAGAAACAGAAAAGAAAATAAAAGCAAAACACACAACCGGCAGATCCTTACGAAATAGCTCATTCTATGCAGATAAGCGTTCCGGCTTTTAAGATAACTGAGGAATTACCAGGATTTACGTCCAGTACAGAGCAATTCACAGGGCACCCCCAGATGCGAACAAAGCTCACTACAAAGAGCAAGCATTCACTGCTGGCTCTCTGCTCTCCGAGGGGGGAGCGGGAACACCCCCCGCCGCTCTCCCGAGGGCAGAGACCGCGGGGCGGCTGCCCCGGCACGCTGAAGGTCAGCGGCGAGCGCGGGAAGCCCCGAGCCGGGAGAGGCGCCGACTCTGCCCACCCTGCCCGTGTGTCACCGAGCAAACGCGCCCGGGAGCTCTCCGCGATGACTAGGAGTTTCCCCTCGACGGCGGGGGCGGCTGTCCCTCGTCTCCCCGCCGCAGCCCCATCCCAATCCCGCCGCTCCTGCAGCGTGGGCGGGGAGGTTTCGCAGCCCTTTCACCGGGCCCGCCGCACCTCGGGACGCCCCTCGCACCGCTGCTTCCCCTCCCCATCCCGCCGCAGAGGCCGCGTTTGGGCCGGGCCGGGAGCGGTCCCCGCCCTGCCCCATCCAGTTTCGCCCAGGTGCGGGGGGAGGAGGGGGGGGTGGTGGTTTAGCAGCGCGCCCGGCTGGCCCGGGGGGAGGAGCTGCCACCGCCCCCCGCGCGTCTCAGGTGTAACCGGAGCCGGGAGGGCGCGGCGCAGCCACCACCTCCACCTGCGGAACCTGTCGGGCGGCTCACAACGCTCCGCCGCCGCTGCCACGCATATACCGCTCCCTCTCCGCGTCCCCGAGGACTTTCCCCCCCGGCTTCCCCGCCGCCCGCCCCAGCCATGAAGCCGTTCTGCGGGGCTGCGCTCCTGCTGCTGCTGTTCTGTACCGCCGCCTATGCCCAGCAGAACTGTGAGTACCCCATATCTCTGTCCGCCCTGCGCCCCTCTCTTGGCCGGGCTCCCCCGCCCCTGATACCCCTCCCGACCCGCGCTGTCCGCAGGACCGTCCCGGAGCTGCCACAAAGCTGCTCCCCTGCTCTGCCGGGGGTACGGGGAGGTGCGGGGGGAGAAGGAGCGCCCAGCCCCGCGTCCCTTTGTCCCCAGCTCGAGGGGAGCCCTCGTTTCGCTCATGGGAAGGGTGGCCGGGTGGGGTGCGGGCACGCCACGCCCGGGTGCTGAGGAGCGGCTTTGTCCTTCCCGTCGATGGGGCGCGGGTGGCGGTGCCCGGCTCCGTGTCTGCTCACGGCCGCGCTTCTCTTCCAGCGTGTGTCTGCGAGAAGAACAAGCGTGTAACCAAGTGCAGGCTGGAAAACGGGCGCTGCTGGTGCGAAGCCATCGGCTCTGGCGCCACCGTGGACTGCGCCACTCGTGAGTAAAAGGGCACGGCGGGGCGGCACGGAAACGTACCCGCAGAGCGCCGGGACATAGGTGAAAGTGACCCTTGAGCCCCTAGTAAATAATTGGTAGTAAGGGAAAAGTGCTTCTTCCTGGTTTTCCAGCTCAGCTGGCGATAGAAGAGAAGCGTTTAGGGGTTTGCCTGTGTGGCTTTGGAAGTGTCTGCGCCTGTATGCACGCAGGCTCCCCCCTCCTCCTCTATGTTCATTTTCTAGTGGAAAGAAATTCTCAAACATGAATATTTAGCTTCCTCTGAATCTGAAGAGAAAGAGCCTTGTCTCAAGACGTTACTCTAGGTTCGCGCTAAGCTGTAAATGAGCCCTTAGCTGTGTAAAATGGAAGCTCTAAGTCCTAAGGCTGGGCTTCCTAGACCTTTGCCTCGAGAGGCTGACATACCCCACTTCTACTAACTTTATGCACCACCTACAAGTTAGACATCCGCTCTTTCATGTAAAGGCTTTAAATCTGGTTGCTGCTGATGTAAACTTGTGTTTCTACAGACTAAGAGCTCTGTTCTGGAAATGCGTGGTCTGAAGTTGCATAACGTGACTTTCTGGTTATTTTTAGTGACTTCAAAATGCCTGTTGATGAAAGCAGAAGTGATGGGCTCAAAATCAGGTCGTCGTGAGAAACCAAAAGATGCATTTGAAGATACCGATGGCCTTTATGATCCCGATTGTGAAAATACTGGCGATTTCAAGGCAAAGCAGTGCAATGGAACGACCTGTTGGTGTGTGAATACAGCTGGTGTTAGAAGAACTGACAAACATGATGCAGACTTGAAATGCAATCAATTAGTCAGAACGACGTAAGTCTTTCTACAGGGTGTGCTGTGACATGAAGACATTCCTGTGTGAGGCTCTGCCTTGTGTGAATGATGTGCTAGGGATGAATGAAGATGGAGCAATAAGCACTTGATTACCGCTGGGTTTTTTTCTTCAGAAACGAGGAGACTGAAGGGGTTTGGAAGGGATTTAGCCTGCTTTGTGTTTATCTTACTGTTCTGTTTTTTAATCTGGGGGTCGATTTTTTTTTTTCTGTTTTTGTATGGGTTTTATACGCACGTGCTTTAAGAGTATTCACTGTACTCCAGGTGGATCATCATTGAAATGAAACATGCTGAAAGAAGTTCTCCTCTGAACGCTGAGTCTTTAAAGAAGTAAGTGATTATTGTAGGATGTAATGGCGTGTCTGCATGCTCTACTAAATATCTAGTGTGTTTCTAAACAATTTTTAAAAGTATTGTAAAACCTATGAACTCATTTGTAAGACATCTTAGAAGTGAGATATGGATCCTTTAATTTTTACTGGAAACAAATTAACTGCTAATGAGATTCACTTCCATTTAAAATTGATTTCTACTTTTTTTTTCCCTTCAAGTTAATGTACTAAAGGAAATGGAAGGTAATAGGTGAAACTATCTAGAAAGTAAACTGAAAAATATGGCAGAGGGACTGCATAGAAGCAGCAGGAGAAAAATTACAGTTTAGCTATTTTGCCTTAAACAAAATCCTGTTTCCTTCTGTAAGAGACCATATAGCAAGAAAAATATGCTTGTAGAAGTTCCTTTCTGGAACAAAAGTTGCTGCCTTCCAGCTCCTCTTCTAAACTCTGAAAAGTGGTAAAGCTCTTCTGTCTTAACTCTGCAGTAATATGTGTGTGTATTTTTCAGTATGTGCATCTTCATTGTTAGGAGATAACTCCAGTATAATTTCATAAAGAAGAGTATACTGGGTATGGTTGGGATGGGGTAACTTTCTAGGTAGCCCTCTGTATGGTGCTGTGTTTTAGACCAGTGACCAAAACAGTGCTGATAAGTCACCAGTGTTTTAGATGTTGTTGAACAGGGATTGTATAATGTCAAACCTTCTCAGACTCCCACTGTGCTGCCCCAGTGAATAGGTTGGGGGTGGGCAAGAGGCTGGGAAAAGGACAGGGCTGAACTGAATTGACTGAAGAAATAACCCATGTTGTATGACGTCATGCTCAGCAATAAATCCAGGGGAAAGTTTTTCCCAAGTAGCCATTGCTCAGAGATTGGCTGGACATTGATCTGCTAGTGGTGAGCAATTGCTTTTGCCTCACTTGGGATTTCTTTTTGTTTCCCCCACCCAACTCTTTCACTTACCAGAGTGTCTTTATTTTGACCCATAGGGTTTGGTTTTTTTCCTTACCCTTCTGATTCTTTTCCCAGTCATGCTAGAGGGAACTGAGAGAAAGACTAGGTGATAGTTTAGCTGCCAGCTGAGGTCCACTCCCCACAGAGAGACTATGGGGGGAAAAAAAAATTTACCCTTCTTCTCTGCTTCTGAAATTATATGTGTAAAATAGTACTGTTTTTAACAACCTGGGGTTCAAATATCTTTACAGGTTCTTCACAGATACAATTACCAAACGTTACTTGCTGGATGGGCGCTATATAACTGATGTTCTGGTAAGAGGCACATAAGTTTTAGTAAAGGATCATTATAATTTGCTGGTAGTAACTTTGAAAACTCTTGTTTTATTAATGCGGTAAAGCATGAGTCTTACTAGAAGCTCTCAAAGTTAGTGACACTTATTTAACTAGAAGCAAATACCTGTATCTGAACTGAATGCTGAGAAATTACACTGTTCTCTCCTTAGTTTGTAGATGACTTCTTACTTTGCTTCACTGAAGAAGTGGAATTTGAATCATACTGTAAGCAATTGGCTTGAGATCAAGTATCATAAATTTGATTCAGGATGTCAGTTCACGTGCTGGATCCATACTATTTTGCTGTGAGTTTGATAGGCTTTAAACTCCTCCTTAATACTACACTGTGTTTTTTGCAGTATGAAAACCCTTACATTACTATTGATTTGAAGCAAAATGCCTCGGACAAGTCTTCTGGAGGTGTGGATATAGCTGATGTGGCCTACTACTTTGAAAAAGATGTAAGTGTGTCATGAGTAGAGTCTGCCAGAGGCTGGATGTGTGTGTTACACTGCATTTGGGAACCTGGCTGTGTACTGGCTAAAGCCAGGTGGATTATTGCAGGGCCTAGATAAATGCCTGCTACAATGTGAACTAGCAAGTCTCTCTCTTTTCCTACTGGTTTTTAGGTTAAAGGTGACTCCATCTTTCATAACAACATACTGAATGTCAGCATTGATAATGAAGCACTGAAGTTTGAGAAGGCAGCAGTCTACTACGTTGATGAAATAGCACCAGAGTTTTCCATGAAGTCTCTGACTCCTGGCCTTATTGCTGTCATTGTAGTAGTAGTAATAGCAATAGTTGCTGCAATTGTTGTTCTGGTAAGTTCTAACAAAGCTGCCAAGCAGAACGGTAACAGTGCAGTTTGGGAAGTAATAATGTACCAGGGTAATTGCACTCTGGGAGAAACAGTCGTCTTCTCTTAATTGGCTTGCTTCTTCAGATTTGGAAGGTGGGAAATTGATCACGGGCATACTGTCACTGTTTGAAGTTACAGTCTGGAAAACAAGTATGGGGAACTATTCATTGAGATAAAAAAAAGTATATCTCCTGGTTTGAAGTAGTTGAGAGTGACAAGCTCTTTTGTACCTCACTTTGGAAGGATATGGGAAAGACAGTGTCAAGTTTTATGTTTAAAGTCAAAACCAGATGAAGTTACTCGTAAATCAAGATTAAAAAAAGTCATGTCTTCTTTTACAGGTCCTCACAAGGAGGAGGAAAGGGAAGTACGTGAAAGCTGAGGTAATTAATTTCTATTTGTCGTGTACAAACAGGGGAGAAGATAGACCAGAGTCCAGAAACTCCTAAGTTTTGGTGCAGGCTAAAAGCTTGCTTTGGGTGCTTCAGATGTGTTCAAGGAGACTGAAAGTATCCAAATTCTGTAACTAGTTTTCCACATCTGTGTAGTTCTGCATTCCTTCCAATGGCAACTGGTGATCTGCTGCCTCTCCCAGGTCTGGGGGGTGGGGTGCGGTTCTGACAGCAAGTCCTGTTTTACATATCTATAGCGAGAGGCTGTGCAATCCACAGGAAACACTGATAGTCTTGTTCTGTGATGAAGACCTTTACTGGGGTGTTTGCATGGAGCTTGCAGTTTCTATTGAAGAGCTGCTTTCCGATGGAGTAGTAAATGGTGCTTCAATGCCGCGTGTGGAGCCTTTTGTAAAGTAATTCAAACAATTGTTGTAGCTAAATAGTAATGTCTCCTTCCTGCACACATCTTAAATAGTGCTTTTTTTTCTTTAAAAAAGCTGGTGGTTTTGGCATGGTTGATTGTGTTACTGTTGCATCAAATCAATTTGTTAATGAAAATCCGACCTGCTAAATACCACTGACTTCTTGAGTCTTAATGCTAAGAAGTAGCACAGATGTTGATCACTCTCTGCCTCCTCCCCTCCAGGTGAAGGAAATGAATGAAATGCATAGAGGACTGAATGCTTAATTAAATCAACAGAAGACAAGTAACATTCAAATAAGAAGACAAGGAACATTGAAGGCATGGATCTTAACTCTTAAAAGTTTTCTCCTGGAAAGGAGGCAGTTGTACTCACTTAATGATTGGTATAACAGCCAATATTGGTAACCGTGTTTTTACTATTTGTTGAGATTTAAATCTTAAACGCCCCCTCTTACTCCAGTCAAGCTTAACTATTGCTCCCTGATTTTTTTTTTTTTTTATGATGATGTAATGAGCTGTCAACTCTGTTACTAGGGTTTTGGAGCATACATGCTTAAATGGTTATTTTGTCCTTGTGGGAGTTTTATTGAAAATAATGATTTTGTAGCCATGTTGTAGTGAGACTGTCTCCTGTATAACTAAACGTGATGTTTTTGTGGTAGTTTGTACATATTTGAAGTTTCTGGAACTTTTTTATGAGTTGAATTAATAAAACTTTGAAACAGGCTTCTACTTCTTCTGTGTTGAAATGATGATCTGCTAAGTTATCATGCTTACAAATTCGTGGTTTAATGTTTCCTTAAAGGAAGCAACCTCAGCATAGGTGAATATGTTCTAGAACTCCAGTTAGCCATCTAATATCTAAATAGCATGATATTTTTTTTCTTAAAACTGTGAAAAGCATGTAAAAGGAATGAAATGATTAAATATGGATTGTTGTATTAAAATGCACAGGCTGCTCTTTCAGATGCTCTGTATTTAAAATAAGCCTCTAATGTAGAACGTCTCTGGTATAGGCTTGGGGGTGGGTAGGTTTGGCATCTGATGGTGGAGCCAGGCAAGAGCAGTTGACACCATTACTGTGATTTGCATACCTATCCGTTGCAATGCTGTTGCACAGCAAGAAGCTGTTTCTGCTTTTTGTCACTGTTCACTGTCCTGGAGGCTCACCAGACTTACACAGACTTCTGCCTCCCAGAGCCTTGGACAAGAGAGCTTGCTTTGGTTGTCGGTAAATCTGTGTCATGTATGCTGGCTAGAAATTCATCTAGCATATCTGATTTAGAAAAGGAAATGCAGTAACTCCTGTTGCCAAAGAAATAATGAGATGCAAGATAAGGAACTGAGTGACAAACCTTATTGCTAATGCAGTGTTTGTTTTGACCCCCCCCTCCCCCTTGTCTAAAGCAGGAAAAGTAGGATAAACTACTGAGAAGATACTTTATGTACTGTTCATAAAATTAAAGGTGATGTTACCCCTTGTGTGCCTGCTAGATACAACAGGGAAGTTGCTGAACTGTGTTGATGTACCTCCGATGTCATAGCTCACTTCTGCTTTTCAACAAGTTTACTGTGTTGGATATTGTTCAAAAATCCTGAAGTAAGGAACTTACTGGAGTGTTTTGCAGTCTTTTCCAACAGCTTTGTCGGTAGTAGTTTCTGTAGGGCAGGCACTCCTCCCGCTGATTTGTAGCACTCCCTTTCTCCCCAAGTATGCAGATGATCTGCTGAGGCACGATCGATTTTTATACAATTCTGTAAGCTGTTAAGCAAATAAAGCCAAGTTTTCAGTAAGCTCATCTTGTGCTGAGTCGTGTATTATTGTCTCTCCCAATGCTTCTGGCTCCATGTTCCCTACTCCCTTAAATGTCTACAATATGGTATCCTCACCATTTCTTTCTTCTCCCTAAGATCTTAATGCTGTTGTTTTCTCTCCTGCTCTCCCTATCATCCCCATTTCATGCCATGTTTTTGGCCTGTGGGATGGAAAGAGATGTGTGCTGTGGCTGGGCTGGAGCTACACATGTGCTGACTTGACTGGACTGGCTGGTACGTACCTGCTGTGTGGCCTGGACCTTGTCCCAGTCTGTTTGTTTGAACATCACTTTCTACTTTTCCCACAGCAGAGGAAGGCATTTATATACTTTTCAAGTTTTTTTTGCCTGATGGACCTTTTTATGTTAGAGAAGAAGCTTAGTATTTCAATATTGTCTTCTGGTCAAATTTGTCTGGAACTAGGCAAGGGGCTAGAAAACCACAAAGTTAACAGAAATGAAAAAAAAAAAAAAAAGACAGTTTTCCACAGCTGAAGGGAATGTACTGTATCTGTTTCTAAACTCCACTGAAATGGTACAAACATGGTGGTGCGCAGCTCTGAAAATCATGATCAGTAATATTTTTTTAACTTGGTTTCATGTTAAAAGTAGTTTTACTGACCTTTATACTGGCTTTTATGTTGTTCTGTTTTATTTACTAAACACTGCACTTGTCCAACAGTCTTAGCTGTATAAAAAAATGTTTTTGTAGGGAAATGAGAAGGTATGGGGGGGGGGGGAAGGACGGGAA
>VXAU01001985.1:144073-168013 GCA_013399695.1 Formicarius rufipectus | reverse complement strand
AAAAAAAAGGTTTTTGGAGGGAAATGGAAAGGGTGGGGGGGGGGGGGAAAGACCTGAGAAATTAATGTTATTTACCAGTTATATTATTGGTACCTTGCAGGTTATTGAGTTTTCTAGTCTTTATTAGAGCAGACTAATGTGCTGGAATTAAAAAACAAAACAAACAAACAAAAACAAACACTCCAAAAAAAAAACAAAACCAAAAAATACCCACCAACAACCCAAAACCCACTATCAGCATAAACTCTCTATGTGTGCATGTGATATTTCTTTTCATATACAGAGTACTTTCAAATTGCTGGCAAAGAAATGATTGCTGTTGACAAATAACACAGTATTAAGTAGCACAATACTAAGTGTTTTCTATTTTCATACTTGGAAAACCTTCAGCAAAGTTAAAAAGTGAGTTTCCTGTAAAAGAAACAAACCAATTGAACTTAACAAAGGACTAGTAGTCGCTACATCAATTTTTAACTAGGTAGATATTTTGATGCTTGTTTGCCTTATTCGTTAACTCTCTTATGTGAAGGAGCATATTTCTTAAAGCTGGATTTCTGCACAAAACAGATACCAAGTTTCCCCTCTTTCAGTTGTGAGCATCTGAGGGGCAGATTGAAGATTTAATAAATAATTTGAGACTGAATAAATGTTTTGGGTTTTTGTGATTTTTTTTTTCTTGTGTTGTTTTGTCGTAGTTACAAAGAAGGGATGGACACAAACTGCCAGAAACCCTAGTAATAATATTTATCTTAGTGCCTATGTGCAGCATGGAAAGGTAGTGTTTGTGCAGGCAAGTGCAAACCTATTACTTCCTTGTGAATTATTACACTAGCAAATAGACATTATTATTACTGCTGAGTAAAATTAAATACATGCTTATGTAAAGACAATTAAAGACTTTTTAGAAGAGGGTATGCAAATAATGTATGTGAGAACGAGTAACCAATAAAGCCTATTTATTACAAATTTCTTTCAAGACCTAAACAATCCCAAAGCGCAGTTTCCACAACTATAAGATGAAAAGTCAGCATTGCATGTGTAGGGTCTGTTGACAGTATTGTCCTCGTTACCTTCCTGAACAGTCAGTGTAAGTTCGGTAAGAGAAATAACATTGTTTGTGGACCATGTTTATATATATATCCTCTGCTGCTGGACTTTGATCATTATAATATACAGTGACTTTGGATTACAGACTGTTTGAAATAGTCTGAAAAACGTTCTGGGAAACTAAAAACGCTGCCATCTCTGCTGCTCACATTTTACAACTAGTAGGTAGTGAATTCTTGCAGCTCACGTGAGCAGCCGCAGTCTGATATTACCAAGATCCATGGCTGGGCAGACAGGCAGAGCACTGCAGGGGTGCCTTGTACATGGAGGGCAGTTGGGCCCAAGACTGAAGAATTTTAGGAACTTTGCTAAAACCTTTGTCCTCCTTGTCTTAGCAGTGACACGCAAGGGCAGGCATATGTAAAGCAAAGGGTAGTGAATACAAAGGAGCTGATGTGTAATGTTAGAGGAAACGCTGACTACCCTATAATAGTGTGTAAAAGCTTCACACACAATATGTAAGAAGTGTTTATTTCTCTACCCTCCCCTAAGTATGCTGGGGAGTTCTTATACATTCAGGTAGGTGCATGCCAAGTAGACCGTGGCTGTGCCAAATCTGAGTGAAAAAAGTACACAGAAGAAAGTTAAAAGGTGCTTTACAAGGCAACAGGCATGTTTTCTGTTTTCAAACATATTTTCTTGTTAATATTTTCTTAAGTTTCTGCTGTGTGCACACACTGATTCACATCAGTTTAATACTAAATTTTCTGGTGACACCCCCCAGCTCAAAAGCACGAGGTGCCATAGATCGCACTTGTATACTAGTTAAAACAGGGGTGAAAAAGAATTAAAATTAATAAAATTAATTAAAATTAATAAAACAACTATAGAGTTGTTAAAGGGCATCCATTTTCCTGAGAAGTAATTGTAACTTTTCTCTATATGCTATTTATGCCTAAGAAGGCAACAAAATTAATTAAGAGCTGGATTAGCATCCATTTTCAATCTTCCATGTGTGTAACAATTAGAGCCATCTTCTCGTTCCTGTCTCTCCTGGTAGGCAAGAGAGAAAGGAGGCAGTGTTCTGTTAGCACAGAATGGTGAGACAACCAGACCAGGCAACTGGGAAATGATCCCTACGCAGAGTTAGAACTGTGTGGATCAGCTGGAAGAACAGCCGGGACAAAGGAAACGGCAGAAACTCAAAGGAAAGATGATCACTCCTGTGATGTTTTGTGCAAGAGATGTCACAATATAAATGTTTTTCACGGATTGTGGTCACGACGCCAAGAGCATTAGCGGCCACTTAGGGTGGAAGCTTTCTGCAAATGGGAGCCTGCCTTGAGCAAACTGCTGAATGAGGAGATGTAACCAGCCCCGGGGACAGAGGGAAACGCGGCAACAAGCAGCAATCACAGCTCAGCAGTCATTATTTTTGAAGGTGGTGATGAGGTCCCTGGAGTCCACCTCCTCTCCAGCTATTAATACAGGACACTCTTCTCCTTCTTGTCCTATCTCCTGCCTCACCTGTATGTAGCCATCTGTGTGTATGAACACAAGCAGTCTCCCAGCTATTAAAAATGTGTATTTGGGGCTGACCTGGTACTATCACATCTTTACAAGGTTCCCTGATACTGTGGGTGCCTTAAAAGGGTTATGTCTTTGCTAAGTGACAGTTATTTATGCTGAATTTTCCTAAGTGAGTACTGCTGCAAGCAAAAGCTGTTGGTGGAGGGAAGCATCAGACCAGATTAATCACTACTGCACGAGCTGTCATTTTAAAAACTGCTATGAGGATAAGAGGAAGGTTTTGGGCAACTACAAAGCAGTCAAAGCTCTAGTGACCTGCTTTTCTCCTTCCTGAGACAAACGAAGGCAGATGGACTTTCTCTTTGCCACAAGAACTGCCTATGGTCCTTCAGCAAATGCATTTACAGAAGCCCTTTCCTGGGAAAGCTGTGTTAACTCAGGGGTACAGGACTGGGGTTTCAGTGGGGATAGGAAGTCAAGGATGACCCTGGAGAGAACGGGGGGGGAGGTGGGAACACCAAAGTGCTCCCTGGCGTTGGAGAGGCAGCACATGGCAATACCTTCAGACTGAGGTATTAGGGTGACCCAGGGATGGGATAGTGTGAAAACCTGAAGTAGTTCTTATGTGGGCATGTGAGGGCATTTTGGAAAGCATCTATTGACACCAGTATTAAAAACGAGCACAGTGATTCACTGAGTGGAAAGAAGTCAGGGGAGAAATCTAGAAAAAGAGGTTCCAAAAGTGTTACAAAGCTGGCAACAGTGTGGGCTGGGAGGAAAAAAAGCAGGGATGGGAGGTGAATTTCAAGGATCTGATGAACATAAGGTAGAAATAGGAGAGATAGCAATGGTATGCAAAGCAGGGGATAGTCTGTAGCAGCAAGGCACAGAAACCAGAAGAAAGGATAACATTTAAGCAAGAAATGCTGACGCACAGAAAATGTAATACATGTTTTGTCTGTAGGTGATAGGGTGCAGGCAGCCGGATTGAGATACAAGAATACTGGTTTAGAACCGACTGGAAAGGTGAAAAGCAGTGCAAGGCAAGAAATTTTCCAAGAAGACTTGATTTAGCTGATGAGACATGGAATTTCTCATTATCCTTTAATAATAATCACAAAATGAAACATTGTCACCAATACTGCTTCTATTCCTTTGTGTCTTTACAGTACAAGGAAAAACACGCAAACAAACAAACAAAAAAATGCTTAGGACCGTGCAAGGAAAACTCCAAACCTTGAAGCGTTCTGGGCACGAGGACCACCCTGTAGCCAGGGCTCAGGATGTAGCTGATGCCGTCAGGCAGTCACTGCCCTTTCTGTCAGTCCCCGAACTGGGTAAACCCCATGTGTAAATGGGGGTCAAATCTTGGGTTTTTTTGCCATTTGTCATGTTCCTTGTGCTGCCTGGGAGGAGTGACCCCCACTGTAAGGAGGGCAAAGCTGCTTTCTTTGCTGGGTCTCTGGACAGCGTTCCCGCTGTGAGCGGAGGAGGGCGCGTCACGCACAGTCCCTGCGGGCTGGCAGTCTGACCGAGCGAGGTGACAGCGCTGCTCTCGGGCGGCGTTTGCCTCCTGGCAGCCTGAACAATTGAGCCCTGGGGGTCCCTGCTCCAGGTCCACGGGACACCCTCCCGCTCCTCGGGGGGGCTGCTAGAGGCGCACTGGCTGTTCAACAGGCTGAACATCGGCAGGAATTTATTCACAGAAAGGGTGATTAGACATTGGAATGGGCTGCCCGGAGAGGTGATGGAGTCGCCGTCCCTCGAGGTGTTTAAGGAAAGACTGGACGTGGCACTGAGTGCCATGGTCTCGTTGACATGGTGGTGCGCAGTCATAGGGTGCACCTGATGACCTTTTCCGAGCTAATTGACTCTGTGCTTGAGAGATTAGGGCAGGACCGTGCCCGCCGTTGCCATGGTGGCGGCGGGAACGCGGCGAATACAACACACCCCCACACCGCGGACGCGCTCCCGCCATTTAGGGGCGGGGCGTGCGTGACGCACTGCGCGGACCGCGCAACGATTGGGCTGGGCGGGGCCGGGCGGCCGTGACGTAAGGCGCGGACCCCGCAGCGATTGGACGCCCCTACTGGCGCGCGCGCGTGGCGCGGTTGGCGGGAGACGGCAGTGACGGCGGCGGCGGNGGCGGCGGCGGCGGCACAAGATGGCGGTGGAGCCGCCGCGGGAGGCGGTGTGGCCCGAGGGCGCGGGGGCCGAGGCGGGCTTCGTGCGCGCCGTGCTCTCGCTGCCCGACAAGCCCGACACCACCGTGCGCTTCTTCGAGCGCGGCGACTACTACACGGTGCACGGCGCGGACGCGCGGCTGGCGGCCCGAGAGCTCTTCCGCACCCGCGCCGTCATCCGGCAGCTGGCCGGGGCACCGGGTGGGTGGGGGTGCAGCGGAGTNGGCGGGCGCGGTGGTGGCAACTGCCTCTGGGAGCACCAAGTAACCTCTGGTGGCCCCAGGTAGCCGCGGGGAGTACGGGGTAATCCCAGGAGCCCCTGGAAACCCCAGGTAATCCCGGGAGCCACTGGTAATCCCGGGAGCCCCTGGTAGCCGCTTGAAGGCCCTGGTGATCCCTGGAAGGCCCTGGTACCCCCGGGAGCCCCAGGTAGCCGGTGCAGCGGTGCCCCATTCCCGGGGGCGAGGCCTGCCGGCTGTCGCAGCGTCGGGCCCCGAGCTGGGGGTGTTCGTGGGTGCTTTGGGCTCTGGGCCGGGCCCGGGCCCCTTCCCGGGGCTCGGAGATGTGTGCAGGGAGGTGTCGGGAAATCTCCGGGTTTCAGTCTCCTCTCCCATTGGGTGCGGGCTGGGAACCGAGCGTAGCCGAAGGCCAGTCTGGTGTTTTCAAACCTTTTTTCAGATTCTGAAGTGATGGTGCCGTGCGGAGCGGGGCGTGTGTGGCAGGTGTAGGTGTGCAGGCATAGGAAAGTAAATGCAACAGAAAACACGAGGTCGTGCCGCCGGGCTGTCAGGTGGGGAGAACTGGCTGAGCACATGTTGCATGGGATGACAGCACTTAGTGACATTTTCCCAGTGCTTTGGTGGGTTTCCACCTGAGAGAACGATTGCATGGTATTTTCTGCACTGATTGAGGACAGTTGTATAGTGCAGGTGACAGGTAAACAAGAGTTCATTATTTACCATTGAATAATGATGGCCTGCAGAAGTAAGTAATGTCTTGCTGTGTATTGCACAGTTTTCTCTGCCGTCCACCCCCTAGTGCTTTTCACTTCTCTCTTGGTGTATGACAGAGCTTGCACATGTCAGATGTAAGAGCATGAAGATAAATTATCTTGTCAGAGGAGACAAACCTTAGTATTGGCCTTAATCTCAAGGAACACTGTGTTGCTAAGTTATTGGCTCATACTTTGCAAAATAAACCTCTTTGTAATGAATGAAGTTTTCTTGTGTGTGAGCAATGGCATTAAAAAGAGAATGACATTCTTATTCTCTTCACTTTCTATTGTGATGAGCTCATATGTAAAAAAAAAACCCTAAAGAAACTCCAGCCCCTCCCCAAAGCCACAAAGCTTGATGTGTCTTCCAGACTAGAAACATACATCAGTATTATTTTTGTATTCTATTGAAAGGTGTAATTTTACAGGTATAATCCTGTGATTATGAGCTCCAGTTTTAAATGTTTACAGTCTTATCTACCATATCAAACTAAAAGTCAGAATAAAACCACACTTTTTACTTTCAGCATGATTTTGAAGCACAGAAGGATCAACTGCTCCCTTGCTACTGTATTATGTCCTCTCAGCTGAAAAAAATAAGAAAAATTGTGTTCTGTTGGACTGTACTGCTCTATGAAAGAAAATTATGTAGAAATGTTTTTTACCTGTTTCAAAAAAAAAAAGGTCTTACAAGATGTTTGAGGAAAGAAGAGGAAGGAAAGTGAAAAAAGCCTGTTTAAAAAAAACCCCATGAGATCCTGTGGGCATAGAAATTCACCATTTAACATCTTTTCATGTAAAGGGAGGAAGTGGGGAGGTAGCAGCAGTATTGCTCCCATGGGCAGCTGTGTGGAATTAAATTTCTTCAGCTGTATTGTTTACCTGCACACCTAGAGGAACAGAAGCAGTAAGTTTTTCAGTTAACTGCTTGCTAAGCTGAGTTTTAATAATTTAATGGGAATTTTTTTTTGAGAATATGTTGTTTTTACAGGGTGTGTTGTGATAAAAGGGAAATGTCTTGGCACATGTGTCTTGCCGTCTGAGTGTGAATAGGGTGACGGTCTGTACTGTCAACAGAAGCTGCTTACCCAGGAAAGAAAAGATGTTATCCAAAAGGAAAACCTGTAGCAGGCTTCTACTACTCATTAGAATAAAATGTGTGAGATGTTAATGAGTAAAGCAAGTCCATCATATTGTAGTGAAGGGGGAAGGGTGAGAGGAACAGATTTCTTTGTCTGTATTAACATGTAGATTTAGTGAAATTTGGAAACTATCTTTTCTTTATTTGGAAAGGGAGTATGCTTTCTTCATTAGTGTTATCCAGCTGATTCTTGTTGTTTCATGGATTCTACATATTTACTTCTTTGGTATTAGAATAGTTGCTTTCCTGAAGGCTATCCTTGGGGATTTTGATTACACAAAATAAGTTTTATTAACAAATGCATAATTTTTTTTTTTAGGAACTCAGAAGCTTGAGAGTGTTGTGCTTAGTAAAATGAACTTTGAATCTTTTGTGAGAGATCTGCTTCTGGTCCGTCATTACAGAGTTGAAGTTTACAAGAACAAAGCAGGGAGCAAATCTGTCAAAGAAAATGACTGGTATTTAGCTTATAAGGTATAGTTGTCAACCTTATTCTAAAACAAAAAAAACCCCATCAGTCTTTCCTAAACTTCTCTGCTTGGAGTTTTGGAGTTCTAAGAGACTGACATAGGTGGCATGATGGTAGATCATACATGTTTGCTAAATATTGGTTATATATGTTATATATCACTGTATTTTTCTATTGCTCTAAGACTGGAAGAGCTTGTCTGTGTCTTTGCCATGGACTGGGAAGTAAAGGAAACCCATAGTACTTTCCTCTTTGCAGATGATATGTAAAATTTGAATGGTTAAAAAAGTAGAACGGCTGTATATTTTATGTCAATGGATGTTCGGTACTTAGATTTATCAGTTGTTATTTTAAAATCAAAAAATAACATATTGTATACACACACTCTTTAAAAGGCATTTTTCTGTTTCTAAATAGGGTTCTCCAGGAAATCTTGCCCAGTTTGAGGAAGTTCTCTTTGCCAACAATGATATGTCCACAGCCATTGGGGTTGTGGGAGTTAAGCTGTCTACTGCTGATGGACAAAGAGTAGTAGGAGTTGGCTATGTCGACACCACGCTGAGAAAATTGAGTGTTTGTGAGTTTCCAGATAATGATCAGTTCTCAAACCTTGAAGCTTTACTGGTTCAACTGGGACCGAAGGAGTGTGTTCTACCAGGAGGAGAGACTGCAGGAGAGATGGGAAAACTGCGACATGTAAGGAAACCATTGTGGCTTACAGTTAGACAAAACTTTGTTTGAAAAGCTATATTCTAGTTTATTAGCTAAGCTCTGTGATTTGTGGGAAAATGAAGGACCAACATGTTGACTTGAGGAAGTTTTGAGTTATGCATACAGAACGTATTATTTATCTGTTGACTCATTGGCATTTTGAAAAGTTGTTCTAAAATTTTGTCTGTCATTCTTCTCTCTGCAGCATAGCAGTAGATAAATACCTCTTCAAGGTTTGCTTCTGTCTGTCCCCTGAGTTTTGAAAGTAGTTGATAACCATGTGTGTTTGTGAACAACAGGTCATTCAGAGGGGAGGAATCCTGATTACAGACAGGAAGAAGGCAGATTTCACAACAAAAGATATTGTTCAGGATCTCAATCGCTTGTTAAAATCAAAAAAAGAAGAACAAATCAATAGTGCAGCACTTCCAGAGATGGAAAAGGAGGTGAGCACAGAGCAATGTGCCTCTGTTCTTTAGAAGTGGAGTGGTGTGTGCACCTGATGTGACCTAGTCTCCTGCTTTCTTGCTGAAGTGTTTAGCAGTTCTGCTCAGCTTCAGTCTGTCAAAGCTGAGTACCAGGGGTCCTGGGAAAAATTGAGAAAATCCTTTACTTATCTCTTAAAACTAGTAAGCTCTGGTAAGCAAAGAGACTGCACAGAAGGTACTGCCTCTTTGTAATCTATCTAGCCTAAGGACTGAAATACAATTTCGATGGCAGGAGAATTGGTATTTGAAAACAAAGTGATCTTTATGATAATACTTTTGTGTTGTCTTATGGCTTAAGTATATGATTTAGTGCCTGCATGTTTGTTCTTAGTTGCAGACAGGAGGCAATTTGTTGAGACAAATGTGTTATAAAATGCCCTTCAATGTAGATGCTCACTGCAGGTGTAAGGTTCAGAGTTATCCTCCCTCAATGTGTCATTTCATAACACATTAAAGTCATTTGAAGTGTGTTGCAGCTGAACAAGTCAATCATGCTGCTGCCTCTCTGGCACTAGAGTTTGTAATGCCATGCAACGAGTCAGATCAGATCCTTGTTCTGGCTGAAAACTAACCCTGAAACCATGTCCTGAGATGATCCATGATATCTCATTTATCTGCAGCAACTTGTTTGTGTTCCTGAGCTGGAAATATCCTGATAACAGCTTTGGAAAGCTGGCAAGGTGTGCACTTTGCATTTTATTTATCAGATTATGCAAATGCAGTGTGTTGTTCTTGCACCTACCTAGAAAGACACTGCAGCACCACAGAACATCCCTATGGAAATGAAGTCTTGTCAAACAGGATAAGTCTCCCGTGGCCCTGCCAGAATTCACATGGTTCAAGGTCTTCCCCAGCTGTAATTTTCTAGAAGTGTTTATCAAATACTCTCAGATTCAGGAGTGTTTCTAACTAGAATGTGATGTTTCTTTAACAAACCTCCAGGTTGCTGTTTCGTCCTTGTCGGCTGTTATCAAGTTTTTAGAGTTGCTGTCAGATGAGTCTAATTTTGGGCAATTTGAACTGACTACTTTTGATCTTAGTCAATATATGGTTCTAGATAATGCAGCTGTTCAAGCCCTCAACCTTTTCCAGGTAAGAAATACACACTTGAGTTAATAACTGTTTTACAATGTACTTGCTGTTGCTTAGTAATTAACCTAAACGCCCAATTGCAACTCCCCAGGTCCTAATTAATGGCAACTTGTGTACCTTAGCTTTGTTTTCATTTAGTCCTGTGCACAGTGTGTTTTAAATGTTTGTCTACTGTTACTTCAATTTTTGGTTTTGTTTCCTGTTAGTTTGTGTTAAATGTAGAAGTGAAGATCATCTGTGAGTTAGGAAGTGGCCACGAACAACTATTGGTGTATAGTGCAGTGGGAAGAGCCACAGCAGTACCTCATGGTTGTAGGTGCTGAGGAGTCTGGTTAAGCAGTGGGGGACTTGCTGTGTCTTTCCTTGGTTTTAGAGAAGTCCACATCTCCAGTGGCAGGAGCAGACTTGGTGTGTGGGCGGGAGAGTTCTGTGGTTTTGTGTTATGATAGGGAGTGCCAAAGCACAGTTGCTTTATGCAGTAGTGCTGTTTTTGGGAAAGAGAATACAAGCCTAGGGGAACGTAGTATATGGCAGGAGCACTGCTGTTGGTGATGGGAGGGGAGGGCTGGCTACAGGGAAGTGAACAGGACAGTACTTGAGAACAGTCTGAAAGCACCATGTCATGCTAACTGAATGATGTCAATTTTATTTTTTTGCACATAATCTACAAATCCAAACAGGCTACCAGGCTCCTTCATATCTCCCACCACATCTGTTTTATTGCTTTTTCCCCCTTTTTATAGTTGTAGGAAAATGTGGTGTGTTGTATCAGCTTTTCTCTTTTGTTTCCACGTTAGTAAGCCTTGCTCAGTGATCTTTACTTGGAGCTAATCTGCTTAAGTTTTAGATTTATAGGAAGAAATCACAGATAATCGTCCCCTGTTTACCTTAGAGGAAATTCTGGAGGAAAACAGAGCATATATTCAGCATCTGAGCTGGTTAACCCCAGAGAGAGATGTTCTGAGTTTTATTTGGGTTTTTTTTCTTGATTTCCTGATGCTGTGCCACTGTCCAAGGAGTGAAGCAAAAAATGTGTGTCATTCAGTGGGTGCCAATAAACGTTACTAACTTTTTTATTTTTTATCTCTCTTTCCAGAGTTCTGTGGAAAATGCAAATACTGCACAGTCTCTAGCTGGTTTACTGAATAAATGCAGAACCCCTCAAGGACAAAGACTAGTTAATCAGTGGATCAAACAACCACTTATGGACAAGAACAGAATTGAAGAAAGGTAACAACGTTATGTGTTTGATAGACTTGTACAAGTTAGTAACTCTTTGATAGAAGGCTCTTTTGGAGCACAAAATATTACAAGCAAGGAATAATAGTGGTTGGAGGCTTTTGTGGGCTATCCTGTAATGCATTGTGGTTAGTGCAGAATATATTTTCCCTTGAGATGCAAATTGACAGGTTGCAGTTAGATTAAATGCTTTTTGCAATTATATATTTTAAAGAGGAGGTACAATATGTTTAGATGATCTAAATGATTCTGTGCTACAGGCTAAGGCAGTGTAGCAGCTGCTTGCTAACTACTGTTCATACTGCAAATGCTCTGTCTGTGTGATAATGTTTTGATGTCACTTCACGTTTAGCGCTTGAAAAGAAAATAAATCAGCAAAACACCTGAACAATTAAGCAGTAGTAAAGTCTTCCTATTTCCAGGAAAAAAGTACTTTTGGTTGCAGTAGGTTGCTCTTGACATATTTTGCCTAGATATTGTGGCCCAAATACAAGGGGTCTTTTTCTTTCTTGCTTTTTGATTCTGCTGTCACTGTGTGGCTGCCCGACCTGTAGATAGCAGTATCAGTTGATGAGAAAGAAGCCTTAGAGAATCTGGCAAGTCTCTGCTGAGAGTGAATTGCAGTCCCTCAGAAAGGAAGACTGCAATAGCTCTGTTCCTACTGTGTGCATTTTTCTTGATTATGTTCACCATGCAAATGCAAGTTTTTTGAACTCCTGGTAAATATAGCTGTATTTTTATGATCTAAAACCAAACTTCATGCAACTCTAGTGATCAGCATGCATTGCAAAATGTTGTAAAATAAAAAGAAAAAAAATATGTTTTATATTTATTAAAATGCAGGCTCACAAAGAGGCTTGCATAGAGGCTCGCAAAGAGCTCGAGCCACTTCAGGGCAGCACCAACTCACACAGACACTTCATGCAGTGAATCAATCAAAAACCTTTATTAACATACCAAACCTTGTATTTATAATCTGTGCTTTTCAGTTACATCATTATATCAAATGATTGGACAGCTTAGAACTGTCTATTCTCAGGCCACCTAAAGTCCGCAGTGCATTGGCCTTAATATTAATTAGTCCCTCCTGAGAACTCATCCCATGACGGCTCTCTAAAGGAATTTTAGGAGTATCAGCAGATGTTCTTCTTATAGATAAGTCCCACTCCAAAGGTGAGAACTGCTCTGCAGAAATATGCAAACACAGGCCTCTTTCTCCTGGGAACTGCACAATGGATTGTTCACCGAATATCCACAGAATATCCAAATTTCTGCATTCTGCAACAGCAAAACTTACGTTAAAATGTGTCTTGACAAAGCAGAAGAGGCCAGAAGGCTGGATTTAACTTTGATAGCTTCTCTAAGGTTCATATTTCAGATGATGTATTGCAGGTATGTCTGGTGACACTGTTGGGCTTTAGCACAGATCCCTCCTACCAAAAGAGAAATTTTGGCTTGGACATGCTGGCACTTGAATAAGCTATGCAAAGAGTAGTTGTCGTGGTTTAAGTCCAGCTGGCAACTAAGCGTAGCCACTCACTCACCACCATCAGAATAATAGTTTTCTCTGTAGATTTCTGGAGACTGAATTATTCTGCTTCTCTTCAACAAGTTTTTCTACTTTTCCTAATCATTTGCAGAATGGAGCGTAGTAGCTTGTTCAGAGCCCACTTGGAAATGTTGTTAATATGACACTGAAATATTTGTTCCTGGGTTTGTCTTGCAGGTGTTACAAAAGTTTTCATTGTTAGTTCTTGACTAAGTACCCAGGATCTTCTACATCTGTCAGTTTTGGATCCTAAGATCTGAGCCAAATCTAATTTTATGGTTTTGTTGGGTTTAAGATTTTGGAAGTTATTGCTTCATTTTATAGTTTTCTTATGTCAAACTAAACACTGGAAGTTCTTACTTTTGTGTCAGACATGCTTGCTTGTTACTGTGCATTAGAAGTCTTACAAGTTTGGAAGAGATACGGTGTTTTCTTTATAAAGCTGGGGTTGAGTTGTAGGCAAAAAATGTAACTGGACCTGTTTTGTGGAGTTAAGATCATCTCCATGTTTTGTCCTGTGATTCTGTATGGCTGATGTTGACTGTGTTCTGGAAAAGCTGTATTTAAAGGAGGAGGGGAGCAATTAAATAGAGGTAAGCTCTTAGTGAAGCTTATAAAGGTCAAGGTATACCAGTGTTACCAAGTTGACAGAAGTTCATTGATAACCTCTTGTATCTTGCCCGGCCATAGTCAACTGAGCTGTGACTTGTTCAATGTAATTTGCTTTAATCTGTGCTTATGGGCACTGAAATATCATAGTCATACTACTTCACTTTATTCTGTTGCATAGCTAAGCCTGTCTGCTTTCAGGTACTATATTGAGGAATTTAATTCTTTGGAATTACAGCAATGTAATTTAGTCATAAGCCGTTTATTTGCTATCTTCCCAGACTTCATGCTTTTCAAAGTGTGTAGGACTGTTCCTTTTTAAATCCAAAGGAGCAAGCATGATAAGAAGATGAGATGTATTGACAGATTCAAATATCTTTTGATAGATTGGCAGTCACCAAGTTGTTTTCTAAAGGCTTACAGTATATTGTGCCTGTTTTAAGAATTGGAAACCATAATTTAGAATATATAGATGGTCTGAGAAGGAAATACTGGGATTGTTGTTCCTTTGTTGTCAAGGGGAGTTGCTGATTATTGACTTGAAGTGTGCCATATTGAAGGACCCCATTTAACTCCCAACCAGTGCAAAACTCCTCAAACTAAGCAGAACTGCCCAAACTGGACTGATGTTAAGTGACAGTGTTTTGAAGGAAGCTTCTTGTTTCTCTTGCACAGGAGGTATTTTGGTTTAACTGTTATTCCAGTAGTGTAGAATTGGTATCTGAAAATTTTAACTTATTCTGAAAAAGTTAGACTATTGTAACCCTCTGCTAAGACCTGCAGGTGGTGCAAGTCATCTTTTGGAGATAAAGGAATCGACTTCTTTCGGTAGTTTGTAACCTGCAGTGTACTGTTAACCTATATGGATAAATGGAACACAGTGTTGCATCAGTAACCTGTATTAACCATTGATACAGTAACAACACAAAGTACATAGTGCACATGCTTTAGATAAAATGTTTACTGATTGGAGAGCTCCTAATGAGAACTGAGAAAACTGGCGCTCCTGATACTTGTCTGTCTTGTAAGACTTGGGGTGCTGCCCTTGTCCACCTGGTTTTCCTTGATTAAAAAAATAATTATCAGTCATAAGTATACAAGATACAGCCCTACATCTCCCATGTGGTGTGTTCAGAAGACAAGTACGTGAAGTTCTTCCTCTTTGTCTTGTAGTCAGCATATTTCTGAAATGAAAATGTAGTTGCAGAGACAGGAAGCACAAATACACATATTAATTGCATAACATGATTGACTGTAATCCAGCAAGCAGCTTCAGCATGTAGTGTTTATTCTTCAGATACTGGAAAGTCTGAGAAATGTGGCACAGGTTAAAATAGTGCTTGTTCTGTTATGTCCTGGGGAGAGGGGTTATGCCGAATATATTTTACCTTTTTCCTATTTTTGGGGTAAACTCTCTTTGACATTTATACACAGCATGAAAAATACATTGAAGCTCACCTTTATAATCCTTTATGTAGACTGTGGTTGAACCTCTTATATGTCTGTGTCCCATGGTAGAAGAGAGGCAGGTGTCTCAGAGGAGTTAAAGGCTGCACTCAAACATCAGTTGTTCTAATTCAAGCCTATTTTGAGCTTTTCTTCTGTGTTCCTAAATATCACACTGCATGGGGGCCACATTGCAGAAACAAGCCCTGTCTCTAGCAGAGTCAGAAAATAACAGATTTTGGAAGCTTGAGGTGAATAAGTAGCTATCAGGGAAAAAAAATCAAATTTGTAGGACATTCTCATGAATCAGTCTTGAGTGATAATTAAAGTAACATTTTGTTTTAAAATTAAAAAAAAAAATCCCTTAACTGCTAAGTGCAGCTTGAGGAACTTAATTGTTCACATCTACTTGGAAGCTGTGAGGCTGCATCTAGAGTGTAGTGTGTCCAGTGTGGGGCTTGGCAGGACAGGATGGACAGAAAGGAGCAGGTCTAGTGGAGAGCCACTGAGCAGAGCTGTGTGTTCCAACAGGTGGTGTTTGGGGAGAGTCTGAGGGAGCTGGGTTTGCAGGCTGGAGAAGAGAAGACTAAGGGGCAGCTCTCAGCTAAGCTTATTTCAGCTGCTGACAGGGTGGGAGTCAGAGAAGACAAAACCAGTTGCTTCTTGCAAAGGCCCAGCAAAACCATGAGACAAAACAGGCATCAGCTTCACCAAAGGACCCTCCAAGCTGACTGCAAAGAAGAAAAGTCTCACTCGTGAGTTTGGTCAGACTCTGGAATATGTGCTCAGAGAGATGGAGGTATCTCTGTTATTGTTCAGTGTTCAGCTGGAATTAGCTATGTTTTGAGCAAGGCCCAGACGTAGAGGCCTTGAGTTCCTATGTAAATTCTTCTGCAATAGGTTTTCACTATTGTATTATGTTCTTTTCTAAACTGCAGCTGTCCCTGCAAAGCATTGCAGGTAGGCTTTGTGCTTTTGTCATTGTGGTTAGCGGCTCTGGAAAGACCTTCAGTATATTTCTGAGTCGAGGTTAGTACTTCTCAGCCACAGATTGATTTGAGGCAGTTGGATGAGTGTGTGGTGGCCTCTGTCCTCAGTAAGGGAGAGGGAAATGTAACCAGCTTGGAGGTTTGTCTAAATGACCTAATTCAAATGCGTTTTAAACATTTGGAGTGCTTCTAATGCATTTAAAGAAGCTTCTGAAATATAGGTTGAATCTGAAGCGATTGGAAGACAGAAATGTGATTTCTTATTGTCATGGAGATCATGATGCAATAAATACTTCGCATAAAAGAAGTTGTCATTCCAGTGACATGAAAATGGTGTTGGCTTCCAGTAAGCCTCTAGAAATGTTAGAAAAATGTCACCTTTGTCATTCCAAAAGTTATCATCACTAAGTTGCCTAGAGAAATGTTTGGAGCTTGAAGCTCTCAGTGTTTCTTCTTTAACCCTCTCCCCTCCCTCCACCTATGTTTCCTATTTTCAAAACTTCTGGTTTACTTGTATTTTCTTTTAGGTCTTCTTGCAACTGAGGTTGACATTGAGACATTAAACAAAAGCTGTGTTAGTCAAGCATGTATCACACAGGCCATGTGTCTAGGAAAGAATTTCCATCAAGGTGGCAGGCACTTGAACCCTATTAAAAAGCTTAGATTCTTGTGTTGCAAAAGACTTATTTTTAGTTTTCTTGTCTGAGGGGCTTAAAAAAAAGGCTTCTTTCATGACACCTTCAGGTGTGGGAAAGACAATGTTGGTGTTTGTATGTTTTTGCAATCATTTGTCTTCTAGGTCAGGGATCAGCAGTCAGTGTTGCAAATCAGTAAATTACAGGTGGCATTCAGTGGTGCAGCACTGGAACAGGTAGTCATAGTATCTCCTAGTTGATACTTTCAGCTCGCCCACTTCTTCCTGACAAGTCCTCACTTGGTGCAAAATAAATAGAAGGATTAAGCTTTTAGTCAGTTTCTTTTGCATCTGAATTTTGAGGCTCAACAGAAATGAAAATGAAACTAAAATTTGATTGAAATGTCAAATTGGTTTTCAGACTTGTAAGACGTAATCAAATTGCTATTTATTTAGGGAAATATGAATCTGTAGCTGCCATACTGTTCTTGTAGTCTCAGCTTGCCAAAGGAGGTGGATGGCATTTACCACAGTAGTTAAATTTTACTTAGAATCTGTGTTTAAGTATTCAGGACTGTATGAAAACTTTTACTATGTACATGTGCAAAGCTCTCAGGTTGCTAACACTGTCCTTGGTAGTCACTATTTCAAACATTGTATAATAATTTGGCATTCTCTGTGAAAGAACAGTGGCCACATTACTGTTTCTGCTCTATTTAATTTATATCCAAAAACATTAGGAGAGTGGCATGTTAGGACACTGCAACAGGAGCTCTTGGCAAAATGATTTTGTCATGATTTGCAATTTAATTTCATTTATCATGTGGGAGTCTTGTATAAGGCTTTAATGTTTTGTTGACATACAGTTTTGAGTTTCTTCTGTACAGAATGAATGTAAATGAAGAAGTATTTGTATTTTTATGGCTAAGAAACAGAACTTGTTCAGTATGCTCTTTAGCCTGCTCAAGATTAAAGAAATGCACAGGTTGGCAATTCAAGAGAGTATTAGTGTTGATGGAATAGTGTAATAAACTTCCCTCTTAATTTTAATAATGTATGGAAACTTGTAAGGAATAAAAAAAAATAATAATGGAAATACCTTTCCTCAGTTGTCTGTAGTCTTTGAAGAGCATATAGTAATAGTTTTATCACTGGATTCCAAAATGCCATATTTAATTAAAAGAGAAGACTGGCAGAAAACCTCTGTGGATTTAGGCTTTAGGCTGAGAAGCAGACCCTGCTGCTTTCCATCTTGTGTTTCTCTGGAAGGTTTTGGGTGGAGCAGTTTCACTCTGGGCTTTACAACCGTGCCCAAGATTGTGTAGTACTTGATGAGTTCTTACTCCATTATCATCATGATTTTTTTTTTTTTTAATCATATAAGAAATGGAGGTTTATTAGGACTCCTTAAAAGATGAACATTTGTTTTCAGGAAGCCTAAATACTGTGTTGTTTGAGTGTCATTGTTCAAAAAAAATACTGTGAAACTGGTTGTTCTTGTTGTTCAAATTGGGATCTTTTTGCCCTCATGTCCTTGACACTTGCTCACACCAGTTATTCTGTATGTAGAGTTTCTTTGGTCTTCAGTGGTCAGGATTTATTGTGAAGGTTTTAATTTTGTTTTTGACTCTTATGCACCATGCGGCAGCCTGAGGTGTGACACTGAGTTGTTTCACAGATGGCTGACACTGCCTGTAACCACTTTGAATCAAAAGGTGCCATCATACTTCAGTGAGTGTGAATTGTCACCAGTTCACTTGTTACTGGCACTAATATTCCTGTAGCTGCCTCGTTCATCTTTCAGTGGGAAGTTTATCATGTTTAAATAACCAAGTGTATCAATGTTGTATAGCATCTAATACAGTAAAACTAAGCAGTTTCCAGAAGGGGCAATCTGTACCTCCGATTCCTTTCTCTTTGTTCTTGTAGCTACAGATTAATTCGATTTGGCTTGTTCACCTGATGAAAATTAATCCATGAAAAAGTGATGAAAGTTGTCATCTAAAATTAATCCTTTTGCTTCTCTGCAGCTGGTCTATGACCTGCTGTCATCATAAGATTATGTTAATCTTAAGTGGAGGTCAACTAATACCAAAAGCCTGTTGTTCAGATTTAATTATCTGACTTGTAGGAGTTTGCTTTCTCTTGGTATTTTGACTTTTTTAGAGTCTGTGGTAATTAATTTATGTCATGAGTTGCATCACCAAGCTTACTATAGGAGCATGGAATGGATTTTTGCCTATCCTTGGACTGGAAAAGTGTCTGAATCTGTGAAATGGAGCTGTGCACTGGCATTGCTTAATAAAGCTGCTGCTTTCCTGACAAACTCACTCTGAAGATGCTATTTGACTATTTTTAGCTCTTACAGAAAGTAGACTATGAAAATCTTATGAAAAATAATATATGCATGGAAATAAATTAATGAAATATTTTGTAACATTGGAAAGATGAAAAACACGTCTCTGGATGAAGTTTTTGGGTGATACTTGGATAATCTTGTTTTATGAGCTATCCTCTTGTCACTTCTGTCATTGCAGTTCCTTGAGGGTAAGCAACTGTTTAGTCCAGCAAGGTTGTGATGAGTTTTTGAGGTTGGAGGAGTTTTGCTTTGTAAAATATATTCAAAATTCTATTTTGCTGATGGATCCTCTGAAACATGGAAGTTTAAAAGTTGGGAACACTTTGTCATTCTGTGAAGTATTCCCCCTCTGTATTGCTGTGACACACGGCCCACAGCCTGCAGCTCTTGGCAGTGTGAAAGGACAGATCTGTGTTGGTGCCATCAGCAGTACTGCCAGCCTTGTCTTATAAATGCAGGAAAAATGTTTCCTTTCAGCTTCTCTTACTTTTCGTTGTAGGAATTCTGTGTGTGTGCGTCAGAGTCCTGCAGTTCCTGACTTTGATGTGTATTCTGGATACAGGAGGCAAAGCAGAACTCTGCATTCGTAGCACTGCTTTATTTGCATGTTCTTCAGCATGATGTGAGGCACTCCCTTCCCTCAGGGTCTAAAAATACTGCTGTTGCAGCAGTCTGCTTCAGGAGCAAGGTCCTAATTGCATCAAGTGGTACCTTGCTGGCAAGAATTAGACCAAAGATTTTATTTTGCTGTTGAGGAATTGTTTTCATCTTTACCTTGTATCATCTCCTGGTTTTGGAATGCGTTCAAGCACTTGTGCAAAAAGAATGAGTTATTGTTAACTTATTTCAGAATATTTAAGACTTGAGTAAGTATCTTGGGAGGAAGAAGTACCTAATGTTGTATTGGAGTTCAGTGCTTTTCCTAATAATCCTGTTTGGGTTTTTTACTCTGAGCTTGTTAGCTCCCCTCACAGTCAGTTCATACAGCTTCCACAGCTTTGCCTGGTTGTTACAGAAAATAGTTACTTAGTGCCTGGTACCCCTGAGCTAATCTCAGGGCTTTAATGTACTATCTCTAAGCATTGACATAATACCAAATGGTACATTCAGAAATTCATGTAGGAAGGGAAAGAGTCTGTTGCTTCCCTGATAACTATTAATTTTATGTTATATAACAGTTGAAGTTTGGACTCTGATTATTTGCAAGAATGCATTTATTTGAGTTAAAAGGTTTTATCTTTAAATGGACTGTCTTGAGGTTAGTGTTGTTGATTTGTGGGCTAATTAGAAAAACTAAAAAAGGCAGAAGACTCATATTTGCATGTGTCTTTTGTGTGAGTTAAACAACAGGGAGCCTGATTTGTCCAGCTGGTTAGTAGCACACACTGTACTCAGAGCTTTGGAAAGTTTGTGCAGTTTGATTTCTCTGGCTCTCATAGGGTCTAAAGCTGCTCTTCAAAACGTGCACTCTGCATTGCAGGGGATTACTTTAATAGAGCTGCAAAACTAGTCATCATATTCATGGTTGCTTCAAGTTATATTTGAGATTAAAAAACAATACTAATGAGTTCAATCCAAAGAGCTGCCCTGTTGTAAAGGAGTGAAGGCCAGTTTTTAGTGCTAAATACATCCTGGGGGCATCAGATACATGGCTGGAGATCCCTTGATTTAGTCAATTTAAAATTTGAGGGAGAAAATATAGCAGGTAGAAGGACAATGGGCAGCACTACTATCTCATGCTTTTTGTGGTGGGTTTCTGCCTCCTTAGAAGTGTTGATGGAACTGTAGCTTGAGGGCATAATTTCCTAGACATCTTAAGACAATATCAGGATAAAACTGGGCTTGTCCAAAGCTGGCAGGGCCACCCCAGGGCGAGGTGGTTCTATGGAGCTAGAGGTGGAAAGCAAACAAAGACCTGTGTTTAAGGAGAGGACTGCCAACTGGGAGCATCATCCTCAGTGTCAACCTGAGGCATCCACAGTTTCCTTTACCAGACTACTAGCTTTTTTTCCTCCATGCTAGGTGGCTTGCCTGTGTAAGAAGCAGGACGTCTTTCAGGCTCTACCAGCCAGGTTGTGCTTGGTCTCTGTGACTGTTTTGTTTCTGCAGGGGAGAAGTTTTGAAACTCTGTTTGGGTCTAGAACTGTGAATCATTGGAAAATCTTTTAAGAAGATAGGGAGATCATCAGAGTACAGGTATTGCCATAATCTTACTGGGATGACAGCATTGTCTTTGTGAAAACACAGACATTACAGCTAAACTGAGATACATCACCATGTGGGACTCTTTGTTTCTGGTTTGCTGTTGCTGTTAATCTATTATACAATTTCTTTTCATTGTTAAAAGCCTGTAATTTCACATCCCTCGCATAAAACAGTGATGCACTTTAAATTCTGAACTGAGGACGTATAGACACTGTTGTACTTCACTGTCATCTTCAAAGTTCTGTTATGTAGGCAAGGTGTATCTTTTAGTTTAGGTTTTTTTTTGTTTGTTTGTTTTTTTAGGTTGCAGCAATGGTTTCCAGGGAGGGCACCTGTGAAATTGGATAATACAGGAGCATGCATAGCATGTTAGCTGAGGAAACCAAACCAACTTTGTGCTAGCATGCCAGGAAGAAACAATAACAGGTCACATGGTTTGGGCAAGGGCAGATGGGAAACAGAAAAACTTGAGCCATTTAGCATTGAGGGTTGTAATGTGAAGCTGCTCTTTTGGCAGACAGAGTAGGAAGCAGCTTTCCTTACCTGGGCACAAAGCTCTTGCCCAGGCCCGTTGGAATTGCCTGAGCTGTCTGCTTCTGAACTGCAGGCACTTGTGCATGCTTACAAACCTGGGAGAGCTTGAAAGAGAGCTTGCTCAGGTAAACAACTTGGGGCACTGGCTCAGACCTGAGATTTTGGACCCTAATGATACTATGGGGCCAAATTGATATAATTGCATTAGAACAACAGATTTTGACCCCTTGGTTGGGGTATTCTGTCTCCCGTGTAAGAGGTGCTAGAGAGGTGTATTTACAGCTCATCCGGAGAGCAGCATTCTCAAAATCCTGGATTCAAATCTTGTGTCTTCAAAATACTGGAAGAACCGGTGCCTATGATGAGCCCCCTGCATATTTCTGTGGCTTGGGTAAGAGTTGCCACCAGCTAGAGGCTCACTGCCAAGAAACCAGAGCAACTTCTGGCTATGCACAGTCTCCAGGGCGAGCTGAATGGGGATTTAGATGATCAGTGATCCTAAGCCTATGGTGTATGAGTAAAATAAAATGGCTTTTGATGGTATTAGTTTGTCTAAAGCTGCTGGTTCCTTATTCCTCAGTTTTTATGTTGTTTTTGTTCCAAATTGTTTGCAATGATTGCTCCTATTTAATGAAAAAAAAGTCTTTTGTGCATAACTAAGCACTTCCAAAAGCATGTGTGGGTTGCCTAAATATTTTGTGTTGTTATTTCTTTGTGCTTGTCTGAGAAATTTTGAATGTTATTTTCATAAATGCTTGCAACAGCTCTGATTGTATTGGGCAAAATGACCTGGGATAGTCAGTATCATTTTTATGCTGCTGAGGTGTGTGCTGGACTAAACTAATTCTTGATACCAGGCTTCAGAGATCTGATTTAGGTCCCCATGTGCACATCCTAGGTGTCTATCTTAATACTTCAAAAGCTGTGAAGTGTACTGAGGTTCTTTGGCAGGAAAAGAGAGCTTTTCAAGTTTAAGGTTTATGTTTTGCTTACCTGAGGCACTGAACTGGACTTTGGCTGTTTTTTTGTGGGAGAGATTATTGTCTGGGGAGTGACTGGGTCACCCAGAGAAGTTTATAAACGGAACTTAGTACAGTGCCTTGTTTTTTCTGTCAGGAAACCACAAATGTCGGTATTAATCAACTACAACAACTTGCTCTGGAGTGGGCTTCCTCCAGGGTGTTAAAACCCAAATGCTTTGTGTGGAAAAGAAAACCCAGTTAGAACAGGTAAGATGGTGGGTATCAGTTTTATATGTCCACGTTAAGTATGTCCAGGGAGGATTTTCCTCAGCTACAGTGAATTTAGAAGAGATCAGAATTTGAAAGAAACCCGAGGGAAAACAAAATAATTGTGTTTTTCCACTTTCCTTTGTATAAAGAAAATATTAAACTGATACGGCTGTGCATATTCTGAAACTTGTGGTGAGATGGAAGTCTCAGTATATCCTAAAGCAGTCCTTAATATGCTGCTTTTGTGAGTGGTGTTTCTCAATTAAAATTCTCTATAATCAAGATGAACAGAAAAGTTGATCTTAATCTGCTGTCAAAGAAACCCTTTAGCAGGCAGAGAGTACAAATGTACAAATGTTCTTCAGAAGAGGCAGCTCTTACATAGTCAGGGGAGTAACAAACTTTAAAATCTTAAAAGTAAGTCAGCTTCTCCCCTAAGAGTACATTCTTCGTTTGACTTCAGTAGTAACACTTTTTTTCTTGTGTTGTCTGGAATTTTTAGTTAGTGCAGTTTTTTTCCTCCTGAAAATATCTATGATTTTTTTGGATTTTAAGTCACTACCCTGTAGTACTAATTAAATATATATTACCGATTTTATATGGGTCCAAGTTTCATGAAATGATAAAAAAAAGCTCAGAGTCTTTTTTTCTGAGCAGGGATACTTGAGGGAAGCATTTCCCTTCCTGCATACATGGAGAGGCATGGAACTGCCAGGGTTTTGCAGGATGTTTGTGAAGGAGAGATTGCATCTTAGGTGCTTTATAAATCAGTTTATTGTACAGCTCACTGCTTTGTTAGTTTTTGGTTTGTTTTTTTGTTTTTTTTTTTTTTGCTGATCAATCCTGCTTAGGCATTAAAAATATTCTATTCATTCAAACTGGTCTTTTATTTTAATCTCTTAGTTATTGTTTCTACAAACTGAATTCTTTTCATCCTTCTATGAAATCTGTATACAAATCAGTCTTGATTAATGTCTTCCTCTTAACTTAAACTTCTATATCTAGCTCTGTAAAAACTTAGAAATATAATTAAGCCCACCTGACCGCCTTTGTGTATTGAGTATTGAGTGCAATAACCTTAAAAAGGGTGACGAAAAATGCTGCGTAGCTGTAGCAAAAGAATAAGCAATCTCTTCTGATGTCAAATATGATGTCAACCTTTGTGGAATGAAGCATTGTGGTGAGACTTGGGAAAGTGTGTGGCATTTATTAGATTGAAAACAGATTTTTGTTTTCTTTTATTTTTTTTTTTTTTTGGTGTAGTGCATTAGTCTTTTGTCAATAGTAGGTTCAAGACATGGCTCATAGTATCAGTAAAACTGGGGAAAAATTAAATGCTTTCAGCTGGATTCCAGAATATCCAGCTGGAGTGTCAAGATAGGTGGTGGTGTTTTTTTTTTGATTTTTTTTGTTTTGTTTTGTTTTTTGTTTGTTTGTCTTGTTTTGTTTTTGTTTTGTTTTTTTTTTTTTTTTCCCCTTTGTTTTTCAG
>VXAU01001985.1:69366-144018 GCA_013399695.1 Formicarius rufipectus | reverse complement strand
TGCACAGAATTCAAGGCTGATAAACAGGTGCGGTTTTGCATAGCAGGAATAAAAGGTGGTTACAATTTCCAAGTTCAAGAGAAGCACTTGTGTTGATTTTCAGTTATATTAGCTGAACTTTTGTTTGCTGTTCTGTGGTTTCATTTGCTAACTTTAACCTACTTGAAAAAAAGATTTTATTTATGTTCTAGAGTGGTTTCACTAGTTATAATTGTTTCTGTTATCTTGATTGTGCTGCCTTAGATCTGTGCTGGAAGGTTTTGGCCTTGTTTTCTTTCTCTTTTGGCTGTGTGGCAGAAACAAGTTATCCAGTGTTATCAACTGTTATTTGATTACATTTTCTTGGCTTGTCTTAAGTGTTTCTTTTTTTGTTTTCTCTTTTTTCCTCAATTGAACTTTATATTAAAAACAAACTCATTTGATTTCTTTATTACTTGTGAGCATTATTTCTGGCTTATGGTTGTATTACCTTAAGGGAGTCCTTTCTGTTCAGCAAGCTTGTATGTATTCTTAACAAAAAGAAATTGTTATGCAAAATGTGGCATGAGCACAAACCTGTCAGACATATCTTAGTTATTGGCAACTGTAGGGGGGGAAGATAGAACAGTATTAGTAAGGTCATGAACTGTTAGTCTAATTACCATGGTTTTGGCAGAGGAAAATTGTTCATGCTGATCTGAGAACTCTTTGAACTTGTCATTGTTGTGGACAAAAGAGGAGGGGAAAAAATAAATTAGAGCTTTCAAAATGCCTTTGACAGGTTCTTATCCAAGAGTCTGTTGAGCAAACTGAGGGAATCAGGGGATGAAAGTGAAGGATTTGTATCTGTAAAAGGCACAAGCAAAGAAAAAAGTCTGAATCCTGATAAAGACAAACTCAAGAGTCCAGAAGCTGTACTTGACATATTCTTAAATGATCATTATAGCAGCTGTAGTGATACTTTTACAGGTGACACGAGTAGCGACAATTCTTTTAACCAGGCTGACTGATTGGAGAGAAGAGGGATGGTTTTGATTTTAATGAGAAAAAGTATAAACCAATGTGTACAGAAAGAATGAACATACTCTGATTGTGTCTTATGGAGCTTTAAATGAATTCAGGAAGGATGCTAGGCATCTCTGTGTCAGGTTGAAGGCAAGTCTCTGTGCAGATGGGGTTTGAAGATAAGGTACAGAGGCATTATGGAAACTTGCTGATGGTCTTTTTCAAGTGCAAAATTCAGTAAGTTTCAGGAAGTGAATTTGTGTATATAGCCATACTCCAGCGTTGCTGTTGTGTAAGGACCTCTTGGAAGAGGAGCTAAGTGCTTTGGCTTTAAATGTTGGCTATCAGAGGGCAAGATAGGATCTAATGTTGATGGTGAACTTGAATTTTGCACATTCTTGCATGTGTGAGATTTGTCATCAAAATCAGAAAAAAGTTTTTATACTGGAACTTCAGGCAAGAATAGTCTTTTTCTAGATTAAAGTTCACTCTTATAGTGGAAAAACACTCAAAATGTGTCTTTCTTTCTTACTTCCTAGTCCTTTTTGAAGTAAAGAGAGGTTGTTTTAAACCAGAAATGCATGGAGTTTTGCAACTAATAAAACTAGATGGTATTTGCAACTAGTGCCTCTTTCTGGATTCATGTGTGGTGGATATTGTGATCATTGAGAAATGAGAAATATATTTTAAAATCTTAAATATTACTTGGAAGGTGAGAGCATGTAACACCAGGATAGTACAACCTCTTGTGTGTTTGCCATGTCCATAGCTGCTAAAGACCAAGGAAGGTAACAATAACAACACATGGGTCTGCTTTATGGAGAAGTTTTCAGTGAATCCTGTTTTGTTTTTGCCAAAGGAATTTTTTCTAGATTATATGACTAAAAATGGCCAAGTTACTTAGTTTCTGTGAGGAGGTACAAGTTGGCAAGCTGGTTCCTTTAGTAATCCCTTGGGGAGGTGAGGAAGACATCTGGTCAGTGGGCTTATATTTAGGCTGTTAAGCAGTTTTATTGGGTGTCTTTAGTTTGGTTGGGGTTTGTGTGTTTTGTTTATTTTTTAATATTTAAAAAAATCTGGTCTAAAAAAATTTAAAAAGTTTTAAAGTTGGATCACTTGGTGCTGGTGGTGCTTTAGAGAAAATGTTTTGTGATGTGAGCCGTAAGTCAGATCTGCTCTGTAAATTGTAGGAATTTGTAATAAACATGGCAATGTATGTGCTGTGACAAGATCATGTAATTCTTACTATTCCCCCAAACCTTCTTGACAGAAGCCTGAAACCTAGAAATTTGGCTCAGAAACACCGACAGAGATCGGAATTGAAAATAACTTGGCTTTTATGATTTTTTTGATACAAATCTTCTGCATTCTTGCAGTAGGTATCTTAAGTGTATTCCTGTCTATTTCTCACAAGCTCTGTATACCTGCTGAAACTTTAATGCATCCTTTGGAAGTAAAGCACTATTATGTGTGAGTAAAGTCAATCTCTACACTTATCAAAGCAGTAGTTGAATGGGTAAATGTACAGGTGGGATTCTTCTCTCACCTTCGTTGTTAATCTTGTTTGATATAATACAGAAGGCTCACTGGTGGTAGAATACTTTCTTCAACAGAAGGACATCCTTTTTGACTTTTTTGTATACCAGAGTGTACCACTACCTGTCCAGAAGTCTCTGTCTCTTGTGTTGCCTTATCCAAAGCCTTAGTTTCTTCAGGGAGTCTTTGCTAATTACCTGAGGCAGTGCACTGTGTTACCCCTGTGCCAGTGTCTGGTGCTCTCTGCAGAACACTGCCTGATGTCACGCAGAGATTACTACTTTCAAAATGACAAAAAAAATTGTTTCCAATGCAGTTTGCAAGTGCAGATGTTACTGTGAGACAAATACATTGTCTGCCAGTAATCAGACGAGTAGGAATAATGTAGAAAAAGCTATCCTTTCCTTACTTTCATGTCTCTACATGAAATTGGCTTCCCTTCTGAAGCCAAGATGTTGATAGATAACATGTTAATGTGAATAGTCAGTAATCAGTACATTATATAATGTGTGAAGGTCTCTGAAAGAGGCAGAGCTCTTCCTTCTTGTTTTGAAAGTGTGACCAAAGAACAGTGACCTCTCCAAAATGAACAGTATCTGACTTCTTTGTTTAACTGAAAATGCAAAATGTGTAGAGATGATGTAAAAAAAAAAAACACCAAACAAGAAATGTATGAAAGTTCACTTACATTCTAGTGGAGAAATACAATTTAATGCTCTGTCGCTTCTTGTTGAGATTTATGCTTACTTTCAGCACTTAAAGAATATTTATTTCACTATTAAAAAAAAAAAAAGAAAAAAAAGAAACATAAAAACGAAAAGCTAACAAAAAGGCACCAACAAAAAAAGGCCAACCCAAAATGTCAGGGAGCAGCTGTAGGGGTAGACAAGCTGGAATTCAGTGGTGACAAGAGTGACAGACAGTACAGACACTGATAAGACTGTAGTCTTCCATTACCTGCCATGAGACAAACTGTAGTTTGGAGGTAGTTGGCATGGATTTAGAGGGAAAATCATGTCTGCCTTACCCAATAGCCTTCTGTAAGAAATTAATGAGATGGTTGGATAAAGGAAGAACAGTGAATGTTACTTATCATTACTTCAGTTGTCACTGTCTCCCGTTACGTTTGATGGAGTATGGACCATGTAAGTGTGGTAGCCTGAAAACTAGCTGAGCTGCCAGGCTCAAAGAGAGGTGATCAGGGGCATGAAGTCCACCTGGAGGTCAGTCACTAGTGATATGTTCCAGGGGATGATCTGGGGCCATCCTTGGGGATACTCAGAATGTGACTGGGCGCTGTCCTGGGCAGCGGACTTTAGCTGTGACCCTACTTTGAACAAAGATTGGAATAGTCAGTGTCCAGAGCTGCCTTCCACACTGGAGGATTCTGGTTCTGTGGTCCAGGATTGCACAATTGCACAGTATCAGTGGTGGTCTTGACTACGGGACCTGCCATGATTGTGTGTGGTTGTTTTTTTGTTTTTGTGTTTTTTGTTAGGTTTTTTTTTCCCTACAGTGAGTTTTTTGTTTCTACTTAGTACCTCTTTTTTTCACAGACTAGTGGAAGACTTTTTTTATGCCGCAGGGAGAGGATTAATCTCAGAGTCAATTCTGAGTTAACATACTTAATGAAGAGATGTTGGCATTTGCACTTGAAACAGTTTCACTCCAGTGCTGTTCATTAGAAACCCCAACTGTTCAAAACTACAGAAGCATGTCATAGGCTAAATATCTTTGCTTTCTCAGCTCATATGTTGTCTTAGTTTCATTTGGATTTTTCTCTCAGGAAAATTGGCCAACGGATACAGCCATATTGAAACTGCCAGGTTTTAATTCTAATTGGTAACATAAAAGGATTATAGATCGTGCCATGCTAATCATTATGAACTTCTTACCTAGGTTGAATTTAGTTGAAGCATTTGTGGAGGATCCAGAGCTACGTCAGTGCCTTCAAGAAGATCTCTTACGTCGCTTTCCAGACCTTAACAGGCTGGCAAAGAAATTTCAGAGACAAGCAGCAAACTTACAGGACTGTTACCGAATGTACCAGGCTATTAATCAAGTTCCTAATGTTATACAAGCACTAGAGAAACATGAAGGTAATGCTCCCCCCATCTAGTTTCAACGTTTTATAGTAATTTGATGATGCAGAGAAATAGTGTGTAATTCAAAAAATTACTTTTTTTTTCCCTCTGTTCTTTTATTGCAGGAATAAAGCTTAAACAGATTTGAATTTGAAATAAGCTGAAATTCTGAAATGACAATTGGATACTTAATTATACACATAGCTGAATCTTTATATGTAAAAATGTTCCAATTAGTGTGTACCTGACATATTGAACTGTTGGGAGGGGGTATGGTAATCCTTGGTTTGGACTTCTCTAAGAATTTCTGACCAATTGTGTATTACGATCTTAGAAACAAGATACCATTCTTAAAACATTGTTGTCTTCCTTTTGAAGATGTTTTGCAGTTTGGGTTGTAATTAAACACAAAAACCCCAAGTTTTAGCTTTATTAGTCTAATTGGAATTAATTTTTTTTTTTTAAATAGGAATACTCCTGTATTTGATATGAGTACTGTGGCAGAGTTTTGTGTGGTCTTCATTAGTGGGAAGAGCAGTATTATGGCAAGCAGTTCTAGAAAACACAAGCACTGCTATTTATTTTCCTTTTCTGTGTGTAACCAAGTAAGTGCAGGATAAGATCAGCATAATGAGGGTGTGATTCAATTTAGCAATAGCAGTCTTAACCTGCCAGAAAGCATATTTTTGTAGAAGCCCATTAATTTATTTGAAAAGCTCTGTGCATAAACCAAGCACCAAAGCCTTGAAGAGAAATGCTATTTGAAATGTATTGTTGCAAAAATTTCTTTCCTGTATTTAAGTAGACAACAAAGCTTTTTAGTGTTTTAGACTTTTCTGTACTATACTTTTGTGACTTAAGTAATGAAACTAAACTTCTAAAATATTAATCTTAAATTAATTTTTGGTTACTGGCTGTGTTATTTCCAAAAGCATTTAAAATCTGAAGCTGGGAAGGAACTGGCAGTACAACTTGTTTGTTTGGTTTTGTTCATAAAGAGCTGTGCCACTCTTTAGCTGCCTCAGTCATGTCCCTTTGGCTTTTCCAAACAGGCTCTGCTTGTTTTAACCTTGACGTGGAGCTGTTGGATTCCTCTCTTAAACTGAGGTATTAGTTCAGAATGCTGGCTTCCTGTCTTTATTTCTTTTTTCTATTAGCTGTCATTTGGATCAACAGCATTTTTGTCATAACACTGCGGTAGGAAAACAATGCCATTTTTAGAACTTTTGAAGAGCAAGCTGTGTAGGGCAAACTGCTAAGTTCACCATATGGAAAAATTAATAGACTGCAAAAGGTTCTTGCTGTTCTACACGTGAGTCAGTGGGCCTTAGTAGGGCAATCAGCAGCAGAATAGCAAAGATAATTTAAAATAGGCAATGTGTTATTTTTGTTTTTCTTTGTGCTTGAACCACCTCTTTAAAGTACATGAGTAGTCTGGTAATTTTGAATATATGTGACTGAATCAGACTGGATCTGATCATTTTTCCATTTGTGACTGTACAAAATGTTCTAACTCAGCAAGGGATGGGAAGCTGGAAAGATTTTTGACCATTCTGAGTATCTGCCTGTTTCAGAACTTCCTTACCTCATGAATGACTATGGGGAGATAGAGCACCTGTACCATAAAGTGACCAGCAGTGATTGCCCTTCCCTCAGTATGAAGCATTGCTTTCTTGAGACCCTTCTTTTTATGGGTGATAAAAGCAGAGAAGGGGGCTAATGACTGAAGATGACAGTTTTAGGCATAAGAAATCAACATAAGATGGGAAAGGACTCTGTGTCATTATAACCATGTTGTGATTGAAACTTGCCTGTTTCTCATCCTTTGTCATATCCAGCTGATTATTCCCTTAATCATAGTGAAAACACATTTACCTATTGATGTGTCATTTTAATCCATGTAAAATTTTACTTCATTTCCATTAGTCCAGTTTTGAAGGTCAGTTAGTGCTGTTCTATTTCTGAGTTACCTTTTTCCAATATAATCTACTAATATCTGCCATATTGTTTAATTTAGTGACTTTTATAAGCAGCTTTCTTCTATGCATTAATGTTAATTCATGCATCTTTAAAATATGAATGCTTGTATGAGCCCTGGAGTAACTGTATTGCTGGTGTTCTTTTGGCTCATTCATCTTTTGCAAGTGGGTGATGTCCTTTTTATCTGCCTTATGGTAATCTCCAAGATCCACAAATCATGGACCTTGCACCTTAACCTCTTCCTGTGACACCCTGCTGAATGCTTTAGAACAGCCCAAATTAGGTCTGCAGATTTCGCTTTGTTTTAGGACAGATGTTTAGGACATATGGGTATGATCTGCCTCTAGTCTGTATTACATTTTATCCCAATTTCCATATTTCTTTTCCTTTTATCCCAATTTGCATTGTACTGTGAAAACGGCTGGTGCACTTAGTCATGAGATTTTTGTTTTCCCTGGACAGTGTCAGTTTGTTGCCAGACCAACTGTGTGAGTGTTTCAAGTCTGAAGATTAATGCTTGGTTTTAATTTCTGTACATCATTTTGAAACCATATTAAAAGTCAAGTCTTTAATGCCTGTCATAAACATCTCTGTACTTGAGTAAGTAAATTATGGTTTAAATTAAAAACTGTACCTGGGAACAAATAGGCTCTGTGATCAATATGCATCTGTGCTTTTGACTATGCATAGGCTCATTAGTCTTTCTCTCAGTGGTTAACTTACATGCTAATACTGTTGAATAGGTGCAGAAGTGGTTTTTTACTATGAATCTTTTCTATGAATTTATGAATGCAGGTGCAAGACAAGTTGGAGCTTAATTTAGAATTTTTCAGTGGTGTTTCTTGCTCATATTCTCTTAGTGCCAGGTGTTATGCTTTTAAGAAAGGCATGCACATGTAACTGTTATAAAGCCTCAGTATTTACTAACTTCATTATTTTACTTCCTTCAAATGCTGGATTCTGAGTTTGAAGTTGGACTGAAAGTGTAAATAAATGTTGCAATATATAACCATGATATAACCATATCATAAATATATGTGACTACATTGTTATTTAATAAATTTAACATACTCTGATGTTTGAATGTGCCATCTTTCTGTGGTGTCTGAAGATGTACTCTTCAAACTTAAGTAATGAAATGGTATATGAAAGTTCTCTACTTAGGGTGTGTGCCATGTACTCTGTCAGCTGGAGCACTGGGAACTGCTAAAGTCCACTCTGAAGAGTGGCCACGAAGTTTTTTCTGCTCTTCAGTCTCTTCCTTTGTGGACTCCTTTGATTTTCTAGGTTGGTTTAGACGTGTCTTCTTACAGGAAGGGGAGAAAACCCTGATGAGAGCAAGCAAGAGATTTGGAAAAAACAATCTGTACTTTATTCTGTATCTCTCTTAGTTTTTGAAGATTTTTGTCAGCAGAAAACTATTTTGATAAGTTAAATAATCTTTCAACAATATGTAATTTGTTTTCTCTATTAATAGATACTAATCTGTTTAGAGCTTTAACTTTTAAAGCATGAGGGAGTGAGGAAGCAAAGGAAAAGGAATCAAACCAAACTTTGTTTTTTCCACTTGAATTACAGTGCTGAGAGAGAACAGTTTCCCTTGGGTAATCATGTCCTCACTCTGTGACTTCTATAGATTTGTATGGAAATTTTTCTTATGAAAGATTATGACTTTTTTTCCTAGTCTGGTGAGAAATTGAGAGGCTCTGGAATAACCAGAGCTTAATTCTGTATTTCTCTGTTAATGTGCAAAGCCTAGCCTGTAAACATTAAAGCCAAATAGCATAACTCTGTACATAATCCAGTTACTAAAAGATCATGGTATTGGATTAAATTTGAGGTATTTTCTTTAAATCCTGTAGTCAATAATGCTAATTTTTCTGTGATTAAATGATAACTTGAAGTGGCTGCTAAGATGTAAATATTTATTTCCTGACAGAATGTTTTCACAGCTGGCTGCTGGATGTAGGTGATTATTTGTAGGCCTGAAGAAAATGCTTCTTTCACAAAATTGGCAATGACTGTGCATGTTAACTGTGAACTGCTTTTGGTGTTCAAAGCTTCTGGTGTTTTATGGACTTACAGCCTATATGTGACTTGGTGCTACAGAGTATCTGTGCTAACAAAATGTGTTTGAAAAGACTAATTTTGATGACTTCCCATTTAGTGGAAAGATCAGTGACTAGAGATCTAGTTAGAGTAGATGGTCTTTTTTTGTGGAAAAAAACCCCCAAACCAAAACCAAAACAAACAAGAAAACCACACAAAACAAACCAACCAAACAAACAAAAAAACAAACACAAAAAAACCCAACCAAACAAAAAAAGCCCAACCCCGAACCAAATAACATACACCTCAGTTTCTCTTTATGTCTGTATTGTAATCTACCAAATATTCCCAAGTTTTGGTAATTTTGTGTTAAGAAAAGTTAAAAACTGAGTGTAGATGATAAGACCTACACTTTATGTACAAGAATTAGTAATATTGAGACAGAAGGTTTGTTAGTCTGTAGTCTTACTCATAGTAGACAGGAATTAATATAACCAGTTAGGAACAAAGATGACAGAATAGGTACAAACTTGATAAGAATGGAGGTGGGATAGTGCCAGTTTTAGAAAAAGGTACATGTGTTTTAGTGAAATAATCACAACCCATCTTAGCAAAAATTAACCAACCAGCTATGTAGTTGTGTTTTTTTATCTTGGATAAGTGAATTCTGGTAAATTTGTGGGATTTTGTGAATGATAATTTTTCTTGTTTGTTTTTAACAGGAGCTCACCAGATGTTATTGTTGGCAGTGTTTATAACACCTCTTACTGATATCTGCTCTGACTTTTCAAAATTTCTGGAGATGATAGAGACAACATTGGACATGGATAAGGTATGGGCTGGTGTGTGGGAGGAGTTTACTTAGCAATTAAAGTTTCTTATTGAACTTTCCAATCTGCTCTACACTCACTAAATTTAATTGATTTTCTATATTAAGTAGTTAGTGATAATTTATCTGTGCAATATATGAAGCCTGTTATTAGTATAGCAGTTGAATATCAACAGGATATTCACCCTCTGTCTGAAATTATCTAACCAATGAAAAAATGCTTTGTATACATGGATGCTGTGGACCTGAGGCTGTTTTTTCAGAAGCTCATCAGTATTAAAAGTGGAGAAGTACTTCAGTCATTTGTCTGCTTCTTTGTATTTGTAAAGGTATTCTGGTATGTCTCATGTTTAGAATGTAACCAGAATATATTTATTATGTATTTTTTTGTTTCTATGAAGTTCTTTAGACTGGGTTCCATTTGGTGGGATTCAGTCTTTATAACTAACAGTTTGCTTCTCTGATTGACCTAGCCTTAAAGACTGAGTTGACTTTTCTGCCTTTATATTTGTTAAAGAACTAGTGAGATGGATTTTGAAATGGACATGCTTGGTTAGAAACGTATTTAATGTTCTTCTCTCAACAAAGACTTTCAGTAATTTTGGTAAATTTGGGAAGACTTTTAGGATTGTCATAAGTATCAGTCTCAGTTGATTGTGGAAATAAGAGATTTATGTAACCAAGTGCTGGATGTGGTAGTAAGGGCAGGGTGGAAACTGCAGTGGCTTTAAAATTTTGAACACACTTTTCTCCAAAGGCAAAAACACTGCATTTTACCTCTTTGTATTGTGTTAAGCATCCATCAGCTGTGTTTTACTGTTTATGGAAAGACTATTTGATTGACGTGTTGCTGTAATTTGTGATATATGGTAATGAAGAAATTTATAGCTTTATACTAGTTACAGACCATCTGTTGATGCAGTTTGTGTGCCCTGGGACTCTGTTTTCTTTAAAACTAACAGCTGTTCTAAGCCTTCACCCTTCATAGTCCAACTCTTCAAATTTCTGTTCAGGTTCTACTTTAAGAATGTTTTGTTGTCCTAAACAGAATAACAAGTCAGTTATTTTTAATCAAGTCCTATAGAATCTGGTGTGTTGGATTTGGTTTTTTCCTCCCCTTCAGTATTCTGGAAAATGGCCATAGATAAACCAACGCTAGTTTTACCAGGAGGATAACCCTTGTCAACATGAATGTTAAAACTTGAACTTTGACTTCAAATTCCTCTCAGATTTTAAGAGGTTCAAACAAAATACCCAGCTCTGTTCTGAGTGCAGTGGAAGTGCAGGTTGTCATAGCAACTAAATTATGTCAATAATCCATTCTAATATAAAAAGAAACATCTAAGTTCAAAAAGTGTGGGATGTGGTTATTCATTTACCTAGTTGTAATAAAAGTTGAGAAACTACCACTTCCATTCTTGTCCTTCACAGAACCATAAGGGGCCTCTGAAAAACCCTCTATTCCAACCTGCTGTTCAAGTTAGGGCAACTTCAGAGTTTCTTAGTGCTTTCAGTGTACAACCACCTGGCAGTGGAAGCATGGGGAAGAGAAAGAAGGATGAAATACAACTTATTTCACCCAGGCCTCTGAAAATGTTAAGCTTGGAAGGAACTGTGTGTGCTTTTCAACTCAAGAACTGGGTTGAAAATGGGTAGGATTTTTGACTATATTATGCAGGTTCCTTCCATAACCTCTTGAGTCTCTTTTGGGTAAGAATTACTGTTTCAAAAACTTCCATTTCCAAAGACTTGTTTTGAAATGCCCCATGCTTTTACACACTGTCTTGATGAGCTGTGTAAGTCCAGGCTAGCATACAGATGATGTACATAATGATTTCCTTTCCTCTGACTTCCCTTTTTTCCCTACCTACTGTTCCATTATTTGTTTGTAAATAAATGTGCAGACGACTCCATTTCAGCAGAAAGGAATCTGTTAAATTGATATATTTTGATTATATAAAGTGTATTATTTGTGAAAACAAGTGTTTTGAAATGTATTTGTTTTGCAGTTGAATCAGACAGCAACTATCATAAACAACATTGCATTACAAGATTATATATATTTAAAAATTTGAATAAATGATCAAGTAAATTCATTTCACTGTGTGTGATCAGGGAGGTAATTTTTTTTATTATCTCTGTTCATGTGAATTTTTTCTTGTTATTTTTCCCTAGGTGGAGAATCATGAATTTCTTGTCAAGTCTTCTTTTGATCCTAATTTAACAGAATTAAGAGAGAAGATGAATGAACTGGAAGATAAAATGCAGTCCCTGTTAAAAAGTGCAGCCAAAGAATTAGGTAGGGTTTGAAACAGTCTTTGATTCTTATGTCCTTTGTAAAACGTTTTGCAATCAAGTGATGAAAACCTGGTATAGAGGAGTTAAGATGTTTGTACTGTCTTGTTGTTGGGTTGGTGTGACTTTAGTTGTCACAGTACAATCTGTTGAAAACAAAAAGTGATTTTTGGTTTAGAGCTTGGCCTTTATTTTTTCCAAAGACAGCATTCCAAAACATTTCAGAGAATATCATGCATGTTGCAATATACTGCAGAATTCATTTTGTAGAACTGTAAGTCCTCAATCTCTTGGCTAAGTCTAGTTCTGTTTTCACACCACTTGAGAACATGCGTTGGAACTTTTTTCCTCTCTGCGTTTTTCTGAGTGTCGGGATATGCTAGTTTTCTCTTGATGTTTCTTTGCAAAGTGTAGTGTATAAACAAATGCGACATTTAAAGAATAGATTATCCTATGCAAAAAATTCCATGTGCAGCTGATGAACCAGGCATTCAAAGAGCAACTTTAAAAAAAAAAAAATAAAAGCCACCAACTTTTAATGCAAATATGGCAGGGAAAACTGTCAACACCATAGTTATTTTAGGTTAGGCCTTTAAGGGCTTGCATATTTTTTTAGTGTAAACAAGACACCTGGATGAAAAGAAGGAAAGACAGGATCAAGTAGGGGAGGAATGAGAAATCTCACTGGCAGAAGTATGTAATAGTAGAAGGATCACAAGAGTAGAGGTGCTGTGCTTACAGCAGCAGTGCAGAACATCCTTGCAATTTGCTATGAACGTTTTTCACTTTCCTGGAGAGTTCACAGCAATACAGTAATTGTGAGCCTGATTTGAATATGCAGTTTGAGAGCATATCAGTGTAAGAGCAGATAATGTATCGGTGTACTTCTGTTAGGTGTGGATGTTCATTGGACCTGTACAGAACCAAAGCAAATCTGTTGAATTAGCTTTTCTGTTTGTAATCTAAGAGAGGCTCCATCATGATAAATGGAGAATAGTGAGCAGCAATAGGACAGACTGCTGGATTTGTGATAATACAGTTGCTTTCTCTTTCTTTCTTTGCATTCAAAAGGTTTGGAAGCTGGCAAAAGTATCAAACTGGAGACAAATTCACAGTTTGGACATCACTTTCGAATAACTTGCAAGGAGGAAAAAGTTCTCCGGAACAATTCAAAATATACAATAGTTGATACACAGAAGAATGGTGTGAAATTTACCAACAGGTACAAGGTCATCCTGGTGCTTTTTCAAGCCTGTTGCAAAAGCAAGAAAATTGTTCCTTTATAATTACTCCGATGAACTGGTTTCACCACATCTTGAATGGCTGAATTTTCACCTTTTTAATTCGCTCATGGATTGAAATATTGAGCAAGACTGGCAAGAGGAAAGAATAGTCATACAGTTTGTTAAAAGCTGCATTCTGTGTTGCCAACTGTTAGCTATTTTTGGTACTTTGACTTGGGCTAATTCCTCCGTTTTAGCTGCAGTGAGTAGCATAATTGCATTCACTGTGAGTGTTTATACAGACACTTCTACAAGCTGCAGTAGGAAAGAGTTATTTATGTTTATCACTAAAAATGACATGCAGTGATTTTGTTGGTAATTACCTTTTTTGTTCCAATTTCTGTTAGTCATAAGTATTAAACTTCAATTCAGTGGCTCTTTTGATTTAAAAATTCAGTCTTCAGGCAAATTGATGCTGTGTTTAAATGTTTCCTTGTCTGGACAGCAGTTTTGTCACAGGTCAGCTGAGCAAAAAGTCTATAATTTTTTGTTGAATTATAACTATTTTCTAGTGTATTCTAGAGTATTCTAGAAGGAGCAGGTGCTGTGGCTACATTGGTCATCAGATGTGTCTCTGTTTAGTGTTTTTACACAGAGCAAATGAAGTAGAAAGTTATATATATATATGCAGAATTGGGCAGTAACTTAAGTTGAAGGCTGTCTCTTCATTCAAAGCAGATCCACCTTGGAAGTTAGATCCTATCTCAACGTTAGATGAGGTAGCTCAAGGCCTTGCCCAGGGGCCCATCCTTCAGGCATCCTTCACAGCCTAGTGGGGCACAAGTTACAGTGCTATACCACTCTTTGTGAAAACTTTTCTAATCAGAGCAAACGAAAATTTTCCTTTCAGAAACCTGGGGTCTTGGTTGTCCTTTTGTTGTGTACCACCAAGAAGAGTCTGGTGCCTCTTTCCTCCAGAGTCACTTCAGGTTCAGCCTGGGCAGGCATCTCTCTCAGCCTGTCCTTGTGTACCATGTGCTTCATCTCCGTATCTTTGTGGCGGCATCTGTAACAAGTTTGATCTCTCTCACTGGGAAGAAAAAACTGGAGACAGCCCTGCAGATAATGGTGTCACAAGTGCTGAATAGAGGGGAAGAACTACTTTCTCCAGCATTCTGGGTCCACTCTTGCTAGTGCAGCCAGCATGGGCTTGGCCTTCTCTGCCTCAGGGCACACTACTGGCTTGTGTTCAGCTTCCTGTTCACAGGGTTCTCCAAGCATTTTGTGAAAATTTTTATTTTTTAAATTTTTTAAATTTATTTTTATTTTATTGTTTGGACTAGTCTCTACTGTTAAATGTACTTATTTCATCCCAGGTGCAGGACTTTACATTTGCCTGTGCTGAAATTGTTCACCTATTTCTCAACTCTGTCTATATCCCAAGGAACAGGCAGCCCTCTACTCTGGTTTACTGACTACTCTCCTTCCTGTGTTATTGGTCCCAGTCTTTGAGAGTTTCTTCAGCCCCATCGTTGGGGTTGTTAATCAAGGCATAAACAGTATCAGCCCCAGTGACAGCCCTAGGAAATGCCACTATTAGCTCCTAATTGTACTTCTGACAAGATCCTCTTTGTCTGTCAGTTGCAGGTCCTGGAGAAAACTAATTTTTCAGTCTTCTGCATGTGTTACCTGGAAGGTAAAAGCAGCAGAATCTAGTATATCATGCAGTCTGTTTCAGAAAAGCCCTGTTTCTACTACTCTGTGTATAATTGATCCTGCTGGAATTAGCAGCAGACAAGTGAGTTTACTGAGAGAGAGAGAGATCTTGATTGACAAACAAGTATGAGGAGCATTGTCTACAGGGCAAGTTTGGTTTCAAGACAGAGCTATTACTAACAGTGACTGTTTTCTGTTAATCACTCACTTTCATAGTAATAAATCCTTTACTTTGAAAAGGCAGGCAAACATATTGGTTCGCATCAACCAATATGTTGGTGTATTTCACACAAATTCACTTAAATGAACAAAGTGTAAACCTTAATTGCATTTTGTTTTAACATATACTCAGAGGACTTTTTTTTTAAAAAAAATCCCCAAAATTTAGGACAGCTTTTTCTGGTTCTAAATATGTTATGAATGTAAATGTATGATGAAGTTAGGCTTTTCTGTAAGTGAGAAAGATGGTACTTAGAACCTGTTCTGTGTCATCTGTTACTTTCCCTTAGGGAAGCAGCCCTTGCATTGCTAATAAACAGACTTCTCTGTGCTTCCTTGAGTTATAGTTGCTTCTGTAGTTGGTACTAGAAAGATAAGGCTGACTTCTGTTTATAGTGTGGGTACACTACTTGAGTGTGTTTCTTATTCAGTCTTGCAGACTCTCTTCCTTGGTTGGGAGAGGAGCTTGAAAAGACTAAAGTCTTAAAGTTTAAACTCTTCTCTTGATTTCAGCTTACCTTATTTTGAAGACTAGAACCTGTTCTTAGTGACAGTATTTCACTGAGGTTTTTACTAAATGAAAGAAGTAAATGCTCTCAGCTCTGATAAGCCTGCTGTGGGACTCTGGATTTATTACACAGTTGCTTAGCAGCAATTCTCTGCCAGTTCTATAATGTGCCACATCCCATAGCAAAACGTCCAGAAATTCAGCTTTAGGAATAGTCCTTATCACATAGACTGTCTATAACAAACAGCTACTGTAAGATTTTGAAGAATCACATGCTGTTACTAGAGCTGAACAGGTGGGACAACTGGCTCATAGATGAGAGGGCCGGAAGTTTGGCATTGCAGATGAAGACAGAACATCACAGCTTCTAAATATTGTTGCTTTGTTCACAGCAAACTGAGCTCCGTCAATGAGGAATATATAAGGAACAGAGAAGAGTATGAAGAGGCTCAGGATGCAATTGTTAAGGAAATCATTAACATTGCTTCAGGTGAAAATGCCAGTGTTGATGTGCATTACAGTCTGGAATGCTGGGATGACTTGCAGTTACTTTTGAGAGCCTTCTGTAAAAAGGAACTGTAATGCTCCCTAAAGAATTAGTGTGAAAAGTGAGGTGGGGATTTCAAAAGTTTGTTGGAAGTTTGAAATACATTGTTTTCTGTGGCCACACCCTTTCCTGGCATTGCTATAAATGGGCAGTGATGAGGTGTGTGCAGATGCTAATCCCATGAAAGGGCCAAAAATAAGTTTATAAAGGCCACATCTATCCTCCACCTACCTCTCTGACTCTGGGCATCTTCACCCAAGTGGTGGAAGAGGTAAACAGAGAGCTGAGGTCTGTGAAGAACACTGTGCAGTAAGAGATCAAGTTAGCATTGCTTATATGGTACAATAAAATAAATCCTAATTTTCCTAAATAATTTCCATATATTTTGCTCCAAGATTGCCTACTTACAGGGCATTCTTTACTATTCTTTGCCAAAAGGAGAAGAGACACTGGGGAATTTGGGCTGTAGACTCCTGTACCTCATCCCTTTCACTGAAGAAAACCAAACTTAAGAACTGGTACCAGGGATACTGGGTCATCTAGTGTGGTTGTCTGGTGTCACAGGCACTGTATCTTACAGACCTCTCCTACTATCATTCACATAAACATAGACGGTTGCTGTGTCTGAACTGTCTGTGTTCTTTGCTTGCATGAGCATCAGAATGCAGTGTATTATTGAGGAAGGAAATGTACTGGATTTCCAGCTGTCTGCCATTGTGAGCATTTGCCTTCCCATGCTAACGTAAGCTGTTTCTCATTGTCTGGTGTTGAGGGAAAATAGTCAGCATGGCCTCATCTCTTCCCTGTCTTAGTCTGAAGAAGTCCCCTTGGTATTTAAAGCACAGAAACGGGTTCCATCTTAGATTCTCACAGAAGGTAACTGCCTTCGTGAACAAAATTGTTAATGCAGATGAACTAATTTTGTGGGCTTGATATAGGCTTTAAGAAACCTCTTCAGCAAGGGCAAAAAGATTGCTAACAGTATTGAATTGGTGTATCTCCCTGGTGGAAACAGGTTATGCAGAGCCAATACAGATGATGAATGATGTGGTAGCTCAGTTGGATGCAATTGTCAGTTTTGCTCACGTGTCCAATGGAGCCCCAGTGCCGTACGTCCGTCCCGTCGTTCTGGAGAAGGGGCAGGGGAAGATTATGCTGAGAGGTGCGAGGCATCCTTGCATCGAAGTGCAAGATGAGGTGGCCTTCATCCCCAATGACGTTACATTTGAGAAGGGCAAGCAGATGTTCCACATTATTACTGGTAAATATTTCTGTTCTCTTTTTCTCTTGTTATTTACTTTGTAAATGTCTCCAGTATTTCCAAGTTGTTAAAAAAACCCAAACCAACAACAAAGAAAGCAAACCATCAGTCTAATAGAACTCTATCAAAACAATTTCTCTAATCAACAAAGAGTAAAGAGCTAGCAAATTACTCATCTGTCTGTGTGGGGAGTAAGATTTAGCCCTGGAAAAGAAGGGGGGTGGGTATTTGTAAGCTACTGTTGTTTATTTCATTAAATAAAAGAAAGTTTCCAGAATATTCTTGTGAAATGTTACTTTTGATTGTGGACATTCTACATGATTCTGCACATCCAGGCATACTTCTTTCTTATCATCCAAACTAGTGTTAATGGATTTGGTTATTGTGATGATATAGTACACTTTTTGGAGAAGGTGATCAGTAATTTAGAAAAAGTCATTTGTGAATAAAAGAGAGGCTGTTAGGACAGTAGAAAAAAAGAAATTAGTTCTTCCTTAATGTATTCTTTGCCTTAGTGAATGCAACACCACAAGACAGGCAACCTCAGGAGCTGGAGAACCTGAACATGAGTGATTTGCAAAATTCCACTAGGCATTAATTGTACTGTAGCCACAGAAACATCTTGTGTAGGCAAGATGCTAAGCAGTCTCTTTGTTAGTGTTTTCTTTGTTAAGTATTAAGGTCGATTTTAAATGGAAAGCATGTTTCAGCGACTGTACCATTTTTTAGCCTTTTTTCTGTTGTAATTAAGATCATCTTGTTACACAGGAAAACATTTTTAGTGTTTATAGATGTAAGTAAATGTTAATTTCCATCCATATGTCCTTGACATACATTCTGAGTAGCAAAGATCTGAAATTAGAGAACACTTCTAACATAATCAAAAAGAAAAACTGAAAATCTGAATAAATGCAGTTACACGCTTCTTTTTCTGGTTAGCAAAAGCATGAATTTGGTTTTAATGATGAGTTTTCTGGAAAACACTTTTTATGTCATTTGTATTTCAGTTACAATTAACTTATTAATATCTGCATTTGCTGGTTTTAAAACACCCATGAGCTTTTACCCAGTGTATAACTAAGCTGTTTCATTTTTACAGGGAAATTTTATTGTTGTTTGAGGTGAAAACAAATTATTATTGTTAGGCAGCAAATACTGATTATTTTTAATTTAAAGCTTATTAGTTTTAGGTATGAACACATGTTTTAGATGACTCTTTATACTTCTGAAAAGTCCTAAAACTTATGAGTACCCCTAATGCTCTCTGATCACCTTTCTTTTCAAAAAAGCAGCATTCAGTAAGACAAACAAGCAAGCCTTGTTAGTACTGGAGCCACTTGTTGTACCTGTTAGACAAGCTATCTACTTTCTCCTGGCAAGAGAGTAAGAAGTTTAATTGTTCTTTGTTTTAATTTAGAGCCTGTTCTCCTTTAAAAGAACTGTTGAATTGAAAAGAGATAACATTTTTAAAATTAACTTCTGCAAAATTTCTTCTTTAGGCCCTAACATGGGTGGGAAATCAACTTACATCCGACAGACGGGGGTGATTGTTCTTATGGCCCAAATTGGGTGTTTTGTACCATGTGACTCTGCAGAAATAACCATTGTGGATTGTATCCTGGCTCGGGTGGGAGCAGGAGACAGTCAGCTGAAAGGCGTATCTACTTTCATGGCTGAGATGTTGGAAACTGCTTCAATCCTTAGGCAAGTTCTGTGCTTATTTGGCTATGTTGGTTGGGCGTGATGGGGAAGGAGATGCTCCAAGAAAGATGCATTTAAGTTTTTCTTTTGTGTAGAACCTCATTGGAGGATATCAGGGCCTTCTGAACTGGTTCATAGGTTCTTGAAATTGCCTTCTGTTTATTTTAGTGGTCAATACTGAGTTTCTACCAGGAGGCCAGACTCTAAATGGGACAAAGGAACTAATCTGTGTGACACTGTTTGCACTTTATTTGTATGTTGTTATGTAAATTGGAAAGGTGTTTTTTTTTGCTTCTTCTGTGCTATGCCTCAACAGCATAGCTTCTGATACTCCAATATTCTGAATTCATGCTGTTCTCAAACATTATAAAATGCTCTTGTGTTTTTAGGACAGCATCTGAAAACTCCCTGATAATTATTGATGAACTGGGAAGAGGAACTTCTACCTACGATGGCTTTGGCTTAGCATGGGCTATCTCAGAATACATTGCTAGCAAAATCCGTGCTTTCACTATGTTTGCTACACATTTCCATGAACTGACAGCTCTTGCTGACCAAGTGCCAACGGTAAATAACCTACATGTTACTGCTCTGACCAGTGATGACACACTGACGATGCTTTATCGTGTCAAGGAAGGTAAGACTGTATATGGTGTACAGTCCTTCAAATGTACTTCAAAATGTACTTCATTTTGCCCCGAGAGAGGAAAAAGTCTTAATTGGGGATGGGGTGGAAGAAACAAATTCATGTTGTACTCCAGGCTTAGGGTTTATAATCAGCACATTCTTCCCTGTCCGTAGAGGGCAGGAGCTCTGACCATGTGTGAACGCAGTTGGTGATCATGTTGATGATTATTTGTTAAGACTTCCAGGTTATTTCTGCCACTCAAGCTGATGCTTTTGAGTCACTCCCTTTTCCTTTTTTAAAGACCAGAGAGAACAGTTCGAAAGGGTTATATTCTGTTTTCTTAAATCAGCCATTTTAACATACTGTTGGAAAAGACTTGTTCCTTAAACTGTTCTTATAAAAGAAATGAATGCAACTTTTATGTGTTGAGAGCTTTTAATAATGTCTATTTCATTGTAATAAGATTTGATCTTAAGTTGCCCAGTTTATGCAGTAATTTGATGCAGGAAAAATCATATAGTTTATTTTTGGCAAATGGCATCTTAGTGAAACAACAAGTGGCATGTTTTGCTGCTGTAAAATTAGTTAGATGTATTTAATTAAAACCCTTTAATGGATCCAGTTATTCCTTTCAGTGTTAAACGATTTTATATTAGATGTGAATTTCATCTGTTCACTGCAAAAAGCACTTCCTCCTGCTTCTCTGTATCCCAAATCATTATTTCTTGTTCCCTTCAGCAGGAGCCTATATTTATGCTAAGTAAAGGAGGGCTGTGTAACTGTGTCTTGCAAGGTGTGCTCGTTATGGCATTCTAATTTAGTTGTCAAACCTACAGTGATTTTTGATTGTTCTCATTAGAGCATTTCAGTCGGGTTGGCAACCTCTGGACTGAAATTTCGATTTAAAATGTGAGCAGAGTACCATTACTCTGTATCTTAAAAATATCTCTTAATTTTCTGAGTTCCACAATGCAGGAATAAGATGACATTTAGATAGGTAGAACATGGTTACTGCGGAACACTGGCTGGATTGGATCTGATCAACAGCTTATCTTGTGGAGTGGTTTTGTCTCAAATGAGGAGTAATTATTTGAGGAGTTAGGCTGCTATGTTTACTAAAACATTTACTCATTATCATCCATTCTTGTTAATGCTGAGGAGCTAGATCATGTGTCATCTCAAATCCTGGAGACTGATGTTTACTTATCTTTTGTTTCAGATTTAATCTTACAGGTACAATTGTTGAACTTCATTTCTCATTTTAAGAGCTATTTTATTATACTGACATATCAAAAACCTGCTTTCACTTGCCTAGTTAATCCTAATAACTGCTTTCTGTGAACTGTGCATATTCAGTATGTGTTATCTTGGAACTCTCTCCACTATTTCCTCATTTCTTTACCAATTTAGAACACTTCAGTTCATTCCTTCCAGCATATATTGTTCTGAAATGAAATTAGTATGCAGCCCAGCTGTAAAATTTTACTGAGATGCTTTTAAAGATATTTTTTATAATCTTCACAGGTTATTGCCATGCTATTAAATATCCTTAGATAAATGTGTTTTTATGTCCTGATCTGAGCCTCCCTGGAGTTGTACCATTCAAATTTTACTCCTATGGCATTACTAATTGACTATTTCTTACTCATTTCTTCTGGTTTTAAATCCATGAAATTACTTCATTTCTTGCTCTTTGATTACATTTATGACCATTTCTAATTTTGTATTCCCCTCTGGCTATAATTTTACACTTAGGTTTTGGGTGCTTTTATGTAAAATTAGGAGACTCTTCTGAACAAGGGGAATCACAGCAGGACCAGAAGTACTGGTCCTAGTCTTTACTGAGAGTCTGCTTACAGCTGGGTGGATTAGCTCTGGCTGCCACAGCCTTGTTTCTTTTAATTCTGTGTCCTTGTCTTTTGGGAGCCTTATTCCTTAGAAATGGGCTCAGTTCATGCACTTTTCCAGGCTTCTGTGCAAAGTGCTGTAGCCTTCGTTCCTGGCCTTCCCAGTGGAATGGCAGCATCTATGTTCTTTCCTAGTTTGCTGTTTCCCATCTTTTCCAGCATGTGTTGAGCTCCTTCCACCAAGTGAAGTTTTACAGCCTTCTGAAAGCCTTGCTCCGGTCGGTGCTTAAAAGATGGTATAGTGTGGCATGAGAACTGAAGAAAAATATGGTCATAAATTGCTGCAAGTGTACATTGAAGCTGTTGAGTGATTTTCATGCAGTGAGAGCTGGTGATGTACAGTATCTTCAAACTAGCCTTCTTTATTTAGATGCCTTATTTTGAGCACATTGGTTGGGGATGGAATTAATACACACTATCAAAACCTTCTGCCTTCTAAATCCTTTGGAAATAGCAACTTTTACGATAAAACTCCCTAACATTCCACAGACAGTTGGGTCAATTCTCTTTCTTCAATGCATTCCTTTTATTTTTAAACTTGTATTTATCAGCGATTCTGGTCCTGATAAAAATTCTGGAAGCCCAGTGTCATATTTTTCTTCAGTTCGTTTTGCCACTTTCAGTCATACACGTCTTTTCTCTATACATGCAATGTCTTTTCATTCCATCCCTTTTTTTTGGAAGTGCTACTGAGCACTAAGGCACAGTAGTTTGTATCTATCTACTTAAGTCTCTGTCAGAGGAGATACAACATTTTGAAATCTTCATCTTAAAATACCTAGTCTCAAATTGGGTGTATCTCATAATTTTTTGCATTTAGTCTTGTGCTCTTTCCTGTTTGGAAGCATTAAGTTGCTCTGACAAGGATGTGAGTATAGGCAGCTTGGATACAGCTGTGTTTTGAAACAAATAACAGGTTTCATGTCATTTGAAATGCATAACTAAATCTGAAATGCATGGCAAGGAACTTTTATACAGTGTGTTCAACCCTGTCTTCATGCTTCAAGATTGTGAGATCACTGGAAGAGGAGACACAGAAAGTACTGTTCTCCAGGGTTCTGCTCAGGATTCTCCGAGCAGAGAACTGAGTTAGCTTTGTGTCTTCAGAGGTGCATGTTTTTCATATAAAATCAAGAAGACTGATTTCTGCTTAAGCATGTTAATTTCCTCTAAGAAATTCAAGAGATTGCATGGTTAATAAAATAGAAAAAAAGCTTCAATGCAAAGTTTTCCTTTACCTTTTATTTGGATACCCAGTATTTAATAGATAATTATTTAACTGTCATTTTGCATGTGTAATTCATTTATTCATAACTTCTTGCTGGAGACCAGAATTAAAAGGTCATAGTAATATTTGTGGGTGACCAAATAGAATTAGGATAATGTAAACAAATGGAGTCAACAGATTTTATCAGAGGCTTTTGATATTGAACTGAAAGTTGTTTTATGTAACTGTGTGTAACTTACATACTTGGAGTAATTATGAGGACTTTTCGTTCTCAATCCAGTGTAAACAGTGATTAATTGGAATAAGTTTAAACTTAAAGTTGAAAGGTTTTGATGTAATTAAATATGACTCCTGGAGTCTGAGGAGTTATGTGGTACAGAAGTAAAGGAAATGATTGAGAATGCAACACTTTTCTTATTTATAGATACACACACACATATGTATATAAATATAGAATAAATGTGAGAGATACATATTAAAAAAGAGACAAATTACTATGGACTGTGCTGAAATGCTTTAATAAAAATCATTATTCAATTTCATTCAAGTATGAGAGGGAAATTCTTTCTGCTTGAAGAATTTTCCATTTCTTCCTAAAGCACTTTAGAGCTCTGCAGTTACTGCTCTAAGAGAGCTTAATTGAATAAGAGCATATTCTTTAGTCTGTGTTATCAGGTTTAGTCCAAAAGGTAAATCAGAAAGTGTTGGGGAGAACCAAATGATGTTGCACACTTAATTCTTCAGAACAGAGAACTATTACAAGCTTGTTCATATAATCTCAGTGTAGCCATATTAGCTTTTGAGGATTCTTAACTGTTGTTTTGTTTTTCCTCTGCATCCAGGTGTTTGTGACCAGAGTTTTGGAATACATGTAGCAGAGTTGGCGGCTTTCCCAAAACATGTGATAGAAAGTGCAAGGGAGAAAGCACTGGAGCTGGAGGAGTTTCAAAATGTTGGCAAGTCCAAGGAATCTGAAGGAGAACCACCAGCCAAGAAACTCTACAGAGAAAGAGAGGTTTGCTATGAGAAATATTTTTTAAAAATTTGTTTTGCTGGAATAGCTCAAGCAAAACAGCTTAAGGATTCAGATTCCCCCAAAGCTTGAGGATAATTACCTTTAATACATTTTTCCATAACAAAATGTCTTAGCTGTGAGGTTCATTAGGAGTTGAAGAGATGTTCGGGGATAGTGACTTTTGATTTAGATTCATTTCAGGTTAACAGGGGCAAGAATTTTATCTAAAGACATAGTCATGAGATTGAAACTAATTTTTTAATAATGATCCACAATTAGTATGATTAGTGTACAACTTGAGTCATATGAGGGACCATGTCTCTGCCTGACCTGTGGAGTTTTATTTTTGTTTATGCTGTGAACCAAGCCAGAATGATGTGTTCATCTCTTTTGTTAACTCTTTAGTCTGTATGCAGAGTTTCTTGGGACTTAAGATACAGCTTTTGTTAACACTGTGTAGGTTATTCTTGGTTCTGCAGTTGGATTGTACCTGGTTTTGCTCCCCATTATTTGAGGGCTCATTAGTGCCAATTTCTTAAATTTCTAAATGTGTTCAAATCTGTTCACATGGGAGAAGAGCTGAGGGCCCAACTTTCTCCTTTGTGCCTTTTCATGTCCCGTCAGTATTAACACATCTCACAAGATGATCACATCAAAGAACACGGCACTCAGGACCTGGAGTGTCGGATTTACAGATCTCATAAAGTTCTTCCCATTTTGCATGAGAGAATTTTAGCTTGGTTTCTTCTCTACTCAGCTAGGAAGTAAAATGTTCATGACTTTGCACAGTCTTTGAGCACAGATTGAGGAAACCCACATCTCATCATAGATCTGATCATTTGTACATTGTATAATACAGTTGTGTAAAGCCATTTGAGTGAACTGTTTTTTCTCTTCTCCCTTTGCCTTCTTTTTAAAGAAACTTCATTAACAGATAGTGTAAAGGAAAACAAAGGCTTGCAGGAAGGTTTTTCAGAATATCCTGTGTCATCTTGCTGGATTAAGAATTCTTCCAGTGGCATCTGTCACAGCCTCCTAGGAAATCCACGTGCTGCCTTTTGGCTTGCCATGGTTTTCACTAGTAGTCAAATCTTCCTTGCTGTGTGCTTATAAATCTCCTTACAGATCTTAGTTCTGTGTCCCAGCAGTTGATCTGAAACTTCCCAGCCTTGTACCTCACTTGTCTCTTCCTGGCAATCTTGGTAATGCTCCAGTGTATGGAAGCCTTGGAGTGTTAGTCCTTACCCAAAGCACTTTATACATGTAAAGAGCCTTTGCTCAAGGCAGAGGCTGTTATCTGTTACTTTATTTTCAATTATAGAGGTCAGCTACATTTGTTCCTGGCTCAGTAAGTGGATCTGATGCTGCAGATGAACGATCTCTCTTTTGTTGTGCTTCTACTGCCAGGAGATTTGCCCTCCGACTACCTTGGTTGCTCCACTATTACCTTTCCTTTGTCAGCGTGCTAGGTGTCATGGTGAAGAAATTTTCAGATTAGTTGGACCTGGCTGCAAGGTTGTAAGTTGATGTAAATTAAATTGACATGGCAAACACTTGTGGCAAATACAGCATCATATTTTATTCTTGGATATTTCAGTAACACATAATATTTCATAAACTCTGTAGGCAATAGAATGGCACAGCTTTAGATGTCTCACCCAGGCAATTTGTCTGCCTTTGTTGACATCGTGTTTAGAGGGAGAAGTGTGCTATTATGCTTCCAAGTGCTTTAGAGACTTGTACACTGAAAACATACTGCATTAGCATTAAATGAAAGGGGAAAATTAGGAAAACAGTTTAGTAGAATTCTAAAATATAGAGGACTAGACAAAATTATGTATTATAGGCAAATTGTTTCCAATACAGGGATTCTGAATACTGTTCATTGAAATGTTTGTTCTTGCTATTCAAGTCATATTGTTTCGAAGTTTCACTTTGCCTGTTTGTGTAAAAGCATATGCATAAAGCTTAATTATCATCTGTTCTCCTTGGTGACGGCCACTCTCTAGTTGCTTGGTTACAATTTGCTCTTTCCCATTGCATATTGAAACATTCCCTTTGATTTACAGTCCCTCCTAAAAGTAACTAGTTTGGGTAATATGACCATTCTTATGCTGTTGTTGCTGGCAGTCCTCACCTTGTGTGGCTGCACACTGGAATTAAATGTAGAACATATATAGGAAATCTCAATGTTAAATATTGTATTTCTACTGATCAACTCACGCTTTTTGCTTATGGATTGAAGAGGGAAAACTTCTGATACCAGTATAACTGATGTTGAGAACTTGATAGCAAGTGCAAAAATAACCAGGTTTTTTTGCCTGCATGGAGTTTTTGCTGATGAACAATACTTTGTATCTTTAGAGAATTTTGAAGAATCCTGCTTGAAATCTAAATAGTCTTTCTGTTTTCTTTTACTTCTCTTCCCTCCATTTCAGGAAGGTGAAAAGATAATTCAGGATTTTCTTTGTCAAGTGAAAGCATTGCCCCTGACAGATATGTCAGAAGAAGACATCAAAATCAAGCTGAAACAGCTGAGAAATGATGTACTGGCAAAGAACAACAGTTTTGTGAATGAAATAATTTCTCGAACAAAAGTTACGTCATGATAGGTGTGAGAACAGGATACAGCTCTTGAAATATATTTTGCATTGAAAGAACTATAATTTTCTTGTCTTGTAGCTTTTATACTTTATGATGCTTGTACTGATTTATGTAGGCATTTTTTTTCTTGGATTGCAATTATTTTGTAAAAAATTCTGAGCGCACTATGTGCCAGATTTGTGCTTTAGTTGTGACCATTGTGGTGTTCTAAAAGTTTTCAATAAAGTGTTTTTTTTCTTATTGAGAGTGTTATTGGCGGCACAAACAGAATGCATAATATTTTACCATAAGTGTGCTAGAAAGTAAGAGTTAAGGTGGCATGCAGCTACACAGCCTTGAAAAGCAACAGTGGATGCACAGAATCTTTGTCCTATACCATGATTCTTTTTTGTATGATGCAATTATATTAATTAATTCATCATAGATTTAGTAAGGCTATGTTCATGCTCCATTAGGGAAAAAAAAAAAAAAAACCAAACAAAAACAAACAAACCCATCTAAGTATGTCCAGGTGCCCAAGAAGGCCAAATGGCATCCTGGCCTGAATCAATAATGTTCAGCAGGACCAGGGCAGTGATGGTCGACCTGTACTTGACACTGGTGAGGCTGCACTTTGAATGCTGTGTCCAATTCTGGGCACACAAAGATATTGAGGTGTTGGAGTGAGCCCAGAGGAGGGCAGCAGAGCTGAAGGGTCTGAAACACAAAGCTTTTGAGGAGTGGCTGGGGGTGTTTAGCTTGGAGAAAAGAAGGCTTGTGGGGGGGAACCTTATCGCTTTCTACAGCTGCCTGAAAGAAGGGTGTAGGAAGGTGAGGGTCTGTCTCTTCTCAGGTAAAACACAACAGGACAAAAAGAAATGGCCTCAAGCTGCACCAGAGGAAGTCTGGAGTGGATACTAGAAAAAATATCTTCATGGAAGGTATTGTCAAGCATTGTAAGAGACTCTTCAGGCAAGTGGTTGAGTCACCATCCCTGGAGGTATTTAAAAGATGTATAGACTTAGGGACATGGGTTAGTGTTGGGCTTGGCAATTGCTGGGTTAATGGTTGGACTTGATGATCTTAGAGGTCTTTTCCAACCAGATGTTTCTATGGTTTTCCAGAAACTTTTTGCATGTGTCCCTGCATGGAGCTGAGGAGGGGTGGGATGGATAGGAATTTTTTTTTGTTTGCTCTGTGGATGGCAATGCTTGACTGGAATATAAATGTGGGCTTACTGTTCATGCCTAAGTGCTGATAACTTTTGCATGTTTTGGTGGTTTTGTAATGTAAGCAGAGGCTGGAGTGAAGTTACAGTTTAACTGAAACTTCTGAGTTGGTCATGATTTGTGAGTTTGTCTATAAGGTAAGAATGCATTGATTTTTATCTAATGTACTTCTGTCATTCAGTTTGAAGGCATGATGGTACAAGTTTATTTTCTCCTTGAAATTTAGCATTTTAAATTGTAGCTCAAGAACACTACCTATATTTAAAACTGTCAGTGTTGAAAGACTAATGGGAAAAGGTGTTTATCGCATGAGATGATAGGAATAAAATCATGCTGAAGATGCCAGGCACGCTTGCTGTGTTCAGAGATTGCGTCAGTGGGTGTGTGCTGGGGACAGCAGTGCTGCTGTTAAAGCTGTCTTGGATTAACGTGTTGCAGTGGTCTCCATTTAAATATTCCAACAGTAGTCATAAGTGGAGTGTGGTGTTCAATTTACTGTTGGATATTATTTGTTTGTAGTTAGGTTAGAATTGGGACGTTCTAACAGAAGAGCCAAAGGCTTGTTTGAGAGGTTTGAGTGCTGCATAACACCCTTTTGGTCTTTAAATTAAAATACATTCTACTTAAAAAAATAGACTTGCATTTACAAACAGCACAGTTGATGCATGGTCTGGAAAAGTGTGCGAATGGAAAAATCAGTTACATAAAGTAATGAAAAATATAGCTAGGTTTACAAATTTGATTGGTTCAGGCACAAGCTATCCAAAAATACAGCATTGTACATAAAATAGAATCAGTTTAGAGGATCAAATACTGCAATGACACACCACAATTTGTGTTGGATCAAACTGCTTTAACTGTTGCTAGAAATGAGCAGTTCTTGAGAGGGACTGGGATGGCTGGTACTTACAGCCTTGTCCTGCATGTGCTGAAATACCTGTGGTCTCATCAAAGATGCCCTTTGCTCAGTGTCCTGTCCCTAACTGTGGGAACTAGCATAGAACCATCAGTGGTTATCTCTTCCAGGTACTTCTCTGTTTGCCCCTTGGCCCTGTGTGAACCTTCAGTGTCTACAGCACTCTTAGCCAAGGAGTTCTTCACTGAGCTGCCACCTGCAAGAAGGACCACTTCTGTGCTTTGAACCTGATTAATTTTGTTCAGTCCCTCTTGTTTATATTCTGTGTCCACTCTTTCCATTCTGGATGTGGTGTATCAGTTTGGCCTGTGCAGTAATGCTGAGGAAGGGCTGCTTTATTTTCATATTACAGCTGGAGGCTGATAGAGCTGTTCCTGTATAACCAGATCTGGCCATCTGAGAGTGAAAGTAGTACTTGTGTGTTACTTGGGAGTGATGAGGTCCCCTGACTGGACCAGCTCTGGCCAGCACCTGCTTCAGAAAGGAAGTTGTGCACCTGCAGCAAAAAGGAATCAGTTTTAGTCATGCCCTTCAGTGCTCACAAGGAAGAAGGATAAAAGTTAATGGGATTTTAAAACTAATCTTTTGAACTATTTTCTACACTACACTTCCCCCTCCCTCTGAGCGTACTGCTGCTGCCGGATACAGGCAAGAGAAGATCAGGCAGGGTTAAGTCTCCATATGTCAGTGCTGCTTGCAAACTGGGTTACAGGTACTGTGATTTCATGTGAGCAGGCGGATGGCTATTTTCGCTAGTTCCAATTTAGCTTTTTGTTCAGAAAAATACCAATGAGACAGGAACAATTCCAGAACTTGTCTACTTATTACAGAGCTGTGCCAAGGATGCAAAAATGATCAGAGCTTCAAAACAAAGTATTGTGGCTATTGAGGAGTGGTGAGGCCATACACTGTCAGCCTTGAATAAAGATGCAAGTTTCTCTTTGCTCATTCACTAGAGAAAGCTTGGCACTGAATGCTTGCTGCAGGCAAGTAGTCTTTTTTAGTCTGTGCCATTCCTGTTCATCTAGAAGGGTCTTTATGAAGCAAACCACATTAGGTGGGGTAAAACAAAAGAGGGGACATGAGCAAACACTGAAGGAATTCTTTTCCTTTGATCATTTTACTGCTCTTTTAGAGATCAGGACTTCAAAGTTCAGTGTGTTTGTGTGTAGGAGCACCTGGTAGCCAGCCTGATGAGAAAGTGCTGCCTTTACCTCGGGGTGGGGTCAAAAGCAGGTAAGGTGCTTGGCAGTCAGCAAACTCCAGTTAGGACTGGGGGACCTGGGGTTCAAGCTCATAAATCTGGGGAAGGCAGCCTGCTGGCTCCAGACTTGGCTGTGCATCTTCTAACTTGCAGTTGTATGTGTTGATCTCAAATAATGCAGTCACTTAGTGGCCCTGTGTGTCTTTCCTCCTCTGGAGCTGAGATGGTTTTGAAATCAGAAATAGGAGGAACATGACTGAGATGAGCCCTTGCCCACTGGCAGCTGTGCTGGCACTGGTTTAAGGAGAATTTAAGCTTCAGAGAAAGCTTTGGATACCTGCTGGTGAGAAGTGGGCCTGTTAGTGGCCTGGCTTTCTTGAACAAAATGACTTTGCACTATCCCTTAGTAGATGCAGCTGATCTGGGGTGATAACCACCCTGCTAAGTGACCAGGAGTGCTTGTGGTCCAACTTTTCTGGATTTAGGGAAGCCTTTGCTGTGCTGCAGGAGATCCTGCCTTTGCACCTCAGCTGAGGTCTGGGATTGTGTGAGCAGTTTCATTTGGTTTGGTTTTCATGGCATTTAATGAGTTTTCAAACACATAAGCAGTACATAGTCTGAGAAATTTCTATGGCTACAGGAGTGTGACAATTGGTCTTACTATTCCACAGTGTGGCAGATTTATTTGAAAAGTCAGGGAAAAGCAGTTGCTGCTCTGCATCTGAAGTAGTGTGAGGTCGTGCATTGAATGTTTTGCATATTGCTGACCTGGGAACAAGGAAAACAAGTGGCCTCAGGAGCCCTGAACTTTAAAAGACAGTGCAAGATACGCTGTCATTTCTGTGAGACGGCTGCAAGCCTTGCAGGTAGAACTTGCCTGTTAATGCTGCCTGTTTGCTGAAAAAGCCTCATTTGTAGTTGTGTCTCACATATTCCTGTTCCTCTCCCAGCCTTGCAGTTGCCTTTTCCAGCCTGTTGCGTTTCCTCTCCCTACTCCTGCAGGCTCCTGCACTGTTCCTGTACACAGGGGAGCACCTTGCAGTGCTATTTTTGTGTGTGTGTCTCTCAGCTGTCAGCAATGCTTTTTACCCTTTGCACTGGGATGAGACAGGGGTAGATATATCCCTTGCATGTGCTGCTTTGCCTGTCAGATTGAGAGGGAGCAACCTCAGCTGTTGAAGAGGGAGGTGACAATTTCTAGTCGTTCTTAGTGGCAGCTGGGACTTACCTTCCTGACATGGTGTCCCCTGTCACCTGGCCTGGCAGCAGTGCCTGTAGCTGAGGGAAACAATACTGTAAAGCAGATGGCAGGCTGTGTTTGCTCCAGCACCTGCAGGGAGTAGCATTTTCCTAGAGGTGAGGAAATACATTTGCCTTTTCACCATTGTGGAAAAAGTTGCCTTAGCACCTGGTTTGAGCTGCTGGATGCTTATGGCACTTTCTGTAAGGGTGTAATTGTTCTGTCTGCGTAGGGACGGTTGGAAAGCTGAAAACAGCTGTGCTAAACAACGAGAGCTGAGAGAAAAGCTGAGAGTAAATCGCCTGTGCTTATGAGAACATTTCCCCTGCTGATCCACCTGGTCCCTGAGCATGCAGCAAAGTCATTGCTTGTCACAGGGGGATGGCTTCAATATGCTCTTTTTCTTTTTTGAAAAATTAGGCAACTGTTCCTATGAGGGTTGCTGTGGGCCTGGCTGCCCTGGCAAACAGCAGACCTTTAACCTGCACAGGGAGGGCTGTTGCAGGTCACACTGTGGCAGTGTGGTTCCATCTCCAACCTGCTGCTGGAGGGGGAGGCAGGAATCTGGTCTGCACTCCTAAAGCATCTGTGCCCACCTGAAGTTGCTGATTTATACCCTGAGGAACATGAACATTTTTCATATTGAGATTTTGAGATATTATCTTGTTTTCTACCATCCTGTGTCTTTCTTTTTGGGCATAGAAATGGCACAAAATTTCAGGAAAGCATCCACCACTCTGGTCTTTACACCAGAGATCGTCAGTCTTTTTAGCATGTCCACTGGTTCCCCTTGTGTGGCCATTTTCACACTGCTGTGATGCCTCTGACAGCAGGCAGCCTAAGCTTTTAAACCTCTGCATCCACCTGATGCCATCCAGAGCTGCCTGGGGACCTGTTCTCCCAACACAGGTGCAGCCAGGCTGGCGCTGTAGGGAGCCAAAGTGAGCCCAGCAAACCAGGCCACGTGCTGTGCCTCCTCCCTGGTGTCTTTGGCTTCAACAGAAAACACTCTACAAAGGATCAAAAATGTAGCTGTCAAAATATGGCCTCAAGCCTTGCAAGGAATTACAAGATGGGTTACCATGGTGCAAGCCTTGTGGGTTTAGGTGACTGGGGTAAAGGCTGATCAGAAGCAATTCTCTGCTTGGATGTCTTCAGTAATTTTTCTTAATGTCTTTCTGCTGTAGGTTGTTGCTGACCTGAATGTCCCTTCCTTGGTTTTCAGGTCCTCAGTCTAATGGCAAGTAGTTTTTCTAGTACTTTTATGTGATAATGAAGAAGGTAAAAATAAAAAGTAAGCTTCATATTAATGTTCAACACTAAAATTACCAGCAAGATGATTCTGATGCTCATTTTAGTGCAGGTGATCTGGCTGTAGTCTTTTGTTCACCATGACCTGGAAAGGCAGTGTAAGAGTTTTGGTTTCTATACCTACTGATTCCTTCTCTTTTCGCCTTGGGCAGTAATAGATTTTTCAAGCTTATCCTCTTTTTCTGCTTGCAGTAGGTCATCTTTCAGATCTTCGTTCTGCCATGGCATTTATCATTCAGTTCAGGGACACTGGGATGCAGAGTAGGAATTCACTTGCACATTAATAGCAGTCAATGACATTAAAACATTAAAAAAACAGCCTGTTTACTTTGTGTCTGTGCTGTATAAAAGGATGTTTATTAAAGGGCCAATGCGATGTGATGTAGGTGTAGGAAAACAGACATGCATATGAGCTATGTGAGATGCTCCCTCTCCCTGTGGATGTACATCTGCACTGAAACTCAAGTAGCCCGCAGGGTTTAATACCAAAACTAAACCAGCTTCCTAACCTGCCTGCTATGCCCAAACCTGTCAAAGGTGCCATTTTCACACAAGACCCAACCCTATCTTTGCAGCTTTGCTATGCAGGATGTTGACATACCATCAGCAAGGGCCAGAGAGGCATGGGAGGGGCATTCAGTAGATATCTTGATACTCCAACCAGGGCTCAGAGCACCTGGTTCCCCCTCCCTCCGTGCAGTGAGCATGGGTAATGCCAGCGTGGTTACTTCATTTTATGTTGGGTGCTGTGACAGCATCCTGAGCACTGCAAAAACAAACAACTGGAACAGATGGCATAGCATGGCTTGGCTGTGAGGCAGCGTTGCACTTCTCCATGCTGGCATGAAAGCCTGGGATGGCACAAGAGTGATGGCAACAGTTGGGAGCAGCTACCTGGTGTAGCTAGGATGGTGCTGAGTCCATAGCTTTGCCTCCTTTGGGGAAGCTCTAGTTGCTGGACTTGGTAGAAGCCCCAGACCCCAGCACAGGTGTGAATATGTTCTGGAAGATGCTATTTCAGGAGTCCTTGGCCACTGCCATTTTGTTCTGGTTATTCCCTTTAATTTAAATAATGTCATCTGAGACCAGAACCACCTGTTAGAGGTTTCCCTGGGAAATGAGTAGCACTTGCTAAGCAGGCAGTGGGCCACCAGCACTGTGAAACACTTGAAGGGCTGGGTAGCTTGCTAAAAATACTCAGTCTTCTGAGGGGGAAGTGTGGCCTCCCCAAAGGCTGTGGATTCTGAAGGCACTGGGTGGCCAGTGCTCTGCAGCTCCTGCAGGACCCCAGCCAGGACCTGCCCACCCCACTGCAGCAGAGCCCACTCACAGTTCAGTAACACAGCAGGTGGAGCAGAGCTAAACTGGCTCTAGCAGACCTGACTCTTATTCCTACTTGTCTGATGTACAATGTCACCTACAGTAGCATTTTAATGGCTTTTTTTTTTTTTTCATTAGACTCCAGAAAGAAAATCAATTTCCAAAAGGGAAGTCTTGCAGAAGCCCCTCTTTCTGTGCGGCTGGGGCTGGATTTCAAGCGTGATATATTATGATACAGCATTGGTTATGAGAAAGCCACAGTGCTGTTTATCTTTCTGCTGTAGAGAGACACAAGATTAATTCTATGCAATCTCTCTTGTAAGAGATGTGCTCATTCAGTGTGAATTAGAGGAGCTGCATGAAGCAAATGCTTTTTTCTCCCTAAGATTAGACTGGCTGTTGATTTGGCCCATGAATCCACACTAATGCTGTTGTGCTCTTGGTAGTTCTCAATGGTTTAATCTCTCTCTTGAGTGTAGTTTCTACACAAAAGTGTAATTTTCTTACTGGAAAACTTCAGGAGCTGATGAGTATCTTACCCATTAGTATTGCAAAGTTCAGTTTAACTGGTTTTTTCTAAGAATGAGAACTGGTCTCCATCAGTGACGAGATACTCATTTGTTTTGTGCACATAAGAGGAAATAAAACCATCCAAAGACTTTGCTGTACCTCCCACGCATCCCGAGGCTTGCACTTCTTAGGATCTTTCTTTTCTTATTTCCCTTATCAAAGGACATCAGGTTCAGGCTGCTTTAAGATTTTTTTTATCTGAACAAGACATTTTTTAGGGGGTATAGTAACCAGTGCAGTAATCTGACATGCAGATAATGCCTGAAAATTTGTTCTTTGCCTCAAGACAAGGTTACACATAAAGGGTGCCTGATATGAACTCCAAGAGCTGCTGTGCCTGCTCTGGGCCAGTCCTGTTACGAGGTCTGCTTAAGGAGGGTCTTTATCTAAATGGCAAAATTTAGTCTGGAAAATGGATTGCAGCACATCTGGTCTATAGGAAATAGGCAACCATATATGTGTTTCTCAGGGAGCTCAAAGAAACCTCCATAACTATCAGTCAGGGTGATTTTGGAGAACCTTCCCAGGGCCACAGAAGGTTGAGTACCTTGTCTGCCTTTAGTTTTCTTTGGTTGATGAAGCAGGGGATGCTCTTCTCTGCCTCTCCTGCACTTAAGTGTATCCTGAAACAGTGTGCTTTGCACTGTATCAAGCACATGTGCAAATGGCCAATGTAAATTCCTTTGGTTTTAGTATTGTAGAGTTGGATAGGGAAACAGGGAGGAGAGGAGGAATCTATCCCAGAGAAGCATGTATGTAAACTGCAGTGGTACAAATGGAGAACCACAGGGTTTTCACTTCATATACCACAGTCTGCTTGATTTTGCCGTTATGTAAGTTGGTGACAAAACTTGCATAGATTCGAATAGAGCAGGACAAAGTCACTGTAAGTCTGGGTGATTTTTTTTAATTCTCACTGGGTAGTGAAAGCACAAGCCCTGAGCCCTTTGAAGTTGAGTGGGGTCCTGAACCTGAAGGCTGTGGTGTGGGGCTGCAGAGAATCAGTGTGTGGTCAGTACAGAGACCACCACAAACAGCATCTCAATTAGACATCTGTAATTCGTCACCAGGAGAGCTGCTGTATACCCCACCTGTTTGTATTCACTGCACTCTCATTTCTGTTTCTCCCTGACTCTGTGGCTATCATCTGTGTTCTCCATCTCATTGTTACCTGTCTCTCTTTATCTTCCCGTCCCCTGTGTGGTGACAGCACAGATATTAGTGGGGAACAGAGGCCAGTGATGTGGGAAGCATGTGCCATGGCTAAACAGGGAGTCAGTCCTCTGAGAGAGAGGGACAGGCTGAGATTTTTGGATGCCCTTTGGATGCTGCTCTAAAAAAGCCACAGAAACAAACAAACAAACAAAAGTTGTTTGCACTCAGAAATAGTCCAATATCTCCTTTTACAAAAGTGTATACCGGAGCAAAGTCTTCCAGTTCTGGCTGTGGAGGACAGTGGCTACAAAGATTGATGCTCTTGAACGAGTGCAACCAGAACACCTTCAGGACTTGGATGGCAGAAAGTTTGATACAATCAGGTTGTGTTGTGCCTGCTGAAAATTCAGCTTTCTAGAAATGCAATCAGGGAAAATTTAAGCTTGAGCTAATGTTTGAAATAGGCAGCATGAAGTCTGTGTTGGTACACAGAGGTTAGCCTGTTCCTCAGATGCCTTTGCATTCTCCCAGTGTGTGGGTTAGAGAGGAAAGCTGGCAGGAAACCTTTGGTATTTTAGGAAACTTGCATGGCTTGTTAAAATAGCTTATAATCAACTGTTAAGGTGTAACAGTAATATAAGCATGGCAGTATGTTGAGTGCTTATGTAAGTTCATATAAATGCCTCCTCATGTTTATGTTGACATTCTTGACTGAAAGTTAGGAAACACTTGGAAAAATGAATATGTATTTAATATATAAAAAATAATACAGAATTTAAAAAAATGCTAAATTAGTGTTTCTAGGGACAGTTTTCTAAAACTAGTCTTTATTTTCCCCCACTGTTCTGCACTCTTTTTTAGGCCATGTTAAAAACATCCATGGGTGCAGAGAAGTTGTTATGAGGAGGATGTGAGACCCTGTGGCTCAGCTGTGGTAAAGTCCTGGCTGGCCTCTGCTTGTAGCACTTTCAGAGAGAGACCACCTAGAAACCAGCTTGACAGAAATAACTGTCCTCAGCTTCACTGTACCCCAAAAGTCAGCAGTTCCCATTTTAAAATGGACTGAGCAGCCAGAAATCGTTGCTGGGAAAACTATTTAGAAAGATGTTTCTTATCCAGTTCACACTGGAAAAGTACAGGAATGTGGACAGGCATCCTCAAAAGGAAATGGGCTCTTTGCTTCTCTCCCAAATCAAGGCCAGTCACTGCCATAGGTGGCAGCACTTTAAATAAAACTATTTGGGGTGTCAACCTTGCCTCCTTACTCAACCCCTCTCTGGAGAGAGCAGTGATTGTTCTAACCTGTATTTTTAGTGGCTTGCAACTCTATGCACTGTCCAGATGGAAATTCTCATCAATAACATATTGGGATTTGAATGACTAAATTTTCTTAGCAGTGGGGGAAGAAAATCCACATGAGGACTTGTCACTTAGCTCTCCCTGGGGTGGCTCCATGGACTGTGGTATTTAAGTACAGCAGGGAAAACCTTTGTGGTTTGAATCAAACATCACACTACTCAAAAGGCAAATATGCATCCTCAGAGCCTTTCCTCACAGTCTCAACATCCGCCTTGCAGGTGCTTTAAGAGCACCCACAACAAATTTCCTGCCTGCATGGCAAAGCTCTCAGGGGGATGATGCTGACTGATAGCTCCCAGACCATCAGAGCTGCCAACATGGTCATACTAAACACCAGAGAGGTACTGGAAAGATACTAAAAGGTATAGGGCTGATGTTAATAACACCCAGCTGCAGTTTCTGGAGTTTGAAAAGATTTTAGAGTCAAGATGACTGACAGTGCTGAATGGTGAAGTGAACACATCCTCTTCTGACTATATGGGGTGTTATTGGTGATGATTTGAGCATATCAAAATCAGCTCTGCACTGAGAAACCTTTTCTTTGCCCCTGGACGTCTGTGGATACCATCAGTGTCTTGGAATGATTTGCTTTGTGGAGCTTATTTTTCTCTTGGCAGGTTGTGCAGACCCTCTATGTCATGGCACCAGATTTTCATCAGAAGTGGGAGATGTGGGAATGGTGCCCACTGCTGAGCCAGAGGAAATGTTCAAGAGGAATAGGATGAGAGGGAATGGCCTCAAGTTATGTCAGAGTAGGTTTAGATTGGATATTAGGATACAGTTTTTTATGACAAGAGTTGTCCAGTATCGGAACAGCTGCCCAGGGAAGTGGTTGAGTCACCATCCCTGGAGGTATTTAAAAGCAGTGTAGGTGTGGAACTCAGTGGTGGGCTTGGCAGTGCTGGGTTAAGGATTGGACTTGGTCATCTTAAAGTTCTTTTGCAACCCTAATGATTCTGTAATTCTGTGAAAGAGCTGCTGCAAGCATCAGTGTCACCCTGAACACCAGGCTACTGCCAACCCACCAGCCCTCCTCTCCTCCTGTCAGGCACGGACAATTTCTTTAAAACCCTTTAATAAAATTATGTTCTTAAAAAAAATAGCTTTTGGGTCTCCTCTGTTGGATTTGTTTTGTATTTATTTGCTTGAAGGGCAAACAGGAGCGCTTCTTTGGGCACCAGTTCAAAGTCATCTTCCACTTGCAAATGGGGTGGATGCTGGCAATACTCTGGATGCTGCACCAGGGCTGACAATGGAGCTGAGTGTTGCTGTGGCTGGTCTGTGAGACTTCTCAACCCCAAGAGCCATGCCTGGGACCCTGTGGCACTGCAGGTGATGTAGAGGCTCAGGAGCCACCTTGCCAGGGAGGTCTGGGCATGGTGGTGGCACCTGCTCCCCTGCTCAGAGTTTGGGTCCTGAGGTGGCCTGCAGGTCTGACCAAAGTCAGAGACAGGGAGATGAGAGATGGCTAAAACACCCCCAGTGAACCACTGAGACCCCCCCCACGGTGCTCCCATCTCTCTCTGTGGGTCTGTGCAGGAGTAGCCCTGGGAGAGGGGTCTGTTGGACACATCCAAATGCAGCCCAAATTCCCCCAAAGGCACCTGGGTCTCTCCACACTTGGCTTAAGGGAGTCTAAATATCAGGACCTGCACTGGTGTGTGTGTGATGCCAGGGATGTTTTGGGTGTCTGACCCTACACATTGCATTGCACAGGGAGTTACCTCCCAACTGCATAGGCTGCTGCCTCTGCCTGTGTTAGGTCCTATTTTCTGCTGTGGAGATGCACAGAGTGTTCATTAGCCTGATCTCTGATGATCTGGCTGCACTCATCATAATCATCTCTGAGGAGAAGCAAGCAACTGGCTATTTTTCCACTCGCTTTGGAAAATAAAGTGATGTGCTCTAGCAAGAAAGTGCTTATGATATTTCTGGGGACTTCCAGCAGAGTCTGTGGCTCCATTTTTCTCTGTTGTCTCTGCTCTTTTGTAGGTGAAACCAGTAAAAAAAAGAGTGAATAATCCCTCACATACACTTTTGAGATAATAATTTTACAGCAATGCAACGTAGATCAAAATGCATTCAGGGTGGGAAATGACACCATAAAAAAACTTCTAAAAAGTTAGCTCACTGACTTTCCAACATTTAGGTGCAAAGCAAAAATAAAGTAATTTTTAGGATAGCTTTTAAAATTGCTGAGAGATGCACTTGTCTTTTTGCTGGCAGTTTCAGAACCTAGAGCTATGCTTTTTTTAGACTACTTTGATAAATTGATGTTTTGTTACAGTCACACTGAGCTGAGCTGATTTCTGACTTCTGGTTCCTAATTCTGATACCTGTATGATGGGAGGATTTGTCCCCATCAGCTTTTCACATAGCAACATCTGCTTTTAGCTCTTTCCTTTGATAATAATGCTCTCAGTGCTGTGGCCTGATGTCTGATTTTACCACCTTTGAGAGACACAAGGGAGCTGGTTTGGTGAAATATTCAGAAACTCACAAATACTCTCCATTTCTGTTGGAACCACGGTGCTCAAGATTTGTAGGGTTGGGACCCTGATAATCTTCAGGAGAAACCACTTAGGAAAATGTGCTGCCTACAACATCAGTCTGGGGCTCAAGGGCCTGCTGCTAATTCCTGTACAGATCTCCCATGTTGTGATGGACAAGTGCTTGACTCTCCAGTGCCTGAGGTCTGTGTATGGAATCATAGAATCATTTAGGCTGGGGAAGACTTGTGAGACCAACAAATAATGGGTATGAAATGAGGATGCCAAAACCTTCTCATTTAGAGGCTTGTGGATAAGCTTATAGCTGGTCATGAGTTTCTTGGAAATCACCAGCAGTAGAAGTACCAGGGACAGCAGGGAGCAAAGATGGAGTATCTGATTCATCCACAGGCTTCTCCTTTTTGATAATGTTCTGAGGGTTTAGAAAAAAGGTAATTGCACTTCAGATGGAAACAGTGACTAAAAAATTATTCTTGATGGTTCATTTTTTTTCTCTACAGGGCTGTGGATACAGCCTGTAGCTGCCTATAACAATTTTTAATATAAGGTAATTTCTGCTTAAATGATCTTGCAGATCTCAAGGATACGCTAACATTTACCATCATCTATTAGGTGTACATAGGAATAAATCACCTCTTCAGTAATAACACAGATGATGCTCATGAGAGGTTCTGTAATTGTACCTACATTTTGGAAGATGAAAGTTAAAAATAAATTTTAGTACAAATCAAGATTTTACTTGCAGACATGCAGAGCCAAGAGTAAAGATTCAACATGATTATATGGGTATGAACAGTCTCATCCAATATTGGCTTCCTTTTCAATTGCTGATGTTTTTTCCTGATTTGCAGAGATTTGAGGAATGAGTGTTTCTCTCTCTGTATAATTCAGATGAATTGGTTTGATTTTGCATTGCAAATGCAGTTGATGTAACAAGACACAGAGTTATTTCAGCTCCTGGCATGGACATGGCTCTGGCCAGGAGTGCAGGGGAAGAATTCAGACCCTGTCTGACCAGGCAGGAATGACCTGGGCAGAGCTCAAAGCATATGGATAGAGCAAAGGGACCCCTTTGTGTTACCCCAGAGGACTCCTCCTGAGTTTGCTCCCTCCATCGATTTCATCGCTTGTTTTGCTATGTCATGAAGCAGCAGTAGTGTGTTAGGCTAAACAGTTTTCCTTTCTTGGATATCACAGGTTAGCAGAAGTCCCTTATTTTAAAGATACTTGCTATCAAATTCCTGATTATTTTCTACCAAAAGAGCAGAGACTTGGAGTCACCTATACGCTTTCCCCAGCAAGGGGTAGGGATGGCCAGTGGTTTGTGGCACAGCAAGGATGGAGGGTTTATCTCTGTTAGGAGGCAGAATACCTGAGGAACAGCACAGAACTGGTCTATCAGTATACAATGGCCTCTAGTGCACAAGCCTGCCCTCGGTGAAATACATGATAGGAGATAAACTATACAGAAAACGAAGAGGTGCAGCCAGATGGCCACTCCTGGTGCAGCAAACCCAAACACATCAGTTATGGATGCACTAGATCCATTCCTTTCTCTAGTTTACCAGGAGCATAAGAAGATCAGGACAATTTCCTCGGCCAAGAGAGTGCTTTGCAGTATTTCACCAATTGATTGACATTTAAGTGGTGATGGACACATGGACATAAAACTTCACCTGACATATATCCACCTGCAGCTGTTTGGGAGAGGGAGGAGAGCTTCGTCTCCTAGTTCTGCAAATATGCCTGAGGAGAAAGTGTCCCCAGCCATTTGCCACTGCACCAGGGCTGAATGTCTCAGGAAGCCATCTCTCTCGGTGTCGACACAATGTGTATATTGAAGGTTAAAAGAAGTTTTCATGCAGAAGACTGCATAGAAAAAGTTACTTCCTTGCAAGCACATCTGTTCCAGGTCATGCAAATGTGCTGCTTCAGGTTCTGCTGGCTAAGTTACAATAAAACAAAATAACACTGTGAAGGAAATCAGTTTGTAACTCTGAACGGGTGAGTCTTGTGGCCAACTCTTCTCGATTTTGGTAGCCCCTAACATCTTTTTTATAGGGTCTCTCTCATAGGTTTATGGTCCATTTGGGGACCCAGCAGATGACCTCTCTCCTGGAGAGGGACCTTAAGTCTGTGCAAGATCTCAGGAGTTGCAGAAGGACAAGCAGCCTCCAACACCATACAGTGGTATTACTGTGACACATGTCAATAAATTCCAGAATAAAGGGTTTGATCACAGCATTGAAAACTTCCCACATGAACCATTTTGAATGACTGGAGGGTGACAATCTAAATATAAGTCTAATTTTTTTTAAACACTGATTTCAGGGACATATATACAGCTTCAGTTCACTTTTAAGAGGAGTCTGTGGGAACATCTGACAGCAAAATTAAGTTATATGTTTCTTGTGGGAGTTTGTTTCCTACAAAAACTGCTAATGCCTTGTTTCTCTGGCATTCAGATTTTTAAACCTGTAATCCTAACAGGATATGAACTGTTTTCAATTACCCTCAATGATGGTATTTCATCCTTTTGAAGGAATTGTTTGGGGAGTGGAGTGGAACGGGGACATTTAGTGCAAATGCAAGGGTGTGATTTGCTTTTAGATTTGTGTGGTGATCAGCTCAACCATAGAAGTTTTCTCACTGATTTCAGCAAGTCACAAGTTCACATATAGCTTTTGAATTAGTTTGGGAGAATAAAACCGTGGGAAGGAAACGGAAGACCTGGAAGCAGACAGGAATAAGTGGGATAACAGACCAATTAAACAGGATAAAAGCAAAGAGACAAAAAAGGGGCATGGTGAGCGCTTTAATGACTTCTACAGCACATTTCAAGGGTATTTCAGGTGAAACCTTTTTTAGATCACTCATTTAAGTAGCATCATTTCCACCAAAATAACTGGTTACATGACTGGGGTGAGGTGGATTTTAACCTTTATGTAATCTTCCTATATAAATGTAATCATTGCAAAAAATATACTTTTTTTAGGATACAGTATAGGGAGAATCACAGAACCACAGGATCAGTGAGCTTGGAAAAGACCTCTGACATCATAAAGTCCAACTTTTGACCAATTGCCACCATTTCAACTTGGCCATGGCAATAAGTGCCACACCTGGTAATTTCTTGAACATCTCAGGGATGATGACTCCACTACCTTCCTGGGCAGTCCCCTCCAAGGTTTAACAACCTCTTCTGTGAAGACAATCCTCCTGATGTTCAACCTGAACCTTTCATGGCACAACTTGAGGTTATGTGCTCTCAGCCTGTCGATGGTTGCCTGGAAGAAAAGGATGAATTCCATCTGGCTAACACCTCATTTCTGGTAGTTGCAGAGAGTGATAAGGTGACCCCTGAGTCTTCTTTTCTCCAGGCTAAACAATCCCAGCTCCATCAGCCACTTTTCACAGGATTATCCTCTAGACCCTTCACCAACTTTGTTGCCACCAGCTTCTGGACTTGCTCCAGCACCTTGAAGGTGTCAGCATGTTTCTTCATGTGTGATCAGATGCCCACTGGAGATGGAAGGACAATGAAACTCAATCCCAGAAAAATCCAGCAACAATCATCTAAACCCAGTGAAGTTTGTAGCTCGGTGGCTGGAACCACTGAAAAGCCCAATACATGATTAAACCCCAAATCCCACTGCACAAATTCTGATGGATCATCAGTAAGTGCCTCATTGTGTACGCACCAGCCCTGGTGTAGGGCCTTAAACAGCACACTTGCTTCTCTTGAAATTGAGGCCACAGCTTCTGCTGTGCCTTAGTGAGCTGAGAGCAGGATAGGGGGGTCAGAAATGCAGAGATGCCCATTGTGGGGGATGCTGGAAAAGAGGGAAGCCAGTGTGGCACATTGGTGACAGCCCGAACAATCAGCTGGTACCAGCACATGCTTGTGATAAAATCCCAGCAACACATTTGGGAATTCGAGGCAGCCCCATCATCCTGGTACTGCAAATACCTTGTAGTGTAGCATAATCTAAATCTAGTTATAAATATAAATGCAGCCATTAGAAGAGGGGTGAATTGTCCCTGCCATAAATTGGAATAAGGGTTGTTTTTACACTCTTGCCCCTGGAAAGGGTTTGGGGTGGCCTGTAGGCAGATGTATGCCCTGGCTGCGTACTGGCAGCCCCATATCTGCTCTTAGTGGGGTCATCAAGGGGTTGAGCGAGCCTGCCCAGGTTTCCCTGAGGGCAGCAGATACAACCAGCAGCAGACACAATGGAAATTGTCTCCCAGCAAGCTGATTGTCTTCTCCCACCTCCTGACAAGCACCAAGTCTGGATGCTTTCCTAGTGGCTTTTTGCCTACATCAGGATGAGCCCCTTGAGAGACCTTGAGAGTAGTGGTTGAAGTTGCTGATGCTGTTCAACCAGGTGAGTTTCCTCTTCCCCTCAACTGCTTTGCTGCCTCGTTGGAGACCAGAGCTCAGTGCCTCTTGTTTTCCCATCAGGAAATGAACTGAGGTAGCTGGTGGTTCCTGGTGGTTCCTCAGGAAGAGATATGTTTGCAAACCAGTAAAGTACCAGAATGGTAACATCAAAATGGAGTAGTTTAGAAACTGTAATTGTTATTGAAAAAAAAAAATTAAAAAAAAGGTATTTGCATAAAATGTGAGTATTTGCCAGATTAGCAGGATTTACCCCTTTACCCTGTGGTGGAGAACTTTATGGCTGCAATTCTTGAAGCAATTGAAATATTCCAAAATATTCACTTCTTTGAAGCATAGAAGGCCCTGAATAAATCCCAGGGGAATTGGATGCCCAGCACAGCATTTCTGAGGACACCTAGCTTCAGTGGAATCAGTGCTAAAACGTCAGCAGCTTCTCTTTCCCTTTTGCTGCTGGGCCCAGAATAACTTTTGGTGGCTGCAGGTCTTCAGCCCTTATCCTTTCTACCAGGAAAATAAGTCATGTGTGCCTTGGCAAGAGGGACTGTCAAACCGGCCCTTGCAGGTTGTGTGACTGGCTGGGGTGTCTGGGCAGCGGCAGGAGCAGCAGGTGCTCTCCAGAGCTTGTTCCCAGCACCAGCTCTTGCTAGGGCTTGTTTTAGTTAGCTGAGGAGATGGGGACAGCAACAGGGGCTTTGGCTGGGTTTATAAACCAGAAAGGTTTGCACTTTGGGTCCATGTTGTTTAGTAAGATTAGCAAGCCTCAACGTTTGGTGCAGTAACATTTCTCTCTTTGCAGTGTGACTGACCTTTTAAGGGCCTTTCTAGTCAATACCAAAATTTCCAGGATTTATCTTAATACCTTGGACAGATGGATCCTATTGATCTGAATGGAAGTTGTGGAGAGGAGATATATCGGGAGTTCCTTATAACTGTTTACAGAGCAAACGGTTTCCATCTGCTCTCTCTTTTATTGCAAAGCAAAGGATCACTCAGCAGCAAAATTTAACAGATGACCATCCCATACATTAGAATCATGTCATACCAGGTATTATGCCACCTGCCTCTGCTTGACCATACACAGTTTAGTCAGCATCTGGGGAGTTCTGGGGTCTTCCCTTTTGGCTTTGAGGTCTCCAGGTCATAAATTTCCAAGGGGATCTCTCAGTCAGGAGGGGCTTCTTGCCTCCCACTCTCCATGCTCAGAAAAAAACAACAAACGGTACTCACATACACATCCCAGGCCACATTTTTTCTCCTGTTTATTTCAAAAGTGTTTGTAATAGCTTAATTGCAACATTCCAAATGTCCCCTGGAATTTGACATCCTCCCAGATGTACAGAATTCATACTTGATCATGTATCACGGCATTAAAACACACAGGAATGTTCCCCAAAGTGGGTTCTTCCACAGCCTCATTAACAACTAGCTCTCAGAATCCTTTGCCAACACTTCTGCACGGCTTTGCAATGTGGCTGCACATCAGCTGTCTCTGCCTCCTATGTCCATAACCATGCTTCTGTGAATGAAGGGGTGCCAAGCCCAGAATACCCATTTTTGTTTGCAAACTATTTAACCTACCAGTAGAAATGTGATCTGTATCTAATTTGCTTTGTATATGGCTTTTAGTCCTCTTCATCCAAAGATCTTATAGTGGAAAAATCCTGAGCTGACATCAAAAATTGGATCAATTCAATAAGAGCACTCACAATTATGGTATGTGTTGGAGGCAAAGTTCCCGTCAACCTAGAATTAAAGCATTTAAAAAATTGCCACTTGTTTAAACAGATTTCAGTCTTGAAATTTATTTCAGTTCAATGTTCTGCCAGGAAGCATCATCTGAAAGACAGTAAACATCTATGTTTTCTAATCAATGATTTACTGGATCTTATGCTTCTTTATTTTACTTCTTGACTTGGTAAACACAACTGAAATTGTGCTGGAAAAAAGCATGCATCTTCTTTTGACTTCTAGCAGGCATTTAAAAGTCAATACATCTGTCTAATTGGGCTATTTACTACCTGCAATTCAACTAAGTTACTCCAGACTCAGGCAGCAGCACTTGCTTCTTAGAACATACCATCTCTTTTGGCTTGTTTAGGTAATCTCTGTATAGTTCAACTCTTTGAAAGTATGTTGAGTCATGCTGGGCACTGGAACCTGTTACAGCTGTTTCTTGCCAGCAAAATGTCATTTTTTCTGACCAATGCTTAGCTGAAATCCCTCTTGTTTGTTACAAATGTCCCTGGCTAATACCCATTTACAACAGTGATGGTAAAAAACTTGTGTAAGATTTGCTGCCATCCACTGCTTTCAGTGCCAGTGATGAGAAATGTCTCTAACAGTGTACAAACAGCTGCAGAAACTTGTTCAGCAAGTGCCATTTCAGTGCTGCAGCTGTTTGCAGGGCAGTGTCCAGCACCCAAACATCCTGCTGTTGCTCTCCTGATCCCAAACTTCTCACACTGCTGGAGAAGCATCTGGATGCTGACAGAGGCAGCTCTGCACACAACTTTTGCATGTGAGATCCTGACTAGCTCATTCAGGATTATTTTGCTTTTCTGCTATGTTCATATTGGATGTTTGGGGTTTCTGTTTTGTGGGTGGTTTTTTTTTTTTTTTTTTTTTTGTTTTTTTTTTTTTTTTTGAAAAACCATGATCACTTGAAGGTCAGCTGTCGAGTGGACTGAACGATCAGTGCAGGAAAATTGAAAATCCTGACATCTTGTGTGTAGACTGTGAGTAATGGGCAACATCCTTTTGATCATTAAAACGGAAAATTATCTACTTTCCAATGCTTTTAGCCCATTAAGAATGTTGTGGATGATTTGCACTGCTCTTCTGGCAGTACAATGTCAGGGCCTGGCAGGGGGATGGATTGCACACCAGGGGAGGCTTTGGAAGTGGAGGCACCTGTGGGATGCCCTGACATTCAACTTCTCTCCAAAAATGACAGACACACCAAGGCAGGTCCATTTTCTGCTGGGGACTGGACCATGGACATGCTTAAATTTGTGGATGGAGGCAACTCCATTCCTGAGAGCTATGCAGACCAAGGCATGTCCCCAGATACATTTTACTTTCAAATCGATGAAGAAAAGATAAGCCTTGCCTGCCCTGGTGCTGTCAGAAACTAAGGCCTTTCCCCATGATGCAAGTGCACTGAGTATTGAAAAATAATGCTATGGTAATTTTGTGGTGCATGCCTGAGCTTTGGATCCCAGTTGTATATTTTAGCACCTTACTTTCTGTCCAGAGCACCACTCTTTTGTTGCTTCACTACACTTTTTTTTTTTACTGATAAAAATCTCTTAGCAGATATAACCAGACTTGGTAATTGATTCACCTTGCAATATTTATATATGCTGTCATCATACAGAAAGTCTAAACAAGTTTATCCATTTTATGAGGGAAGTAGGATCACAGTAGGATTACTGCTTTGCTGATGCAGAGGCTGAATGCAAAATGAGTTGGTAACTGCACCTGCATCCCAACACTCCAGTTTCAGAACCCATGGTTCAAAGGTGGCCAGAAACAGTCTAGCACAGGCTACATAGAGCACTTCACTGTGCTACTCAAGAAAGGCTCAATACAATATCAGTCTTCTTTTTTTCTTTTTTCTTTTTGCCTTTCCCTGTATTTTTATATGTTGGTAATTCAAATAGCACAATGCCAGATTCAAGGGCAGGGGCAGGATGGTGTGATGCCTAGAGACAAGGACTGACCTTAGGAGCAGCAGTGGTCCAGGGTGGTGGCAAATGCCTCCTGAGGAACAACAAAGGGAACTGCCCAGGAACACACAGCCAAACTGCTTTAACCACCCCGGTCCCGACTCCCAGCCACCAAACCAACCTACAAAGCAACACCTTTGTGCATCAAGGGTCAGTACATTACCCTGGATGCTGTAGTTGTGTACTGATAGTCCTTTTGATAAAAGTGGCTGGCAGCGAGTAGAGCCCTGTGTTTCTTTGCCTGAACTGGAATTACATTAGCATGCCCTTAGTTTGCCATTGCCATACAGGTACAAATACTCAGGTTTTGATGGTTTGGACATGCAACTCTGTTTGCACTAATGAAGCAGGCTCGGTTTTAATCCCTTTAGAAGCTCTATTCATAGGAATGAATGTACAGGGTAGGACATTTTCCAAATGGGATCTTCATACTTCTGACTGAGAATTTGAAAAAAATTAGGTAAGATGGGCAAATGAAATAGGAAATTCTTTTAACATAAAACTGAATCTTTATAATCTTTCACTGAACTCATGTCAAGGATTTCTGGTGGAAGGACAAATACTGTGCTAATTTCAACCATGACACATTACATACTCAGTACTGAGATTTTGCAAAATAATTTTTAAAAGAAAAATATTCAAAAGAGTAGCTAATTTTAGTGTGTCCGGGAACATTTGCTGGATATTTTTCCAGTGTTAATATTTCAGCTATTCACAATCAATGCAAAAATGAAAGTGATACCAATCAAAAAACAGCACAGGAATGATCCTTCCTTTTATAATTCAATGCAGAAGTAAGCAAATACCAAAACCACTATAATTAACTCCAGAAGTAAAACTACTGAGGCTTGTAATAGCAGATAGTAATGCCACCTCAGTTAAAGATCTCTACCAAGCTGTACCCTTTTAAAAAGAAGTAACAGGAATTCTTCTGAGCATGTATCTTGGGACTCAAATAATTGAAACTGGCTGGAACTTTGGAACTAATGTTTTTGCAGAGTACCCAACAAGACAGTATTCTAGTGAGCTAGAAACGTGTTTGTGTATGTAGAATTACAGCATTTTTTATTTTTGTAAATAAACAATGTTTACACACACATCCCCTCCCTGCCCCCAACAATCCCAAAATCATTTTCAGATGTGCTTTCAGATACTGAGGTTTTACAATAAAACTGGAACTGAATTATTGCACTGCCTACAGACAGCACACACCCCATTGATTTTATTATAATCAAAAATTTTCTGGACATAATTTTACTTGCATGGAATAGGAAATTATACCCACTGAGAAAATTTGGTGTTTGACTTGCACATTGTCAGAAACACCAGTAATTTTTTCATGTTGTTTATTGTATGTTGTTATAAAAGCATTAATTTTGCATTGACTCACTGCCTTTGAAGAGTACTTTTACAGCTTGTAAGTACAAAAGGAATATGGGATCACCTTTGTATTTCTTAGATGGTTTGATAAAGCACCACCTGCTGGAGAGCCCAATCCTGAAAACACATGGGATGATGATGCTACATAATTTCAAACCTACCTATATCCCTTTGTTGAGTCTGGGTTTCGGAGCTGGCTGGGGCATACCTGGGCATGACAGGGCACTGGGACTGTGGCGACTGGAGACATGGGAATCTGCACTCCAATACACCCAAAATACTGATCAGCACTGTAAAGGATCAGCATGGCTGCTTTCCCAGTAATAGGCTGCACAATCGTCTTCCTAAAATCAGCCCTTAGCAGTGTCCACTTCCTGAACAAAGTGCAGAAGGTGAGTGTAAGTGTGTGGTCCTTCTCTTTCCCATGTCTCACAAAATACCTCTCTCCATGTTCCAGTGAGGTAGCTGAGCCCGTGATGCAAGGAAGAACTACTTGGGCTGTGACAGTGTCACACCATTTTCTGACAGGTAATAAACACACATAGGTATGGAGAGCAAAGCAGGTCTTTGGTTTTCTGTTAGATTTGCTGGAGAACACTTCTAAGCCTCTCCTTTTCCACACACTTTTCATTCCTCCATAATAGCACACTTGCTTACAGGTTTTATTCTCATGCTAAATCACCAGACTGTTGGGTACTCTGCTATAAAATGCATCCATATTTACTGTATTTTTTTTTCCAAGGAAGGACTAAACACAATAGATAGGAAGACTGCAGATTTCCATCCTCACTTCAAAGCAAAACACGACCACTTTGGATCCTTAAAGTCTGGATTTGACTTTAAACCTCTAATTGGCTATGTAAAATTTAGGGCAACTGCATTTCTTTTTGATGATTTAAAGACTTATTCTAATTAAAGGGTGGATGTTACCTGTTTAATAAAGAAAAAAGACATGGGTGTTCACTGGTAGCTGCATTCAGACTGTAGCCATGTAAACTGAAGCAATCCTTCCTCAGTGTCATTGCTACACAACATACTTATCACGCATAATGAACCACTTACTATGTATGTGCTAATATGCATATGCATATCCTTTGAATCAAACCTCAGTGGAATTGTCCATATTTTCCTTTATTTTCTACAGTGTAGTGTTTCTGTTCTCTTAGCATTCACAAAAGCAGAATTTGAGCTCAAATAGGGACATATTCACACAAAAAAAGAATTTGCATCTTGGTTGTACAATACGCAATGCACGCTTTGTTAGTTATTGTGTGAGTCAAGTATTCATTTGCCCTAATTGAAGTCATTATACACCATAGCATTTATTGTATTATTTAAATATAACATTGCAAATGTGTGTTGGTTTGAAAAGGCACATTAGAAATCCAATTAGCAGAAGCCATACCCACAGATTTGCTAGCAATCAGCAAAGTATGATTTCATTTAGATTCTCTCTGAATGTTAATTGCAATGATTTGTCACTGAATAGTTTTCAAGTTAAAGGCAGGAAAATACTAAAATATGAGAACGGTCTCATTGCTACAGGTGATTTACATAAAATTATAAATTCATCTCACCTAGGCAATCAAGTTTATACCATGCCCACATGCCTGGCTACATGGCCTCCACTGCTGCTATAGGTTTTTCTTTCAGTAGCAAGTTAAGACATGACTGAAATATGGGTAAATGATCATAGTATACCCAAATTTTCACCCACAGAGAGCTGTGAAGGAGAAAAGCCTCAAGGTCAGAGCTGAAGTCATGCTGGGACATCAGAGATGCACCAACAGGTGCATCTCTGGATAACCTGGGCATGGCATGGGACAGTCACAGAGAGCTTCAGTGTGATTCCTACACCTCTCCTGTCTTCCACCAGTAGTCCTGGTTGCAATCAGAGCTGGTAATTTGGTTATTGATTAGCATGTACATGTCAAAGAAGCACAAGTATCTATTTGCATTTTCAGTTGTGCCTCCTGCTACATGGCCCAAATCAATGCATTTGTAGAAACAACATTTGTATGCCTTGCTGGCAGTAATGGGAGTTACTTGTGCAATGCTTCTTCTGCAGGGAGACAGGCAAACTGCAGCCTCGTCCTTCAGAAACTTCTGTCTGAGGCTGAGGTCACTGAGATTACTTCTCTGAACATCTACATTGTCTGAAGGACGTCCTTTGCATTGCAAGGAAATAAAAAGCCATCTGAATTTTGAGATGAGAACTGTGTTTTGCAGATGGCAAGAAACCAAACAGAATCAGCTGACATCTCAGTGTGACTCCAAAATTTGTGCAAGACACAAACAGGAAAGACAAATCCCAAGAAGGAAACGTAGTGACTTGCCAAACACAAAATGTTTCACAAGAAACTATTCCTTTTAATTGTTCTGCCCTCAGCTCAAGGGAAAAGAGAAGATTTTACTTGAATTTGGTCAATGTCCTCATTAATTTGCACCTAAATTTTAATTTTCACCTGCAAGGTATTAGCACATGTGCCTGGTGAACTTGGTATCTCCTTTGTCCTGTAAACTCACATCCATGCCATCACTGTTCTGATTAGGGCCTGACTCACAGAGAACTCCCAAATCCTGTAGCTTTCTGCTGCTCCTGAGTGCTCCTCCCTGGGCTCAGCAAGCAAAACATCAGCCTGGGGCATGGGCTCTGAGCTCAGGTCTGCATTGCCTTTACAACTTGTCAGCAGGGATGTCTTGGTCTGTGCCAGCTAGGAGCCACTGCTGCTGTTCTGCAGGGTGGGGCAGAAGGGGTTGTATAAGGGAAGATAAACTTTTAAATCCTAGGTTCATTGCATTCTTTCAAGGCTATCAAAAATAAAACCTAAAAAACTCCAAACATTTCAAGCATGTAATACAACTCCCAAATTACCTGAAAAGAAAGTGCAATCTAGTGCAGTGTGCTTTCACTGTCCCACTCTGTTCCTTCAGTTTCCTTCTGAATTCTTGTGCTTCAGCCTGTGTCCAGGTATTGCTGGTATCTGCTTTGTCTGTGAAAATGAAATACCAGGAGGAATTGCACTTGGTGCAATCGGTGGATGTTTAGGGGTTAATTCACTAAAGGAGCAAGTTGACCCAGGGAATCCTGAGTTGGACCATGCACAAACAAAGAGGAGTTAGGTGTCCAAGTCTGGCAAGTTTAAAGAGGAATTGTTATTAAGGAAAAGCTAAAGGAAGAGCACAAGGGAGCAGGAATGACAGATCTCAAATCTCTTATGTTGTCTTGGCTCTTGCACTCATGCACATGAGTGATGTGTGCCCAAGTAGTGTTAGCAGGCTGAAGAGGGGAGATTTGGAGCTTGGTTTTCATGCATCCTTGAAAAATACTTTTGCTACTGAATACGAGGGAGTTGTAAGGCCACACTTTGTCAGATGCTCCCCAGTGAGACCCAGCTCAGTAGTAACTGTGCTCCGACTCTCAAATAAACTGGCTTTGCTGAGCCAGATGGGTTTGGGGACTTTTACAAGCTTTAGATACAAACTGGGGGGTCCCTGTGGTTGACTTGTGTCAGGTTCTGGGGAAATGTGTCCTGCAATAAACAGGGGCACTGGTAAGCCACTGGGCATGCACTTTGTATGCCTCTGAGGCTAAGAAGTAGAATGGAGTTTATCAACGATCTTGGGAATAAATAAATATTAGACTTAAGTGCACAGAACAGCAATCAGATGCCCAAATCCCTTGAGAAGGCCAGCTCTAGGAGCTGGTCCAACTTCCCCTGGGATCAACAGGAACTGCAAAAGGTTCTGCAAAGGCACCACTGCAAGCAGTGGTACCAGATAGACTCGGAAACATGTAAATCATGTTACAACAGAATGCCTTTGCCTGAATGTAGAAAAATTACAGAGGAGGTATGTACAATTTCATATTACTTCACTGTATTTCCCAGGCAGGAATACATAGTTTGAAAACAATTTACAAACATTTAAACAGGTCCCTAATCATAGTTACATTTATCCTTTAAAACAACTTACTGAAAAAAGCCCCACCTTAGTTTGCAAATTTGTTATCACAGAGTTCTTGAGCTCATAGAATGTTAATGCATTTGGACATGTTTTTATGAGCAAAATAATAAACCTAGGTAATTCTGCTGTGGCTTGGGGTCCTATCTATTCAAACTCCTAAGTCCCTTGGGACAGAGTCCATCTGCCTTGATTTATGTAGCACTTCACAGAGTGGGGCTCATTCTAATGAATAATAGTTCCCATGATGGCAAATGTACCAAGATACAGCCCTGAGAGTCTAGCTCCAAGAAGAGAGCAGGGTCCCATTCATACTTTTAATAAACAAATACATAAATCATCATAGTTAAAGAGACTTTACCCATGAGGGTAATCCTAAGGGAAAACAACAAATTTTCATTCTTTCAGTTCCCTGCCTCTGCTGTTTCCAAAGATGTCCCTTGCGTCTCTGGAAGGTGCCTCCCTGAAATGGGTCTTTCAACTTCTGCAGCCAATCTTTGAGTCTTCTCCAGACCACAACCTGCCCTACACATCCTGGTAAATTCATCCTTCAGTGGGCTTCTAATTAGGATCACCAAACAGTGTGAACTCCTCCTGCTTCCTCAAAGATAATGAGTGCAGAGACAGGAAGGCACTCTGACACATGGACCTTGGGGGGAGTCTCTCTATCATCAAGAAAGCTTCTGCCTCTTGAATGCAGACTCTACCACATAATCTTAAGCGTGAGTCTGTGCCAAGTTGAAACAGAACACAATCATCATTGCATGTTTCTGGCCAAATGCATCTTGATAAAAGCTGTGACTGCATTTACAGAGTGATACATGTGTGATGGTTTACCTGCTGCTCTGATTCCTTGTTAGGAAAAAGATACAATCAGTGCCATACTTCAGCTGGCAGGCTCAAGTGTGCAAAACCTTTAGTTTTCCAAGGTTAAATTCAAAAACATTTTGCACTATTACAAATTTAAAGAAAAGCAAAAATGATGGATACCCCAAACCCATGCAAATCAAAGTAAGTAAACAACACAGTAAAATATCTGTATGAAGCTTCATGAAAATATTTTCAGTCATTTCTAACATTGCGAGCTTGTTGTCATCAGCTTCTTCAATTTATCCAGTGACCGAACTAGTACTTATGGTCTGGCTTACAACTCTTCCAAGAGACGGTCACTGTGGCTTCTCAGAATAAAAGCTTAAGTTTTGTTTCTTGCCTGGAATCAGCAAAAGCCTTTTTATTATTTATCTTAACAGCGTAGTAGAGAGAATTTAGAGAAATGACCCATAGCTGTGCATATATTTCTGAAAAGAGATTTGTAACAATTCCTCTGCACTCATCATGCTAAACTAGACACTCTAGACCAGTTTTGCTTCTGGTTCTTCAGTGGTTTGGGCTTGTTCAGGTTAAATATGGCTTAAGACAGTAGCAACAGCCACAGGCCAATTAACGACTTGATATCAACACTTTGGGGGAAACCAGCTTTCTGGGGGAACTCCAAAGCAATGCTCTTCTGTATAACTCACACAATCAGATTTGTGAGAAACAAATACAGGGTTAGAGTCCTGAAAAAACTACAAGTTTAGACAATAGAGAGCCTGCATTCATTTTAGTGTCTTATTTTAATGTGAAAGTAATGAAATAAGCATTTCAGTGGTGATGGAAACATTTGACACCAGAGGTCCATACTGGCTTCTCTTGCATTAAATGAAGTCAGTACTGGAGATGACAATTGCCTGTTTTCAGTTATTCAGTGGGTAGGAATAGCTCTACACACTTTGACATGGTCCCTGATAATGCCCTGACTTTAAGAGTTAGGTGGCAGGTAGTTTTTCAGACAAGACTGGCCAAAACCCATTATTTGTATGAAGGGAATTCAGCCCGTCTGATCCTCTACTACTGAAGTCAGTAGGATTATTGAAGTGAAGCACAGTTGCCCTAAAAGTGGTTTGGCCATCACCTACACATGTGTTATATACAGGCCTGCTTTGAGGAACTGCTGAAGAGCATCGAGTACAAAGCTCAGGGCCAGATCCACTTCAATAAACTGTGAGATACTGGTTTTGCCAAACCTTACCAACCCCAATTTTAAATCTGGAGCTAAACTTGTCCACTTCATGCGTTTTAACACAAAGTGTGGGTTCAGACTCTGTTCTGATGAAGAACACACTGGTTTTGACACCACCCTAACCATGCACACCATCCTTCTGTAATTGCAACAGATTCTGCATCGAAGGCATCCAAGTCTCTTCTAAAACCCCTTTATGGGAAAATTGCAACATAAAGATCTCAATGCATATTAGAGAAAACTTATAAAACCCCCAGAGACTAAAATGCAGAACACTCAATGAATACCAAGGCTGTGTCTGAATTTAAAACTTTCCAGTAGCTTACAACGATCATCCCACCCTAATCACCATTTTATTTTTATTAAAGAAACAAAAGGAATTTCAAAAACTCTACCTAGAATCACTGGTTTCCGCCAAGCGGTTGTTCATGATGGCTAGAGCACCCACCCCTGCAGAGAAACCATTTTGTCTTGTATTGATACAAACATTCCTCGGGTAGCCGTTGGCTGTCTCGGACAGCTGCTTCTGCAAAATGGCCAGGGAGACTTTATTTGATGCCGTGAGCTCCCTCATGGAGATCATCTCTCCAGAGAGCCTCCTCCCCTCGGTGTCACTGTCGTACTGTCCATCCGTGTCCACTGAGATGTTATGTCGACGCAGGCGGGCTCCTGGGGTGATGGCGTTGCGACGGCTGAGGCGCGTACTTGATTTATGGCACTTTGGGCAACATCTGCATTCGAATTTTTTCAACACCCAGTTCAAAACTTGCTTGATTACAATTGAGATGACATTAAAAAGAGAGTATATGCAACATACCCCCATAAATATAAATATGAAGTTTCCGAATCTGTATAATCCCTGATTTTGGTATGCAGCATTTTGGCTGCTTACCAAATCTCCAAAGCCAATGGTGCTGAAGGTGACAAAGCAATAGTACAAGGAGTCAACGTAGTTCCACCCTTCCACTGCCGTGTACATTGCAGAGGCGCAGCAGGAAAGGGTAATAGCAAAAATTCCCAGGATCAGCAACACATGGTAAACGGAGGGCTTCCAGCCCACAAGGCTGCCCACCCCAGACATAGCTGGTCCCCTTCGGAAGTTGGGAGGTAGGAGACCACTTCTTCGCAGCTGTCTCTCATGGCACGCCTTCATGATAAATGCCAGGAGGGAGATAATGCGCTCCAAGAAGAGGTTGAAGAAAAGGATAGTCCCAGCACACCCAAAAAGGCCATAAATGATGAGGAATACCTTTCCAGCCACAGTTGCTGGTGTGGTCATTCCAAAACCTACGGTGTAGAGATAAATGGATAGCATTAATGACATAGGTTTTCATGTATAAGCTCAGGCTATGTGTAACTTAACAAGGCTCTCATCTCACGGTACAAAAGGAGTGCTACCGCTAGGACAGCTTAGGCCAACATAAAAACAAGTTCTGTAAAGAAGGAGGAAGGCACCAGAAAGCTCAACAAGATAACGAACACTCAAAAGCACGACAACAGTCTGTGCACGGAGGGATGGCAATGTATTAACAGAACACCAACACTCTGTAAACGCAGGTGGAAGGATCAGTGAGCCCAAATCTCTTCAAGGTGAGATGAGGTGCAGAGGTCACTTCCCTGCTCCCGCACGTGCCAGCCTTATGGAAAGCTCAAGCTCTCTGTTCATGAACTGTCAGCCAGTGTAAGATTTTTTCACATAGGTCCAATTTAATCATTCCCACTAGAAAAATGGAAGTTGTCAGGCTGTGTAACACACCTCCCATATACTGGATATTGTTTTAAGCATAACACCACTTTACAGTCTAATCCAAATCCCAGTTGTGACTAGCCCACCTGGTATCATCAGAGGGAAGGAAAAGCCATCACACTTCAGAGCTGCCTGGCAGACTGGGAGCACTAGGAACTTGCAGACTGGTAATTACAGCAGGGAAAAACACTGCTGCACAGTTAAATAGAAAATCAGAGTATACAAACTTGGGGAAGATCCAGCAACAATATTAATTCACCTCTTCTTTATAAGAATCACTTATCGTAATATTACTTATTGACATTACTCATACACAGAGTTTTATAAATAAGCAGTAATACCTTGTAGCTACAGATGGTTAAATAACAGCAGAAGTGATCTTAAATTAGAATGCAAATAAATACAGTAAGTTTACTCCATGTTACTTGCAGATACCAGTTGTATTATGGAAATGATTTACATATATTTCACATACTATATCAGGGAGATTCTTCTGAAACTCAGTTCTGCAGATATTCCCACTCTTCCCTGTAAAAACACTTGCTGGTTTGGTTCAAGAGCAGTGACAGGATCGGTGACTGCTCAGGTCCTGTGAATAAATAACTGCATGTAACCTAAATTAATGGTTTGTGAAAAATCCACATGCTGAAATTTTTTACCATATTGTTCCACAAAAATACTGAGCAAGTAACATATTCAAGGAGGTAAATATCAGTATCAGACCACATAAATAGAACTTTGAGAAGAAAAAGGAGCTACTTTTAGCACAGAGCATAATGAAATCATTAAATCCAGTTTATTGCCACAACGCACCCTTAAACAGCAACAGGAAAATATTCCCTATGTAGAATAAGTTGAGACTGCCGTTTGAAATCCATTGTTTTAGTTTTGCAATGGCTGTATTTTTTCTGGGCAGTTTAGCTGTGCTCCCTTCCCACTTCACTGATGGAGAATTTTGCATTGGTCAATAAAAGAATGTAAATGTTCATGACAAGTAAACTCAGACATATATTTTCAACGACACGAAGGTGCATGAGGAAGAGGTGGTCCTACTTTCACAGGAGACTTGGCATGCTTGGGAACAGCTGTGTGCCAGCAATTTGGACTATACCGCATAATTTGAGTTACCTGGTCTAGTGGAAGGTGTCCCCGCTCATGGCAGGGCGGTTGTGAATAGATGATCTTTCAAGTCCCTTCCAACCCAAACCATTCTGAGATTCTATGATCAATACCTTCATAGTAAAAAGAGTACTTTCTGTAAAAGTCAGTGAAAAACTTGGCACAGTATTACCAGTAAATATTGCCAAAGAGGTAATTATATTCCATTTTTTGGACCCACTGTCTCTCTCTTTTGTTAGGTTAAAAAGGCCACCTCTAAGCAGATCTCACAAAGCCTGCCTTGGTGTCCCAGGCTTAACATGGATCATTGGGAAGCTCTTCTCAGTTCCTTCTCCTCGTGGGTGGACCTGTTCTCTGGATTGGTTGGCAGGAGCCTTATCATTTAATGATGAAAATCCACACTAGTGCTTGGCCTTCAGAAGAAGCTGGGGAGACTGCTGTGGTTGCCAGCTAGGGATACACAGTCAGCTTGTTATGGAAAAGGCATGTTCACCCGTGCCTTGTCAGGAAAATATTTAAACATGTGCTTCACAGCAAACATGTGAACATCACCATCAAAATAAATGGGTTTATTGTCCCACATATGGCTAGACACATTTATTAATTAGGAAAAAAAAAAAAGAGATGGTGACAGTTTGGATCATGTTGTAAATGTGCTGAAGCTTTTTAGTAATTCCTATGATCATTCATGAGAGGTGGCGAAGTTTCATATTTTTGATGTGGTTTGTTTCATTGAGATTTTTTGATGCACGTTACCAAAATTCAGTATGTAGCCATGCAAGGTGAAAGGACTCATAACAGCAGTGAGAGTGCTAAGAAACATAGAAAACAAGCAGTAGTTGAGACCAGGAAACATAATATCATAGAGTCACTTAGGTTGGAAAAGACTTTTCATATCATTGGGTCTAACTGTTAACCCAGCACCACCAAGCCCACCACCAAAACATGTCTCTCGGTAATTTCAGGTCAACAGTGGGCTGAGGGAAGTGTACTCAAGTACTCTCCATACAGAGTCTTCCTTTGATAGCCCTGATCGTCCCTTTGGCACCACCTGGACCACAAGGGGTTAGTCCTGCTCTGTTCTGTACATCATCTCTGAGCTCAGTCCCTGCTCAAGGCTAAGGTACATCATGATGCCTGGATGAAACAAATTAATCCCGAACTGCCTGTGCTTCTGAGACAGTACAAGGGAAAAAGCACAACAGTGCTTTACACTTTTCAGGGCCCTGTACCTTGGGGTTGACTTTCTGTGGCTCAAGTGCAATATTTCAACCTCCCTCATGATAATTCTGCCCCACTCTGCTCCACAACTTCAGATACAAGCTCTATGTCAGCATTACTTTCAACTGTTTGATATTTCTTCTCCTCACACAGGATTAGTAGAGATGAGTTGATAAAAACTCTCTGCAGCAGATTCTCACGAGTGAGTACTGCCAATTAATGAGACCCTCATTCTGTGCTGTATAACAAATTCTGTGGTTACAATTCTGGACTTCTAAATTACTTGAGAGGATGATGGATTCAAGAGGTAGTACAGCTAGACAAACTTGTGAGGTGCTTCCTGTTGTTCTTACTTTTCTTTTATCCATTTTCTTATGGGTAAAAGAGATAGTTGATGCCAGAAGACAAAAAGGAAGACCAGCGTTAGTATCTATGAGCTCTTCTGTCAAGCCAATTGCTTTGGCAAATACTTTGTCTTACTATATTTTGCGATTAAAAGGGTTGACAGTTTTCCAGTAAAGGTGTATTTATCCAGAGATGGAATAAAATTTTGGTCACCTCAAAAACTACACACAAAAGTCTTCCAGCCTTTACCATGTGTCCCTGCCTCTTTGAGCCACCCCAGTTCTTCTTATGCAGGTGTCCTGCCATGGGACTTTGCTCACACAGCAAGTCAGAACACCGGGGCAATCATTTTAAATCCCAGAGTGAAACAGCACAGATCATCAGAGTAGCATCACCTCTATACCTCTACATAACTATAATGGAGTTATATTTAAAGGAATAGAAAAAACTAAAATGGTTGAATAGAACTTTTAAAACAAATTCCTCAGAAATAAACAATAACAAAAATTACTATATCCAGAATGCTGCTTTCAGAGGGAAAGAAGTTCTTCCAACATAAAACCTAAGCTCTTACAGGACTGGTCCCCAAGAGATGGGGGTTGCAGAACACAAACTGAGAAACAAAGAGCAGCCAATTTTGTTTCACGACTGTTCCACACCTGCTTTACTTCATAGCTTTCCAACAGTCCTGGTTGGTCTTTATTGACTAATGTGCATACTGTATCAAGGAACAACATATCCTATTCTGAATTCCATGTTTGGGTTCTGGTGCTTCCTTCAGCCCTTTTCCACCTGTTAGCATTTAATTATTATTTCCCCTGAAAATGATACCCGTTCGTTTCACAATTGCCTCTCATTTTATGCTATAGCTCCTCACCACCTAACATTCAGAAACAGTTGCCTTGGATACAGGGTCACAGCTCAGAGCCAACAAAACCACTGTATTCAGTACTTCTACCCAAGGAATGAGAATACTACAAGTCAGTTCTTCCACCTGGCTTTGCTTTTTCGGACTACCAATTAAAAACTAACTTTCCCTTTAACATCTTTCTCAGCCCACTTTACTAAAATACTCTGCTTTGGGCACAAAACGTAAATGTTTTTAGAGCTTTTCCACTGTAAAGCCCTTAATATCAAAGTTGCTGTAAAATTCCATTTCATCTTATTTAGATTACCATCCGGAAACAGTTCCTGAACAACAGCAGTCTGCTCATCCGTGTGAATTAAGACCTTATAAGCTGGACCCATGCTATGTCTGAAGGCATGAGATACAACTGCAGGTTTCAGAGCTGGTCCAACCTGTCTCATACACAGCCTCGCAGTCCTTGGTGACCCATGTACTGAACTGATATTCCATGGAGAAAATAGTGAGTGACTATGCAAATAAGGACTGACTCCCATAATCATTCTATCTATTGATTGATCCATTCACCCATCCATCCTTGGTAATATACCACTCAAGATGAATAAGCAGGCAGCTTCTGGCATTTACTAACTTTAAAAAAAAATTATTTTAAAGACATGCCTTTAACATGAGAAACAGGCTTGTTGCCCCCAAATAAACAGATGGTCAGAACCCCTGTAAATTTGCTGTGTGACTCAGAGTGAACTAAACCAGGGGGTTTTTGTTTTTGTTTGTTTTCCTGAGTGGTCAGTATATAAAAAGGTGCATGCACCCAGAGACTTTGGAACAGATGCCCAGTCTATTCAGTGACCTGAAAGCTCACCATGATTAGCTTAATGAACGTAGCTAAAAACCATCCAGGTCTCTTTTGTGGCTCCTTGTTTCATCTCCACCCATGAAATATTAGTCAGGTGTTCAAGCCAACTGCTACTCGAAAGGAGCCATGCTGGCGTAACATGGCCTGGAGCTGATTAACTGGACATTAAGGAGTTTAAAGGAGCTGCAAACAATTATTAAAGACTTTCCACAGTACCAGTTTTATTCTGTTTACATGTAACTGTGATTGAGTTATTGGTTATCCAAAGCACTGCAATGCATAATATCAGTGAACACCAAAATTGATCACTCTTAGCACTGCTCTGCTGGACATGACTTAAACCACAGGCTAAAAGGTCATGGCCACATATTCATTCCTCTTTAAAGTACATTGGGTTTAAAAGGGGTTCATAGAATTGTAATCCTAAAATAACCTACGCTTTCTTTGGGAAAAAAAAAAAGTGACTAAATTTGCAATGATGACATTAAATAACTAAAAGGTGAAGTTAATAAATAGTCATGAGTTACTAGGTGCACGTGAAAGTTATAAAAAGAGACTAAGAGACAACAATATTCTTCTGTAGAGATGAATGGCAACGATGAACCTAAAATTACTCCCAGATGCAACTTAGGTGAGGACAAGAGACAGGGCTGGACAGGAGCACTTGTGTCCAGGGCTGGGATGTGGCAGGGCAAGAGTGCTGGGACTCCCCAGCTTCTCTGCCAATCTCTGATTTCTGCACGTGGGCAAGGGGCTTGCATTCCCATGGGCATCCATGGAGAGCAGTAGGATGTCATGAGGGGCTGTCTCGTGGGAACAATGCAGGAGGTTCCTGCAACAGAGAATGGTGTGATGGAGAGGGCTCTGGAGGTAACCAAAGCTGCTGGTGGCTGTGGTCCTGAAGGACCTCTTCGGCTAGAAAGGGAACAGGACTGCCAGCTGGGGGACAAGAAGCTGAAAGGAAATCCCCTGAAGATGGGAGTGTGAAGCTCGACCAGAGACACAGAGTACTTACATACAGAGGTGCTGACCTGTGGGGCTGATACCTGGCCATATCAGCAGGCATGTGAAGAGGGGACCCCATGCCTAAGGAGGAGCTGTCGTGTAACAGAGTTGGAACAACCTATTTAGGGTGAAGGATATGCTAGACCTAAGCAAAAGAGGAGTAAGGGTGTTACCACCTTGATGGGGACTAAAGCATTGGGTGTGCCCCTTAAAATACTTTAGGGAAGGAGAGAGGACTGACCTCCTCAAAACCTGGCTGCTCATGAATGTTTACTTTCTCCTTCCCACAGCAGGTGGTTTCCCAAGTGTGGTCTTCTACACTGACACCTAGTTGAGCTTTTCAAGAAAGATCTTCAGTTTATAGTGGGTACTCAGCAGACACATTTATCAGCTCAAGTAGCCTAACTTTTGTAAATTTGAGTGATAAATGACCCTTAAAAAGATAAATGCTGGGGCTTCAGCTTTGCCAGAAGCAGCAGTGCTCTTACTCTTTTCATTCACCAGAATTAGGCAAGCTTTCTTCCTCAGCTGTACTGTATGTGCCCTTTCTGTGTACAGTGTGTAAGGAAAGTGCATACCAAAGACTAACTAAACAAGTCCACCCTTGCTCACTACTAAATGCCATTATCCTAAAGACATAGCCCCATAAACACATAAGGAGGTCTGGCCAAACTTCTTTGGCACAGAACCAAGCCAAGGAAGAAGCAGAAGTGTCTCTAAATCAGTTTTATGGTTCCCTGGCTGTGGCTGGCTGCTCCTTTATGTACCTTGTACAAGCAAATGTGGACTGACTTGTGCCAAGTCACCAGTGTTTGCCAGGTGAGCAGCAGCTCTGGCCCACAGTCTTGCCAAGCAGCAGCCCCTGAAGAGGGAATACATGGGAAGAGTCACGTGCTTGAGGCTCAGAATCTTTGGCAAGCTTATTTTTAGTTTTCTAGCTAATCCTACTGCAACAGAACATAGTTTCTAATGAGGCAGAGGGGGCCTCTCCTAAAAGGACATGATGGGGAATGGAATGCAGAGAAGGATGAAAATCAGGAGTATGAATTAAAACTGCAGAAAGGAAATTGGTACCTACAAACTGGCACTATTCTTGCTGAATTGACTGTAAAGAGGTAGAGGTGTTCTGTGGCACGACAATCTTCCTTTTTCTATTAACAAATTTTTCATAAACAAACTTTCTTTCAATACTTCAGGTTTTATTGTTCTTATAAATAATATAATCCTCCTCGCTGCTCAACTCTTGGGGCCAGTCTCTGGTTTACAGTCATAAAAATCAAGACTGAAATTATTTTCTTCATTTTAGGCTGCCTTTCTTGGACAAATCTTAAGTAAGATGATACTAAATCTCCTCTTTGTTTTGTCAGTTACTCTGCCCCTTGGCACAGTGGGTGCTCTAATGGCTCTTTAGAAAGAATATGGGCTACTGTTTCCTAAATTAGCACTAAACCACCTCCCAAAGGAAAAGGGAATGAGAGCAGGGTGTTCTTTATTTTGGTTGCAGCCTGCCTCCTTGTGAATTAATCTGAACTATCCCAGAGCTGCTCCTTGTGGCTGCCTCCACACCTGATCACTGCAAAGTCCTGCCTCTGGTTTGTTTTCTTATTCTAACAGCTGGGGAAAACCATTTTGCTATAACCTTTTCTGAATTGCTGGTCGCATTAAAATGGAAAAATACAGCCCACATGCCTCTTAGTTACTTAAGTTACATTACTGAAGGAAACCTCTCCCTTGCACTAGAGGATAAGGGTCTTCAAACTTGCATCAACAGCTGTCAGGATGGTGTCCAACCCCTGCTCACATTCCAGGTTGTGTGCAGAAGCATCTGCCTCGGCTTACTGCACTGCCAAACCTGTGAGACACTATGAGACAGAAGAAACATACCTGAATTTAGAGCAACTTTTAAAAAAAATCTGCAGAAAACAAAAGCATGATGACCACACAGTGTGTGCCTCAGTAACCATGGATATACATAATGGTATAGCTCATGGACCCCAAGAGTCACCAACTCCTTCTCTCTCTTCAGATGTGCCCAACATTGGAAGCCAAACATTGCCACCTCCTCTGACCTTCCTACAGTCTCCATGTTCCAGGTGAAGATTGTTTCAAAAGCAGATTTCTCTTGCAATTGGAATTTTTCATCCTTTAAAGCTGATCCCATTCTTATTTTCCTGTGTTTTTTGAGAATGTTTTTTTGTGTGGATAATCATGTATCTAGGCAACACCCTAACAGAAAAAAGCTTATGCCTTGTCATTTCAAATAAGGTGTTTCAAACATTAGCCTCTACACCTGCTTTTTCTGTTTATTGAAACTTGCAGTTGCATTTCAGATGTCTGTGCAGACTCAAGGCTGAGCAACTTTTTTTTTTTTTTGAACTGCAAGGGAAAAAGAATAATGGCATCCAAATTTTGTTATGTTCTCAAGACATTATTGGCTTTGAAAGAATACTTGCACATGTACTGTCACTTCTGTGCCAGTACATCTCACAATACTTCTCCTTTCATGCTAAGAAACAGCATTATCTGAATTTCATAAGTCATCTTGGGTGTATGTTGTACTTCCCCACATAAGAAATCTGATAAAACAAGATGTCACTTGTGGGCTTTCTGAGCCTTACAGATGGGGAAGGGCTGTTTGATGGCTGTACTGCTGGCTTATCTTCTGAGTGGATTAAACAATAGACTTACAGCATATTTTTCTCCTGCTACTGATGTTTGTGTAGGTAGGTGTTCAGAGTACATCTGTTTTTTGATAGCTGTCTCATCTCTTCTGCCTTACAAAGAGTTAGCCTATAAAGATAGACTGGTGGGATATAAAGACCCTAAACATGAAAGCATCTTTTCCATTGTTTGGCTGGGCTTTTATCCAAATCTCTGTAGAGACTTCTACAGTTACAATTTAATGAAAAAACTCTGATAAATCTACCTGGACTTCTTAATGGTTTAAATATGCCTTCATGAATCCCTTAGTTTAAAAAGCTCCAGCAGAAAGTAAAGAAGCACATTGTAAAGTATCCTTTTGCTTGGGCAGCTCTTCTAATTCATTCACTAAGGCACAAAGATTTTAAGTAACTATAACAGAAATACAGTGTTGCAGAAATACAGGATGACAGGACTGCTGACTAACCAGTTATTTCCCATTTTCTACTTCTGCATTTCACTCTTCCTTCCTTAGTACACATTTCCCTTGACTACTTTTAAATTTAATGATACTGGACAACTTCATCACATTACCAAGGTAATTTTGAGCTTTTGATTTTATCTGAGATTTTCCTCATCCTGACAGCTCTGCCAATAGCCATGTTTGTAAATCTAACAGCTTCTTTCTACCTCTGTCATGAAAATCACAATTTGGCTTTAAGACCTTTACACTGCAGTCACTTCCCCCCATTTCCATACGTCTTAAAGCAAACTGGACTCCATACACATTGAGCATTGGTGACACTGTATTGTTTTGTTTGTACTTGGGAGATTAATACGTCGTTTGCACAATACTCAGACTGAGCAAAGAGATGATAGAATATTCAATAACAAATAGCTAAAAAAATTTTAGCTGGTTTTAACTGAAATTTACTGAACTACCTTCTCACCCAGTTCTCACATGGGCAAATTTCCCCTAGTTGCAGTTTCTACCATGATTAAATTTGCCCAAGTAAGACTTGAGAATGAAAAGGAAACATTTGGCCAAACATTTCTGAAGGGTAAGAAGGAAGATTAAAGGAAGATTAAAATCCATTGAGGAATCACTGTGAGGCTACAACTATTATCAAGGTATTACTGCTTTTTTCATCCACTTACTATGGATTTTTAAACACAAGCAATAGCAGTGTCTCATGCATAATAAGTAATCCTATATGTTAACATCAAACCATTCAATTTCTTATCTTATTCCACTCCAAAGCTTTAATTACTTGAAACGGCTGCTAATGCTTTGCCTCATCTAATGCAATTAGATTTAATTTTCATTCTACTTCTCATTTGATTCAAGAGAGATTGTGCTGAAGCCTTCCAAAGTCTAGGTGTACCAGCCAGTGCCATCTACACACCCACTGAGCTCAGGAAGATGTATTATACATCTAGCTCAGGAAGATGTATTATACACAGTAATAACAAGTGCTGGCAACAGCAGACCCACATTTGTTTCATAAACCTAGTGTGCCAATAAAATAAATAAAGGAGGATTTCCTAAAGCTCTGTAGCCTGGTCTGCTATTGACTTCAGCAGATGCAGGCCATTGAGGAGATATTTGCTTCGTCTGGATTGTTATACAATTGCCCCTTGGATTATAATTCTGTTTGTTACTAAAGCATTTCTATTCACAGAATTTTTTATTATCACTTCAAAGATTCATTGTGCTCAGGAGGACTTTCACATTTCAAATGTTCACCAGCATGAACCCTAATCTTTGCCCTTAGCCATCTTTTCCCCAAATGCCCTCAGACATGCACTTGGTGCTGACACAGTATGAAAACTGTCTCTTTTGATAAAGGTAAGCAAGGCTTACACACATCACGGTCACAGGTTATGCTTCAAATAATATCAAGTTGTCTTCACTCTAAAAATTTCAGATGAAATATTCAAAGTTGGTTTTCTCTTACTCTAACCCTGATGCTTCTATGGCAGGAGGTAAAATCCTCATTGACTTCAATAGCTGCAAAGATAAGATAACACTGCATTCATTAAAATAAAGAAATGACATTGTATTTTCCAGCATAACACCAGGAGTGGGTATTGTTATATGACATTAATTGCTAACAGAACTATCCTGTAATTGCTTCCCTCTCTCTCCACAATGAAGAGCAATTAAAGTTTGCATAAAAACAAGACAGTGTGCTGGCAAGGATGACCCATGAGTACAAGTGAGAAAAAATGATGAGGTGTGTATGATCTGTGTCAAACACAAGACAATCAGAGAAGGAAGAAACAGACTGAAAAAGAAATGGGGATCAATAGCAGGATTAACACAAGGGAATAGAGACAGGTGTGATGAGGAACAGAAGGAAACTAAAGCTTTACTTTTGACTTCTTTGGTAGTTATTAATGTAAAAGACTGCAAGGACATCAGACGAAAATTCAAAAGTTAATCAAGCAAACAAATCATCAGTAGAGAATGGCATACTAATTGGGGTGGGAGGCAGCTCAAGCTGGAGAAATTAAGAGTAGCTGAGAAAGACAGCTGGGAGCATTAGATAAGCTGGAAGAGAAGGAAAGGGGGAACATCCTTAGGAGTGCAAAGTTGGGGAAGACTCTAGGGACTGGCCAGGCTCCATGGGAATATAGACCATAAGGTTTCAAGCAGGATTTGGATTTATGACCCTGCAGCAAACAGGGTAGCTGATAAGCCTGGTAATTATGATCCTTTACTGCTATTACAGGCATGCTAACTGACATACAGGGAGGTTGCTTAGTGATAGAGATGGACTGGCTGGAGCCACATGTGTCACCTCCATGGACAGGGAGCTGTCAGAGTGGTGTTTTGGCACACCAATGTTTGGTTTGCAATCACATATCCAAGGTCTTGTAAATGCACAGGGAACTAAAATACACATATTTGCTAACCAGCAGGACTACCACTGAAGACCACATGGAATGTTCTGCTAAGCAGCAGGTATGTGTTCCCTAAACAGACACAGCTCCATCAGTTATCTGAGTTAGAGGGACCCTGAAGTTGCAGAAATGCAGAATCCACAATTACAAACTCCAGCTGGTCTTCTGTTTTGAACCTGAACCAGCACACAGTAAGTCAGTATAAAATTTCTCCTGACTTCTGAGATGCTGGACTGTATTTCATGTGATGCTGGGCAAGTTCCTTACTCCCTGCTGTCATAGACAGGCTCTGTGTTTTGGGTGACTGCTCTGAGATGCTGTGGCATTTGACATCCAGTTCAGAGATCCCAGCTTCCAGTGTTCCAGCTGAGCACCTCAAACTCCACGGCCACAGCAAAAGAAAGTGCAATTTGGTTGTCCTCAACTTAACTTCTCCAGCAGTAAAACAACAATTAGATCTCTACTGTACTTATGGTAGTGTTTTGAAACCTTTGGTTTCATAGCTATGGTTTAATAGTTAAGAAATCTCTGAAACCTCAGATTAAGTAATCTGAGATTACATGATCTGTAGAAGTCACTCAGTGTAGATGACCAAAGCTCAGCAATAGCTTCATTTTCTGTGGCTGGCATAACGCTACAGGAGCAGGCAAATCCTACACAGTACTGAGATTGATATAATCTTTTTACATTTTTTTTTTTCCTTTAGAAAAGGGCTTTATTTAAAGTATTGGGATTTCTCTCTCCTACCTTCTAGAATAAAACCCTCAAAAATTCAGGATCACAACTGTTTCACTGAGACCCTTCAGTGGGGACACCTCAAGTCATCCATGTAATTACATGGATGTACTCCAAGTAAAGCTTCCTGTTGTTGCTCTCAAGTACAAGAAGGCAAGCTGTGTTTTAGATTACTCTTCTGCTTGGAGCACCCAACCTATACCCACACACTTAGGAAATTCCTATTTGGCACCCAAAGAAGTTAATATTCCTATGCAGCTATGCCAAGTAGAAAGCATTGCTATGGTGCCAGGTCTTCAGCTGAGGAAAATCACTGCAGGATCACTTCTCTCCACAGAAGTATGCTGACCAGTGACCCGATGACCTCTGAGTCTTCTGCTATCTGTTCTTTATCAAGACTACCCGAGTGAGAAAATAACTTTCAGAAATCCACCGACACATCGACATGCACCTAAGGAATCACATCTGCCTGAAACACACTCTCATGCTGGCTGCAGACAGCGCACAGGATGGCAAAGACAAATAACCTGACACTGCAGCTTAATAATACTGTGTCATGGGTTTCTGTAGCTGAATTTTAGTAGAAGGGGGGGCTACCAGGATGGTTTCTGTTAGAAGCTGCTAGAAGCTTCACCTGTCCTGTGGAACCAATGACAGCCTGGTCCAGGAGGGACTTCCTGCTGGTGGACAGAGTTGAGCCAATTAAGAATCATAGTCACACCTCTGTGATAACATATTTAAGAATTAGGAGTGTTGTGCAGTTGAAAATTCCCCCCATGAGATAACAATGCAGAGACCAAGGTCAGAGAAGGAGGAGGCGAAGGAGGGACCCCACACTGGAGCAGGGCAGGGGAAGGACTGAAAGGTATTTCCCCCCTCCTATCCCTGAAGTCCATGGAGATCTTTTGGGGTGCTGAGAACCCCTTCCAGCCCCTGGAGGAGCAGGTGAATGCCTGAAAAAGCTGTTGCCCTGTGGGAGACCCAGGATGGAGCGAGATCCTGGAAGAGACTTGCAGCCATGACTCCTGGAGAAGGAGACACACCTGGAGCAGGTTTTTCCCCCCGGCAGAGGTGTTGCCCAGCGGGTGGACTCACATTAGAGAGGTCTATTGAGGACTGTCTCCCGTGTGAGGGACCCCACGGGAGCAGGGGAAGGACTAAGAGNTAAGTATTTAGCTAATCTGAGTTTGTTTTGCCATTATCTCTCAGCTGTTTTTTGCCTTTTCTCCTTTTCCCTTTCCCTCTGGGAAAGGGGGGGCCTGGAGGTTTGGGTGGACACTGGGTGAAACCTGCCACATACTGCTTTCTCATTTGGTTTTGATTATTTCTTAACTTTAAGAAGGTCAACTCTGGAGGCAACTCCCACTAATCTGAAGCCTCCCAAAAGCTTCCTGGACAAGCCTCAGAGAATTGCAGAGTCCTGAGGAGCACAACACTGATGCTGATCAGGTCTACATTCTGGTCCGATTGTTGCCTTTTGGTTGCATTGGCTGTCCAAACAGTGAGACTGCATTCACAGGGAGCAGAGAGCCAGAACCTCCAGTGGCTACAGTTCAAATTCAAATTCTGAAATACAGTAATGAAGAAGACAGGACAAATGTATTTTCCCCTTAAAACCTTCAGACCACCTTCATTACTTGTGAAATTTCTTGCCAAATTGTCCTAAGAATTGCCTGCTCTCTCAGGCCCACCCCCCTCCTTCTAGTACCTGACCATGAGCTTGCTGAGCTGTCCAACTGTATTTGCACATCACTTCCATGAAATTATCACCTCCAGAACATCTGGACCATCAGATTTTCTCACAAGTGTATGACAGAGAGCCAGAGGCTATTTTAGAATCAAGTGGTTATGGTGCTTAGATTGTGGGGCACAAGCAGAAACGACATGCTGGATATGCTGGGTTCCTACAGAGGACCCAGAGAGAAGGTCTAACCCAGCTGACATCCTAAGCAAGGAAAGAATAGCTCCCAGAAGCCAGTGAGATGGCAGAACAGAGAACACTGTGTCTCTCATTTAAGATAAGAGCAGAACATGCCCATCCATTTGTGTGGAGCTGTCAATCCACAGGGATATTGAGTCATTTAACAGGATACCTGAGGGATAAGGAAAGGATGAACATTCTAGCTCACTCCTACACATTGTGCCCTGAACCCCTATAGCCTTCACACAGCTGCACAGAAATAGGATCCTCGTATCTTTTCTTCCCATGGGCCCTTCTCAAGCATACATAACCCAGACATGTTCCATCCCAAAACAGTCTGCCCACAGGAAGGGTCCTTTAAGAAATATTACATTGAAAAATCACTTTAACATATCAGAGTACTTAGTTTGACTTAATTTTTTAATGTCTAGTATGGCCTTCTATAAATCAATTGTATAATTTGATTTTTGAAACACATGTACTTAAACATAAGAAGCTTAAAATCTAAACTGGGTAAGTTGATGTCTCAATATGTTTCACTAGAGGGGCAGCTAGGGTTTAGGAGAGGAAAAAAATCTGGGTACAGAGTCTAAACTCATGGACTGAGTCAGAAATCCAGAGCTTCAAGCATTCCAGAGCTGCCTGATGTACTAGGCAGAATGGATCTGTACTACTGGAATATGGGGAAAGCTGTGACTAATTATGCCATACTCTGCAATATTTTACCAGGAAGTAAACTGGTCTGAGTTATGCTTTTGCTTTCAGTCTTTAGAAAAATGCTGGGAACTATTGATGGTTTGCATTTGGCAAAGGAGGGGAAAAAATTCAACTGAAAAACAAAGACTACTGTCACTTAGACCAAGGACTCAAGAACAAATTTCACCTAGCTGCTCCTTGGAAGAAATCAGAACACTAACAGCTGCCTACAAAAACACTACCTATCGGAGTGCAAAATAATGACCAAATAGATGGTGTAGTCTGACAGCAAACAGTCAGAAATTAGACTGAGGAATTTTCTTACATAGCTCTGAAAATCTAGGCATGTCTAATTAAAATAGACTCATAATTTCATTATTCAAACACAAACAATGCAATAAATAGAAAAATGATTGTCCAGAGTGCTATCAAAAGGGTGTTTTATCAGCTGTAAGCCACTTGCTCTATGGACTATTCAGGAAAATGCTTTAATATTAGACTTAACATTTAATTTTAACTCTCATTTCTTAAAGACCCCACTTACACCTTTCTCACACAGAGGATTTGATTGCACCTCTGTGTAATTAGGGAAGTGCAGAACTGCAGCCAAGGAAGCACCTAATGAAGGGGTGCTGCCAGGCTCTGCAAAAGCCCTGCTCAAGGGGAGTGGATGGAGCAGCTTTCTCCAAGCCCAGCTATGTCTAACCCTTGTGCTTACAGAAGGATGAAGAACTGAAGTCTCCTTCAGTTCACTTTACACAAACCACAGGAAAACCTGCAGCCCTGTCCCTGGGTGACTGTATTTTGCTGCCTACGTATGAAGGATTTAGTAGTTCTATTAAACACGTTGAGAGCAGAGTGAGGGCTTAAAAAGACACAGTGAGATTCCTTTTAGTTGGAATCCTCTACAAGTAAGAAGCTGAGGAACCTGCAGGTAATTTACCCTTGATAGATATTGTGTATACTTGCTGTTTGTTAAGCAGTGACTAAGAAAGCTTTCCAACACGTCACTGGGATAGTGGCATGTTTAGGTGGAGTAATAAAGTTGCTTTGACACATGTAAATGATGAAGTTGTTGAGGAAGGCAAGCTGTTTTGACTCTGGATGTCTGGTAGTTCTTGGTGAGGTTGAGTAAAGACAGTATTCTTGTCAATTAAGCATGACACAAAAGCAAGTCAAATTGCTCTGAACCAGGATAATGTGGTGTGTGAGCTGACAGTGGAATCAAAAGTACTCCAGGTGGATAGATACATAAATGAGCTGACTGGGAGGGGGAAAACGGACCACAAAAGAATGACTCTGGAACTGCTACCTCAGGTGACATTCTGAGGTCTACTATTTGGTTTCTCCCATGCTGAGACTGTGACCCAGACAGCTTTGTGCAAGTTTGACTAAGAGTATAGTTTTGGGATTTAGCAGGACAACTAGTTAATTCACTGCTTTTTTTCTTCTTTTGTTGGGCAGAGTTGCCAGTAACAACTGAATACAATCATATGGTGGAAGAGACCTTGCCCATGGAGAAGCAGCTGAGCTCACCACAGGCTTTGCCCCTCTGCGAGCTGCAGCAGCTTGAAGAGGCATATGGGGAGAAGCACTGAGGTGGGGGCAGCAGTTCACCTTCATCTGCAGGAGCCGCATATGTAGCTGATAAAAGCTATGCCAGGATGGAGTGCAATGGCCTGGGGATGTTGGTACTGCAGGAGACACTACACCTGCTGGGCTGCAGATCTTGGTACCCCCAGCACAGTGGCTCTGCTGTGGCCTTTGCTGTGCCCAAAGGCACAACTTGGCCTCTCTGAGCCACCTTCTGCTGCATCTCCTCATGCAGAGCAAAGCCTTGTTCTGTGGCTTTCTCTGAACTCAGAGTACTGCAAGCAATCCAGGCGTAAGTACTAGCAGGTAGATTGCCAGGAGAAGGTCCTGCCTGGGGAGTGCTTTTCATAATCTGGCCTTTGTGGCAGCTCAGGAAAAAACAGTCTACAGCCTCCACCTCACATGTGAGAGATGTGGGTATTTCTTGCTATAAGGAGAGCAGTGCCCTGATGCCCTTGGCTGTGCTACAGGAATATGAGAAACACAATTCTTGGTTCAGCCATTTACACCTGTCAAGACTGCTGAGCTACTCATTCCCTCTGCCCAGGTACAAATGACTGCAGATGGGGCAATGAACTGGAAGTGCAAACAAATGCAAATGAAGCAAAACATTTTACATTTCAATAACCTCAGAGAGGAGAGGCCAGGGTTGGTGGGAAAGTAATATGTTAACATATCACCTGAAGATTTCTGTTTGCTATAGCAGGTGTAAGGAAAGAGTGGGTTTGTTAATACACTGGGGTTTTTTTGTCCATCCATTCAGGTCAGTCAAAATGATCTCTTTTAAATGGATGTTACTGTGATGATGAAGGCATAACGCTTAATCAAAATGGTGTTTTAACGGCTCGAGTATTGAATGTATTTGTAAAGTAAAAGATAGCACTTATTCAATGCAAAAAGTAAAAATACCCAACAACATTGTTGTAGTCACCATCACGACTCTATTATACAGATTAGTCACTGTTGATAAAACATTGTCCGAACCTAATGAACATAAGTACAACAATGAGCTGTACATTTCTCCCTCTCTAATAAAGGGAAAACATGACATTTATGCTGTAACAAGACGACTGGCTTGTTACAAAACTTAAAATCTAGCAGAGTTAAGACCAGTAAGATCTTGTGTTTACAGGGACAGGATTTCTCAAGCAATAGCCCAAGAGCAGCAGATAGCCACAGCTTTACTTTGGTTAAATCTCTCACACAATACTTCTTATGCTTTTAGAATAAAAAAAATTGAGAGTAAAACCCAGTAATTTTAAATAAAAGAAAATCCTCCCACCAAATCTCACCATTTGCTTACAAAAGTGCTGCTCTTCCTGAACACCTATGAGATATGAACAACTGCAATCAGCGATACACTGAGAACGTGTACTGTGCTACAGCTGGAAGGCATACAGCTTCGTGTGGCTTTAACAACATACACATCCTAACTTTGCCAGCAGTTAAAGCCGGTACCAAGTTTTGCGGACAGGCACCGCGAAAGCCCGGCTATCGCTCAGCATCTCCATCAGCCCGGCTGCCTGCCGGGCCACCTCTCCCGGTGCCGGGCCACCTCTCCCGGTACCGAGCCACTCGCCCGGCAGGTTGATCCTGGCGCGGCGGGGAGCGGGCAGCGCTGCTCGGGGGGCCGCCAGCGCCGCTCGCTCCTTCGGGCCGGCTGAAGGATACCCAGCCACCGAAAGCGCAAAGTTTGACGGGGAGGGACGGGGCTCTCGCCGCCGCCGGTCCGGGGCACCGACGGCCGGCGCTCCTGCGATAACCCGCGGGAGCCGGAGCGCTGCGGGGCGGGAGCAGCGCCGGTCCCCGGTTCCGTGCAGCGGGGCGGGCGGTGAGACCGCGACTCGCCGGGGTGGAAGGTGACGGGGGACATACGGAGCAGGACGCCCCTCTACCGCGAGGCCCCGGTTACCACAGCAACGCGGCAGCGCCTCTTCCCAAACTTTGGTCGCTATAACAACCGGGCCGCGACCGCGGCATCCACCGGGCGGGCCGGTGGGTTCTCCGCAGCGGGGCCGTCGGGGCGGCGCTCACCTATGGTGGAGACGACGGTGCCCACGAAGTAGAAGGCGCCGGGGAAGTCCCAGCGGGGCCGCAGGGCGTCGACGCGGATGCCCGCGGCCATGGCCGCCTCGTAGCTCCGCAGGAAGGCGCGCAGCTCCGGCAGGCTGATGTTGAAGATGCGGCTGAAGTTGTGGAGGGTCCGGTTCCAGCGGAGCTGCGCCGCCGCCTCCGACGGGCTCTCGAGAGCCGAGAAGACGGTGGCGCCGGCGCTCAGGTACGCCGCGATGAGGGCGGCCAGCAGCAGGAACCTCCCGTTGTCCTCATTGAGGGGCGCCAGGCGCCGCCGGCGGCAG